>CM075882.1:13326118-13908618 GCA_038021265.1 Cyprinella venusta
GACATATGAACTGGCGTGTGGGACGATCAGAGGATGGAACAGGTCAGTCTGCTTTACCATGAAAAAAAAATGTAGCATTTAAATCTTATTCAATGTATGTATATATACACAGTGTGTATATATATATATACACAGTGTGTATATATATATATATATATATATATATGTATGTATGGAAAATGTTCTATAATTTTTTTGTAATCTTTTTTCAATATAAATTATGTATATTATTATTATTATACAAATCATAAACATTTTTGTGATTAAAAAACATTATTCTGTATAAATCATACATTTTTTATGATTTTTATAATAATATACCCGTATAATGAAAACAAATATATGTAATTCTTGGCAACACCAAAAAAATGTATGCAATTTTATCTGTATTTAATTTTATACATGTTATATGATACAATTAATTATAAAAAAAACGTATAAGTTGTATAATTTTACACAAATTATATTCAAAAATGTTTTCATATCAAAAAGTTTATCCAAAGTTATATAATCTTATACGTTTTGAAAAATATAAAAATCAATTATTTTTCTATTATAATCATGTACAATAGAAATTTGTATGAAAGCTTTTCAGCATATAATTTCTAACCTGTATAATTTAAAACAAATATAATCCAAAAACATACAATTTTATAGGTATTTAATGTAATACTTATTCAGTGACATTTATGCTTTACGATATTTATACAATTTTAAAAACAATTTTAAAAATCTTAGTGTTATGGTATGTTGTAAAATGTTTTATTGTATAATATTATAATCTTATGATCTTAACAAAAAATGTATACAAAATACACTCACCGGCCACTTTATTAGGTACCCCATGCTAGTAACGGGTTGGACCCCCTTTTGCCTTCAGAACTGCCTCAATTCTTCGTGGCATAGATTCAACAAGGTGCTGGAAGCATTCCTCAGGGAGTTTGGTCCATATTGACATGATGGCATCACACAGTTGCCGCAGATTTGTCGGCTACACATCCATGATGCGAATCTCCCGTTCCACCACATCCCAAAGATGCTCTATTGGATTGAGATCTGGTGACTGTGGAGGCCATTTGAGTACAGCAAACTCATTGTCATGTTCAAGAAACCAGTCTGAGATGATTCCAGCTTTATGAGATGGCGCATTATCCTACTGAATCAGAAGTTGGGTACATTGTGGTCATAAAGGGATGGACATGGTCAGCAACAATACTCAGGTAGGCTGTGCCGTTGCAACGATGCTCAATTGGTACCAAGGGGCCCAAAGAGTGCCAAGAAAATATTCCCCACACCATGACACCACCACCACCAGCCTGAACCGTTGATACAAGGCAGGATGGATCCATGCTTTCATGTTGTAGACGCCAAATTCTGACCCTACCATCCGAATGTCACAGCAGAAATCGAGACTCATCAGACCAGGCAACGTTTTTCCAATCTTCTATTGTCCAATTTCGATGAGCTTGTGCAAATTGTAGCCTCAGTTTCCTGTTCTTAGCTGAAAGGAGTGGCACCCGGTGTGGTCTTCTGCTGCTGTAGCCCATCTGCCTCAAAGTTCGACGTACTGTGCGTTCAGAGATGCTCTTCTGCCCACCTTGGTTGTAACGGGTGGTTATTTGAGTCACTGTTGCCCTTCTATCAGCTCGAACCAGTCTGGCCATTCTCCTCTGACCTCTGGCATCAACAAGGCATTTCCGCCCACAGAACTGCCGCTCACTGCATGTTTTTTTCTTTTTCGGACCATTCTCTGTAAACCCTAGAGATGGTTGTGCGTGAAAATCCCAGTAGATTAGCAGTTTCTGAAATACTCAGACCAGCCCTTCTGGCACCAACAATCATGCCACGTTCAAAGTCAGTCAAATCACCTTTCTTCCCCATACTGATGCTCGGTTTGAACTGCAGGAGATTGTCTTGACCATGTCTACATGCCTAAATGCACTGAGTTGCCGCCATGTGATTGGCTGCTTAGAAATTAAGTCTTAACGAGCAGTTGGACAGGTGTACCTAATAAAGTGGCCGGTGAGTGTATATCTTAACGGATAACGTTGAATCGTATAATCTTGTACAGTTTGACGGCATTATTATACACTTCAGCCAGTCATACATGAAGACACACTTCCCAACTAAAATATGGAGGTTGCTCATACCAAGGTTCTGTCAGTCATGCCCTTTCACTCATCTACACAGGTCAGTACATGTATGTGGACTCTACCGACACTAAAAGCTTTCAGGAGGTGGCCGAGCTGGTGTCTCCCATGACCACAGTGCCCATGTCGGGCTGCTTGAGCTTCCAGTACCAGTGGGATCACAGCGGGGACCATCTGTTCTCCCTCTTCAGCAGGGATCAGGCTGGACAATATCAGGAACTGTGGAGAGCCGATCTACCTGAGAACAACCAAGTGGACTGGAGTCCAGAAGCCAGGGTCTGGATACCTGTACAAGTGGACCTGAAAGCTCCATATCCTATTGAGGTAAGGACTGACCAACACAAATAAACCACATCATGCCGGTCTATTATTGTGGGAATATCTACTTCAGATGCAACCACCACCAAAGCACATACAAATAAAACTGACTGACTGTTTTACACCAGGCAAACAGTCTCCTCCAGTAAGACTTCTGGGCCAGAAGAAGCTCCCAAATTACTGTTTGCTGTGTAGTCAAAAACCTAAGAAATAAAAGTGTGTTGTTTTAATAACGCTGTTCCTGAAGGAAGGCCCCGGATGATTGTTAGAAGACTTGTGGTGAACGTGATGGTGAACGAGAACATGGTTTGTGTAACATAAGTAACACATTATTAACTGTTTGATAACATAGTCAAGCAAAAGGCTAATCATATTAATTACCATTATGTATCTCACGTTGTAAAGAGCGATACCATTGTGCAGAGATGTATTGTAACAAAGTAGAGCTACTTAAGTACTGTACTTAAGTACTAAAATGCTGTATCTGTACTCTACTAGAGTTTTTTTCTCATACCTCTACTTCAGTAGATATTTTCCATGAATTTAATACTTTTACTTCAAATTTTTTTTAATGTTCTGCTGGTGACTCGTTACAATTATAAAAATTTTACGAATAATTCATCGCAAGTTGGCTTTCATGCTGCCTAAATCGCACGCCAGTGTAATGTTATTTATTGACACACACATTGACTACCGGGGGTTGTCCTGCAATTAAATTTTTTTGGCGGCGGCCAAAGCAAATTTGTATCCCGCCAAAGCGCCTTATTCGATTGCTAGTTCAAAATTTTGACTGCTTTCTTTAATAATTACTGAATAAAATGATTGACTACAGGGGGACTTTATTTTTGTTCAGTGTCTTAAGACATGAAATTAAATGTAATTAGACTTTATATTTAATTGTAATTCATTTCAATAATAATTTCAAATGTTCATTTTAGCGTGATTTAATTGTTTAACATAATTTATCACACTACATGTAAATTTGACAGCCCTAGCATTTATATGTGTGTATATCTGACCAGTTGGTGTTTGAGGGGGCGTTCAACAGTCCTCATGGAGGAGACGTGCTTCTCGATGACATTTCCTTCTCTCCAGAGTTCTGTCACGCAGGCACAGGTATGCTTGAACACCTCGAAGCTCAATCCAATACCCCAATTCCCAATTCATACATGACCACGTAAAAATATGTGCTTTCACAGAGCCAACATTTGATCCATCTATTGCAAACTGTGACTTTGAGTCAGGATATTGTCAGTATGTCCAGACACTGATGGGTAGTCCACTGTGGAGGAGAGTGTCTGTCAAACCCAACATCTACAGCGCTGGAGACCATACGACAGGAGCAGGTATGGCCGCTTATCAAATCCATGTATATATATATATATATATATATATATATGACAATGTCTTATGATTAAGACATTGTAAAGCATGAAAAGGGCTAAAATAGTTGTACTTTCTGAACAGGATCCTTTTTGTTGGCAAACTCTCGCTCCAGTTTACAGTCTGGACACATCAGCCGTTTGCTTGGCCCGTCAATGCCAGGGAATCAGAAATACTGCCTGAAGTTCTTCTACTCCCTGCGAGGTCTTAGTGGAATGGATCAAGTCCTCTCTGTGTATCTGTATTACAGAGACGGTACTAAACAAGAGCAAATATGGAGCCAGAATGAGAAGATAAGAAATGTTTGGATTGCAGTTGAACTGACTGTTCAAAGTCAGAAGAATGCTCAGGTAAGATATGTCTGTAGTTCATCTCTCTTATTGCTTGTCTACTTGCTATATGTATTTTAAAAACATATCAGCATATAAGCTAACAGATTTGGACTACAAACTGTGCTAAAGGCAGACAAAATTATTTTTCCACCAATTCAAACATCACAATTGTTCATGAGACGTGCAAGACATCAGTCTCTGAAGATGGCATCATGATACACTATTATTGGTTGATGGATTTCTCTTGCGATAAAGAAGTGCACGTGATTGTATTGAATGTGCACTTGTAGCTTGCTTCAAATCTTAAAAGTATATTTTTAAAAAACTGTACTTGATTTCAATGAACAGTTCACCCGTTCTTTAAGAGAAATGCTGATTCTCAGACACACTTTTGGCACACTGCTCTAGCATCTGCTAGCAAGACATGGGTTTATTCCTCACATGAATTTTATTTCAACAAGATCCAGATTTAGAGAAATAAAACTTTATAACATCTGGAAAAATAAGACGGTCTGAGGATTATTCATACTTACCCATACCATCAGTTTTGCCTAATACTTTTTAAATATTATGTTTTAAATGTAGACGTTACATACACTGTATTTATTTTTGGGATTTTGTTGTTTTATTGTTAATTCTAATTATGTTGTTTTTCCACATCTGGGTGATGAAGTTGGTTTTCATCAGCACATGCAAAAATGTTTGGAGTTGTGGTTCTGTTGGTCTCGATGACATTAAAGTCACCCTTGGGGACTGCTCACTGGGTAAAAAAAGCTTCATTCATTTACAAAACTCTGTGCATGGAAGTTGTGAATCATCATTGTGAATCTTACAATTGATTCCTTGATATTTTTGTTACAGCATCCACTCTGTCAGTCCCGTCTCACTGTGACTTTGAGACTGGTCTCTGTAGATACACTCAGGATAAAGAAGGAGACTCAGGCGACTGGATGCTGGCCAGAGGACCCACACCAACATCTTACACTGGACCGAGAGGAGACCACACCACTGGAGGGGGTGAGCTTTAAACCGTCCCTGAAAACACTTTAAACACTTGTTACTTGCTCTTTAAAAAATAAAGGTTGCAAAATAGGGCTTTTCAGTGATGCCGTAGAAGAACTTTTTTGGGTTCTTAAAGGACTAGTTCACCTCAAAATGAAGATTTTCTGATACTCACCCAAATGCCATCCAAGATGTTCATGTATGTCTTTCTTCAGTGGAAAACAAATTAAGTTGTTTGAGGAAAACATTCCAGGATTTTTCTCCACACAACGGACTTCAGTTGTAACCAACATGTTGAAGATTAAGTCAATGCAGTTTCAAATGGCTCTGAAGTGCTTCAAACAGCTCTGTACGATCCCATCTGAGGAATAGAGTCTTATCTAGTGAAACGATCAGCCATTTTCTAAAAGAAATAAACATTTATATACTTTTTAACCACAATTGTTCGTCTTGTGCTGGACTGCGACGTGCCAGGGATTTTCATGAAATGTGTAAAGTTGTCTAAATCATCCTTTTCGAGGTGGTATAGCCTATCTCGCAATTTTATATCACGCAATTCTGACTTTATAACTCGCAATTGCGACTTTATATCACGCAATTCTGACTTTATATCTCGCAATTCTGACTTTATAACTCGCAATTGCGACTTTATGTCACGCAATTCTGACTTTATATCTCGCAATTCTGACTTTATAACTCGCAATTGCGACTTTATATCAGGCAATTCTGACTTCATATCTCGCAATTCTGACTTTATATCTCACAATTCTGACTTTATAACTCGCAATTGCGACTTTATATCACGCAATTCTGACTTTATATCTCGCAATTCTGACTTTCCATCTCGCAATTCTGACAATATTTCTCAAAAACTTGCCATTGTGAGAAAAAAAGTCAGAATTGTGAGATAAAAAGTCGCAATTACCTTTTATATTTTCCATTCTATGGCGGAAACAAGCTTCCATATTCTAACTAAACTGCCAGTGTGAAAGCCATAAGTCACATTATCACCCTGTCTGGACTCAGTTTGGAGTAATTTCCCACCATTAGTTTTCACCTTAGTTACTAATTTGATGTATTATCACATTCAGGTGTCTTACTGTTATCACCTTGTTTGTTTATCATCTGTGTTTTCAGTTCACCGTGGTCCGGTCTTGTCAATGCACTTCTAGGTATCGTCCATGTGTGGTTGTATCGTCCTGCATGTCATCTTGTGGATTTACCCTGTGGATATTATAAAACACTGTTTGAACTGTAAGGGGTTTACAGTCAAAGACCCAGAACCAGATATGAAGAATGAAGACCTGGAGTCAGAATTATACAAAATTAGAGAAAAGTTTTACTGAATATAGTTTGCAGTTTCATTAGCATAAGTCAGCTTCAAGACTCTTACAGGAGTTTGTTGGCCGTCTCCATACAGTTACAAAGATCACAGCAGTTATACCATTTCCAAGGTCTAAGCCACATCATTGCTAACACGTTGAATGATTCTCATTGGGAATAGAAAAACACAGTCATTTTACTCACATATACAGATAGACGAAGCATATCTCCAGACACTCAGAGGCACATTATGACCTTCCAGGTGTCAGTGTGTCCAAAACAACAACTCAGTCAATCTCCAATAATGGCAGTGGTTCCTTAACCTGCAACCAAGAAGACTAACACTAAACTTTAGTCTAACTGGAGTAGGACTTTAACAAAAAAAAAAATGCTGCCTTAAACTATTGGCTTCAATGACCCCTTTATGTTTTAACACTCAAACACAAACCAGATCCCTATTTGCCTGTTATTTTCCACTGTTACGGCATTCACATAGGACTAGCAAATAGGAGTTCCCGTCAAGGCTGAAGAGAGTCTGAGCTGCTTATTATCAGTTAAGTATACCCAAACATAATGATAAAACATTCACTCGTTTGGGAGAAAAACAGATAACATTTGCTCCCAAGAAAGGAAATATACTAGAAAGAATACATTTTAATACAACAATTAAAGTTCAAAATAGCAATGCTCAATATAGCTTGACCATCTGTACAGAGAAGGATCATATGTGTTGGACATATGTGTTCACGACGCCATAGGATCCATAAACCTTTCTCCTGATACCAGAGAAAGAGATAAATGGCCTTGTGCAGTACAATTATTTTCTGTGGTAATTAAATCTTATTGTACCTGAGACTGAGACAAGCGTTTCTCTGCCTTTAGGTCATTATTTGCACATCGAGGCGTCCATGATGCTGCCCGGACATAAAGCACGCCTCTTCTCCAGCTCCCTGCGAGGCTCTAGAGAACCACAGTGCTTGCAGTTCTACTACCATATGTATGGGTCAGGGATTGGCCAGCTGAGTGTTTACCTCCAGACTGGACAAGGAAATGAGGACAAATTATTGTGGACGAGCCATGGAGAACAGGGCATCTCCTGGCTCAGAGCATCCATAAATTACCAATATGACCAACAACACCAGGTTAGTTGCATTAAACTGCGTTCACGAGTTCACACCAACATATGATTAAATAGAGTAAAGGTTATGTGTATTTGGCAGGCTGTCCGAGGGGAGGGACATTTGGCCCGAACTCAGAGGAACCCCCCCATAATTTATTAATTTTACCAAGAAGCCCAACAATAATTGGTTGTGACCTGTGACCTTAGTTCATTCATAAATGAAAATTCTGTCATTAATTACTCACCCTCATGTTGTTCCAAACCCGTAAGATGTTCGTTCATCTTCAGAACACAAATGAAGATGTTTTTAATGAAATCTTAGTGCTTTCCGTCCCTCAATTGAATGCTACACAACTACCACTTTAAGATTTCGAAAAGTTCATGAAGAGATTGTAAAACTGATCCATATGAATAGATTGGTTTAGTCTGGGGACTTGATCTTTTAATTTTGGCTTCTATTCGCATATAAAAATTGACGGATGACAACAAATCTCATTGGTTATTGCTGAGCATGCTGCGTAACATGAGAATGAACCTCATTGGTTCTCAGACGTAAAGTGAACATGCTTGAGCTTCGTTTACCATCACTTTATGTGTTGATCAATGATTATATTTGAATAAAAGCCTAAATTTAATCTGTTCATCATATAAAGCGATCGTGTCTCATCAGAAAATTTTGACTCAACTCAATTCATAAGTATTAATTTTATGATCTCCTTGTGAACTTGTTGAGCCGTCAAAGTGTCAGTTGCGTTAGCAATAAGATTTAATCAAAAAAAAAAAAAAAAAAAAAAAAGAAAAGAAAAAGAAATCATGTTTGTGTTTTCCAAAGTCTTATGGGTTTGGACATTTCGTCCCCTTGGAATTATAAGGTTCTATCTGCGTTCTGAGCAGTTTTGAGATATTGAGCTTCAAAGTTTTTGCATTACATATAGGAAAATTTATATGGGGAACAAGTTTCATTCAAACATCCTCCTCATCCAATTATAAGGTTTTACCTGCCAAAACATTATTTGAACATTTAAATTAAAAAAATAATAATGTAACAATGTCTCAACATGTGTTAGAAAGTAAAATTTTATCCTTTCTATGACATTTATTTAATATTTTTTAGCACTTCCATGTATTTAGGACATTTCAAATTAAGCTAGGTAGGTCTAAATACTTTCCCCAGTGCATAATCTTCATTTTTGATATCAGTTTGGTGGGTAATAAAACACATTGCAGAAATTATAATTTTAATCTTTCTTTTGCTTAGACAGAAAGCAGCCACTGTAATACATCCGAGCAGGACTTTATTCCAGCTAAAGTGGGCCAGGTAAAATGGCTTTCTCTCTAGACCTCAATATGGCTGAAATAACATGCAAACGTTTATTGTTGTAATTAAGACCCTATTAATTAAATCGTTAAATATTTGACCTATAAGCCTTAATATAGTAAAAATTAAGATATTTTAAGACTTTAAAAACTGCAAGAAAATCAACATGCATCAGCAAATTAATTCATAAAGTTTAATAATCATTGAAAAATTATTCATTGACTATAATTGTCACAGTCTTTGTCTGCACCATTCTGTCTTCGTCATCTTCACTACACTTCCCAGCATCCTCTGTGATAGTCTCCACACCTGAACTCACTCCCTCAATCATCCACCTGTTCATCGTCCTGATCATCTGTGTCACCTGTCGTCACCTTGTTAGTGTTCATTTGTATCTGTATTTAGTTCTCTCTGTTTCAGTCTGAGCTTGTCGGTTCTTGATTGTGTTTCATGGATAGTGTGAGTAATCTTCTGCCAGTCTTTCTTGTACCTGTTTGGAGTTTTTGAGTAAATGTTTTCTATTGAAGCCTCAGCCTGTCTTCATTACAGAGTACACCGTGACAGAAGAACAGACCAAACATGGATTTCCCTGCAGTAAGTCTAATGTGTCTTGAGCAGGGAAACAGCTCTCTTGAGGAACACCTGGAGGTTTTCCTGGATTTTGTACCTGATGATCGTCCTTCACTGTTGATGACGTCACCAGCCCCACTCCAACACCCGAGACCATCCAGCCCGAGACCGTCTGCCTGAGGGGTCTTCACCGCCTGAAGGGTCTTCACCGCCTGAAGGGTCTTTACCGTCTGAAGGGGGTGGCCTGTGGGGTCTTCACCATCCTGGCAACGCCCCTAGCCTGCTCTGGGACGCCCTTTTCCTGCTCCGCTCTGGTCACGCCCTTAGTCTGCTCCGCCCTGGAGGCTTCCTGCTCTAATTCAGCCATGCTCTCGTCATCCTCCAGGGTGCCCTCCCACCCCATTGATGTTTTACGGCGCGAGGTCACGCCTTTGTAAAGGGGGGCGTTCTATCACAGTCCTCGTCAGCACCATTCTGTCTTCGTCATCTTCACTACACTTCCCAGCATCCTCATCTCCACACCTGAACTCACTCCCTCAATCATCCACCTGTTCATCGTCCTGATCATCTGTGTCACCTTGTTAGTGTTCATTTTGTATCTGTATGTAGTTCTCTGTTTCAGTATGAGCTTGTCGGTTCTTGATTATGTTTCATGGATAGTCGTCCCCTTAGAATTATAAAGTTCTATCTGACATTTTTGTCAAAATTGAGTTATTCACATTTTCTTATTCTGTGACTTGTTTGATGTGTTTTAAGTTGTGTTCATTGTGGGACTTTTTATTGAAAAAACAAAAAGGTTCTATCTACAAAGTTAAACTCTAACTTGGCTCTATAAGGTTCTATCTGCATGAGCCAATCAACACTTCAAACTCACAGAAGAGGACCAATCAGAATCATCTTTTATACGTCAGGTTGCCGGCTTTTTCCTTGAAGACAAGAAGAAACCCCATAAAGGCATTATGCTACATATTTACAATAAATTAAAAATTCACTAAATTGTGTAGTCTAATGAACCTGCTTATCTTTATATTTATTAATTTTCTTTATAATGTTTTAGTTATTTTTAATAACTTTCATTATTATAGCTATTATTATCTGAATTATACAAATATGCAGTGAGTAAATTGAATATTTTAGAAATCCATTCAACATGCAAGTGTGTGTGTGTCTGTGTACGTTTGAGAAAGTGTGTTGGTGTGTAAGAGAGAGAGTGAGAGACAGTGTGAGAGAGTGAGTGTGATTAAAAAGGGAGTTTGACATTTTTTGTGATTATTGTCATGGTGTAGTGTGGAATGAAGACAGGCTGAGGCTCCAATACAAAACATTTACTCAAACTCTGTCCAAGAAACATCAAAAACCGAGCAGCACACACTGAAACAGAGAGAACTAAATACAAATACAAAATGAACACTAACAAGGTGACACAGTTGATCATGACAATGAACAGGTGGATGATTGAGGGAGTGAGTTCAGGTGTGGAGACAAGAGGATGCTGTGAAGTGTAGTGAAGACATCTTCAGAAATGGTGCAAACAAGTGCACCATTGACAAGTGCAGAGCAGGACGTGGACATGGCGGAGCAGGCTGAGGATGGAGCAGGACCAGGACGGAGCAGGAACAGGAACAGGACGGAGCAGGAACAGGGCGGAGCAGGAACAGGGCGGAGCAGGAACAGGAACAGGACGGAGCAGGAACAGGACGGAGCAGGAACAGGACGGAGCAGGAACAGGACGGAGCAGGAACAGGACGGAGCAGGAACAGGACGGAGCAGGAACAGGACGGAGCAGGAACAGGGCGGAGCAGGAACAGGGCGGAGCAGGAACAGGAACAGGACGGAGCAGGAACAGGGCGGAGCAGGAACAGGGCGGAGCAGGAACAGGGCGGAGCAGGAACAGGGCGGAGCAGGCTGAGAGCATTGCCAGGATGGTGAAGACCCCTCAGGCGGTGAAGACCCCTCAGGCGGACAGTCTCGGGCATTGGAGTAGGGCTGGTGACGTCATACAGTGAAGGACGATCCGCAGGACCCCAGCAGCCACTCCACAAATTGGGCAAAGCTTCCTTGAAGTGGTTCCCCAGACAACTGCGTTAGAGTGGTGTTGTTCAGTCCCACACATAGAAACATGCAGAGGCAGTCATCTGGGAAACTGGTTTGAGGTACAAAATCCAGGAAAACCTCCAGGTGTTCCTCAAGAAAGCTGTTTCCCTGCTCAAGACACATTAGACTTACTGCAGGGAAATCCATGTTTGGTCTGTTCTTCTGTCACGGTGTACTCTGTAATGAAGACAGGCTGAGGCTTCAATACAAAACATTTACTCAAAAACTCCAAACAGGTACAAGAAAGACTGGCAGAAGATTACTCACACTATCCATGGAGCACAATCAAGAACCGACAAGCTCAGACTGAAACAGAGAGAACTAAATACAGATACAAATGAACAATAACAAGGTGACGACAGGTGACACAGATGATCAGGACGATGAACAGGTGGATGATTGAGGGAGTGAGTTCAGGTGTGGAGACTATCACAGAGGATGCTGGGAAGTGTAGTGAAGATGACGAAGACAGAATGGTGCAGACAAAGACTGTGACAATTATATAGTCAGTGAATAATTTTTCAATGATTATTAAACTTTATGAATTAATTTGCTGATGCATGTTGATTTTCTTGCAGTTTTTAAAGTCTTAAAATGTCTTAATTTTTACCATATTAAGGCTTATAGGTCAAATATTTAACAATTTAATTAATGGGGTCTTAATTACAACAACGTTTGGATGTTATTTCAGCCATATTGCGGTCTAGAGAGAAAGCCATTTTACCTGGCCCACTTTAGCTGGAATAAAGTCCTGCTCGGATGTATTACAGTGGCTCCTTTTAAAGATTAAGATTGAAAGATTTTAAGATTCCTAAAGATTAAAATTATAATTTCTGCAATGTGTTTTATTACCCACCAAATTGATATCAAAAATGAAGATTATGCACTGGGGAAAATATTTAGACCTACCTAGCTAAATTTGAAATGTCCTAAATACATGGAAGTGCTAAAAAACATTAAATACACATCAGAACTGTTCACTTCTTTCAAGAACTCCATTTCCCATCATACACCTCCCTGGACTGATTACGCACACACCTGAACCTCATCAGACTTCCTATTTAAGCCACACCCATACACTGGTTCATTGCGAAGTATTACATTGCCCCGGCTGTAATTTCTGAGCGGTTCTCCCGTGCCTGCCTTATCTGTATTCTGAACCCGGATTGTTTCTTGACTCCTGCCTGTTTGCTGCCTGCCCTGAACTCTTGCCTGTGACCTGACTACTCTCTGTGCTGATTCTCTGAAAACCCTGTTTTGCTGTTGCCTGACCCTTGCCTGTTTGACGATTCTAAATAAAGCTGCACTTGGATCTTATCTCGTCTACCGCCTCGTAACAGAATACTTCGCCACTTCAGATCCAGCAGCCGAGAGAGAACCGAGATCCATCATGGACCCACTTATCAGTCTCTTCCATCTCAGCCAAGGTAATGGTTCTATAGAAGAATATGTTGAGGAGTTTTGTGAGCTATGCCATGGTGTAGACGTGGACGATTCAGTACTAAAAGATGCCTTCCGATATGGACTTAAGGACATAGTAAATTATCTCATGCCTGACAATACCCCTCAATGGACTTTATGTCAATATATTGAATTCGCCCTGAGGATTAGTGGTTCATCATTTACTGTGGGCTTTGAGGATAAGGCCGAGGGGGTGTTGCCAGAGACCGTTCAGCTAGAGACCGTCCAGCTAGAGACCGTCCAGCCAGAGCTTCACCACAACATGCCTGAGCTTCATGCCGAGCCCGCGCTCACCGTCAGCCCTGCCGAGCCCGCGCTCACCGTCAGCCCTGCCGAGCCCGCGCTCACCGTCAGCCCTGCCGAGCCCGCGCTCACCGTCAGCCCTGCCGAGCCCGCGCTCACCGTCAGCCCTGCCGAGCCCGCGCTCACCGTCAGCCCTGCCGAGCCCGCGCTCACCGTCAGCCCTGCCGAGCCCGCGCTCACCGTCAGCCCTGCCGAGCCCGCGCTCCACATGAACTTTAACGAGTCCAAGGTTCACGTCAGTTCAGCCGAGCACACGATTCACGTCAGCCCTGTGAGTGAGTCACTGAGTCCAGTGAGTGAACCATTGAGTCAAGTAAGTGAATCATTGAGTCTGAGTGAACCACGGAGTCCAGTGAATGAACCATTGAATCCTGTGAGTGAATCATCAAGTCCAATGAGTGAATCGTCTAGCCCAGTGAGTGTGTCTAACCCTGTGATACGCCGCCGCAGAAGGAGAAGGAGGAATCGTTCGGCTCGCCAGGCTCCGGTGAGCATACCAGGACTCCTCGTCCTGCCGGTCCTGCCTCTGCGCCTCGCTCTGCCGGCCCCGCCTCAGCGCCTAGCCCTGCCGGCCCCGCCTCTGCGCCTCGCTCTACCGGCCTCGCCTCAGCGCCTCGCCCTGCCAGCCCCGCCTCTGCGCCTCGCTCTACCGGCCCCGCCTCAGCGCCTAGCCCTGCCGGCCCCGCCTCTGCGCCTCGCTCTGCCGGCCCCGCCTCTACGCCTCGCCTTACCAGTGCCCTTCAAGCTCTGTTCAAGCTGTGCCCTTCAGATCCCTGGGGATTTTCCCAAGTATTTTTTGGGGGGGGGGGGGGCAGTAGGCACTCTGTGAGGGCCATGAAGGCGTTGCAGACATGGCTTTCGTCTCATCCTCCACCGCCGTGGTCTCCTAAAGGGTCTTCACCGCCATGGCCACCCAAGGGGACTTCACCGCCGTGGCCGTCTGAGGGGTCTGCACCGCCGTGGCCAGCTGAGGGGTCGTCACCACTGTGGTCTTCTGAGAAGTCTTCATCACCGTGGTCTCCTGAGAGGTCTTCACTGCCGTGGCCTCCTGAAAGGTCTTCTGAGAGGTCTTCACTGCCGTGGTCTCCTGAAAGGTCTTCTGAGAGGTCTTCACTGCCGTGGTCTCCTGAAAGGTCTTCTGAGAGGTCTTCATCACCATGGTCTCCTGAGAGGTCTTCACTGCTGTGGTCTCCTGAAAGGTCTTCACCACCGTGGCCGCCTGAGAGGTCTTCACTGCCGTGGCCATCTGAGAGCTCTTCACCGCCGTGGCCGCCTGAGAGGTCTTCACCGCTGTGGCCATCTGAGAGCTCTTCACCGCCGTGGTCGCCTGAGAGGTCTTTACCGCCGTGGACGCTTGTGGGTCCCACAGCTCCGCCCTGGTCACGTCCACAGCCTGCTCTGTCCTGGCCATGCCCACAATCTGCTCCGCCTTGGACGCCCGAGGGTCCGACAGCTCCGCCCTGGTCTCCGCTTCGTCCAACTCCACCCTGGCCTTCGCCTGCTCAGCCTACTCCACCCAGGTCGCCTGCACAGCCTGCTTCGCTCTGGTCACCTACTCCTCTTCTGTTCCGCGGACCTGGCCCTCCATCCCACCCCCAGATCCGCCTCCGCTCCACCGCCCACCTGGACAGTTTTGTTTTTATTATTTTGAGCGTCTGGAAGCCACTCTTTGGGGTGGGGCTATGTGACGATCACCAGGTGGAGTGCCCGAGAAAACCACCAGAGGGCACTCCACATCAGAACTGTTCACTTCTTTCAAGAACTCCATTTCCCATCATACACCTCCCTGGACTGATTACGCACACACCTGAACCTCATCAGACTTCCTATTTAAGCCACACCCATACACTGGTTCATTGCGAAGTATTACATTGCCCCGGCTGTAATTTCTGAGCGTTTCTCCCGTGCCTGCCTTATCTGTATTCTGAACCCGGATTGTTTCTTGACTCCTGCCTGTTTGCTGCCTGCCCTGAACTCTTGCCTGTGACCTGACTACTCTCTGTGCTGATTCTCTGAAAACCCTGTTTTGCTGTTGCCTGACCCTTGCCTGTTTGACGATTCTAAATAAAGCTGCACTTGGATCTTATCTCGTCTACCGCCTCGTAACAGATGGGGAGAGTTTCTCAGTAGAGAACCGTCTCAGAAAATATCACGGTTTATGGTATTAAACAATTATTAAATATATAAACTGCATTCTTAAATTACAGTTATTATTATCATCAGTTAAAATGACGGTTAAATAAATTAAACACTTGTTCAATAAAAGATATGTAATCAACTAACTTCAATAATTGATTATGAATAAGATTAATGAATAAGATCTTATTTTTTATCATTAATAACTTATTAAATTATGTTTGAAAAATAATTGAGTTATATTAAATGTTTTTTATTCCAATTTTTTAATGATTTAATAGAAATACATTAATTAAAAACGGTGGTAATCAAATAAAAGTTTAGCAAACGTTTTAATCCTTTTATTTTTTGGCAAAATGCTGCAAAACAGATTTAGTCAATTAAGCCATGGACAAACAATATACAGGGGTTGGACAATGAAACATACTCCGAGTTTTCACTTAAACTCCTTTCTGAAACAGGCCCCTGGTGGACTATGTTATTGACCGCTGCAGAACTCTGGTCAAGGTGTCGGCGTCATCAGAGAGAGTTTAAGTGTTTAAGGCACAAGAGTGACCATACACATGGTAGTTTCTGAAATAAATAACATAACAGAAATAAATATTCACTCACTAAATTATTCAACAACTTAAGAAATTACAAACTCAAACATAAACATCTCTGTAGAGTGCACGGATACATGAAATATATCAATCAAGAAATATAGGCCTATGAGTCTATAATAAACTGCATAATGCAATTAAACTGACAAAACACCAAAAGTAAATTATAGAAATTGGACGGTCTTCATTATCACTGGAAGTACTAAATGACAATCAGTGAAAGATATCCACAGAGAAATTCACTTCAATGTAATAAACAAACAAAATGAGCCGCGATGCTAGCGGGATAATCTGCTCGTTAAGCAGGATCAAATTACCGTTAGAAAGATCGCTAAACATAACAAACATTATCTAACTCGGCACAGATCGTAAGATTGTATTTAAACTGCAATATTAACAATATAAAAAAGAAGGAAACTTACTTTGTCATAAACTTTCTCTTGCACATATACACTGCACATGAACGCGTGCACAAGATGAACAGGTGTGGCTTTGAATAGGCAATTACACTTTAGTCCGTACGTTCTGAGAACGCTGCACTACGGTATTTGCGTACAACGCAACTTAAAACGTCACCCACGTAACCAACTCAATATTTAAAGGGAGAGAATTCACAACACATACTTTCAAACAAACACACACACACACACACACACACACACACACTTGCATGTTGAATGGTTTTCTGAAATATTCAATTTACTCACTGCATATTTGTATAATTCAAATAATAATAACTATAAAAATAAAAGTTATTAATAATAATAACCAATAATGCACAATAAAGAAAATAACAAAATATAAAGTTAAGCCTCATAAGACTACACAATTTAGTGAATATTTAATTCACTGTAAATGTATAGCATAATGCCTTTATGGGGTTTCTTCTTGTCTTGAAGGAAAAAGCCGGCGACCCGACATATAAAAGTTGATTCTGATTGGTCCTCTTCTGTGCATTCGAAGTGCTGATTAGCTCATGCAGATAGAACCTTATAGAGCCAAGTTAGAGTTCAACTTTGTAGATAGAACCTTTTTGTTTTTTCAATAAAAAGTCCCACAATGAACACAACTTAAAAAACACACCACATTACGTAAATAAGTTGTCACAGAATAAGAAAATGTGAATAACTCAATTTTGACAAAATTGTCATATGTTAAACACCTTATAATTCCAAGGGGACGATTTTTTATTTTATTTCAAAAATGTTTACTCAACACTGAATCAATGTAATTTTCATTAATATATTATGTCTATTTGTCTGCATACTTAGATTGTGTTTGAAGCCACCAGGGGTGCATCCGTAAGGAGTGATATTGCAATCGATGATGTTATTTTTGAAAAGGGAATATGCAGAGGTATTTATAAGTTGATCATCAGATAAAAAGTTATTAATGTTACCATGTACATTTTTTCATACTTTTTATACTTTTATCCACACAGAATATGCTGATAACCATATCCCCCATCTGAGCCTCTCTGGAAATAATAATGATATTCATTCAATGACTTATAAATAAAGAGAGAAAGAAAAGAATGATGAAGAGAGAACACATGTGGAGTGCAGTGTTCTGTGAGGATGAACGGGAGGGAGACGGCTGCATTATGACCATATCTGATCACCTGCAAACTTTTCTTGTGTATTTGACTTATGAACCATTGGTTCATTCCTGCTATGCAATTCCTCATGTCTGTATCTTAATACCTTGTATTCACGTATAGGGGTGTAATATGGACCGTCCATATCTGATTATCATATTCTTTTGTCCGACTGACTGTACATTTGCACATCTACCGAAATACATAAATAAAATAAAGTGACATGAAAAATGATTGTGAGTTATTTTATAATGAGAGAGAGTGCAAGTGATGTGAGAGACGTGAAACTACCACAACTAATCAGCTGCCTGAGAAAACAGTCGAATATACACATTAACTATGTAGTGTTGTATATATTGTATGTATCATATATAGTACATGGAATTAAAGAAAGGATTTAAGGGGGGTAAACACTCACTCACACACACTTTACTTAGGCCTATCTAAATGGGCACATTCCATAGCCGTAATATGGTGCAAACTGTATATTTCTTTCCCATTACAATAACCCTGACCCTAAACCTACTCATCACACAAAACTGTCATCATTTTTACATTAAAAAAAACCCTTTAGGCCTAATTACTTATTTTTATACCAGATTTACAAATGAGGATGTCCCTAATGGGTAGTTTTTGGAGATCCTGTCAGGTTTTGGTCACTTCTGGGTGCAAATTTGTACTTCAAATATAGTTGATTATTAGGCATACACATAAAAGAAAACTTTATTGAACGCAAATTCTGTTAACCTTACTGGAAGACAGAATTTTGAGAGAAATGATTAGACGAGTAGTTTGTTAGTATGCTAAATGTAGCATTTACGCGCAAAATACTGCACATTTTGGCAAAAAGTCATATAAATAAGTCCACCAATTACTACATGTTGTATAACTGGTAAAAATAGTTTGTTGTTATGCTAAATGTAGTTTGCCGCAGGGGAAATCTTTAATGTGCCATCTGACTCACGCATGCCACCCCCTCCCTCCCACATACACCATGTGACTACTGTCGGCCAATCACACGGCTACTTACTCACAACACTGGCGCGAATCGAAAGTGATGTGAGGCTGCTTGCTATCAACCGTCAGTGGGATTTACGGTCGGCCAGAGAAATGGAGGTGCCGCAGAAGAGAAAACGAATAAGTCACGAATTAACCAACTCACAGCCCTCCAACCGCGACGCGACACCGTCCACCAGCACAAATGTCCCAGCAGGTGCAGGAGGAGGGTTTGTGGAGGGCTCCATTGTCCGTATCTCCATGCACAACTTCCTGTAAGTGTCCTGTGAGTGTTGACAGATTAACGTTAAGTCTGGATCGTGCTTGTAATCATGCCCATCTCTGTTCTCAGCACATACGATCACTCAGAAGTGTTTCCCGGTCCCAAACTCAACATGATTGTGGGAGCCAACGGCACGGGGAAGTCCAGCATCGTGTGTGCCATCTGCCTGGGCCTGGCCGGGAAAACAGCCGTGCTGGGCCGAGGGGACAAGGCGAGTCTCCCGAGAGCTAACTTAGCGTTATCCCACTGCTCCTGTTAGGTACATGTATTCAGAGGGTAAAAGTGTCATGAACACTTCCAATCATTTCACAATAAACTCTACAACTTTCCATACACTGTACCTGAAGGTTTGAAAGCTCACAATATGATTCTCAAATAGACACAGATGTTTATGTAGTTTGACACACATAAATACTTTGCAAAGTGTACAAGGCTATAAAATCAATACAAATATATACAAAAAAGTGCACAAGGCTTCACATAGTGAAGGCTTTACATAGATAAAGGCATCTACATAAGTTTTTACGTAGATGCAATTCCTGTGGCTTTTTCTCTAATACATACTGAAATGTGGCCGCCTTGAGGAATTGAATGTTTTAGATTAAATTTAACTCCAATAATGTAAATTGGTGGTTTGAAGTTGTCGAAATCAAAATGGACCTTATTTATTTTAACGCACTTTACTAGTCTTTTGATGAACAATTCATCCATGCAAGTTAATAATACACAGAACAAAAATAGTTTGTCATGGTAATCTTAAGTCAAAATCAGAAAATTTGCTTCCGATCTCTAGAATAGCATTCCTTCTCTGATGGGTCGAGTAATGTATCGTTAACCACTTCCCTCAACCGTCAGTCTGCTGTGAGTGAGAGATGGAGAGGAGGAGCGCTAAAGTGAAACCCTGCCATCTATTCAATATTCACTTTTACTTGCACATATGTAAAGTCTGCCGGTTGCAATTTCTGGTTCACTGGAACTTTAATTAGCATTTAAAAAAAATGAATGATACTGAAAATGTTTTCCTTTGTGCATTATGTTTTCCTTTGTGCATTATTGCTATGTTTTCCTTTGTGCATTAGGGTTATTATCGCTAACTAAAACTAATACCATACATAAATATTTTCATAACCTGTCCTGAAATAAAATGTAAAAGACTTATAGATGTCATATAGTTTATTATTCATTCATTAATTTTCATTATACTCAGAAAATATCAAAAACTGAAATAAAAATGAAATTTTCATTTCATACGAATTTAAAAAAAATAATTCAAAATGAATAAAAATTATAATAGTATATACTAAAATTGCACTCTTACATACTTGTCAATAAATACTAAATGAACTAGATATTTTTGTGTTCTAGGTTGGTCTGTATGTGAAGCGAGGGTGTAATAAAGGTTCAGTTGAAATTGAATTGTAAGTATATGCTCAATTTCCATTTCCAAAAGTCCTTGGAGAGACATAGATTTAATCAGTTCATCTTTATGTCCAGATTCCGAGCGAGTGGAAACTTGATAATCACCAGAGAGATCCAGGTGGAAAACAACCAGTCGTCCTGGATGCTCAATAAAAAGCACTCCAGTCAGAAGGCTGTGGAGGAGGCCGTGAAAGAGCTGCACATTCAGGTCGGCAACTTGTGCCAGTTTCTGCCACAGGTGAGTGCTCTTATTATAATGAGCTTTTAATGTGCTTTTATTGCACTATAAATATATATATACACTCACCTAAAGGATTATTAGGAATACCTGCTCAATTTCTCATTAATGCAATTATCTAATCAACCAATCACATGGCAGTTGCTTCAGTACATTTAGGGGTGTGGTCCTGGTCAAGACAATCTCCTGAACTCCAAACTGAATGTCAGAATGGGAAAGAATTTGGGAAAGGTGAATTAAGCAATTTTGAGCGTGGCATGGTTGTCAATGCCAGACGGGCCGGTCTGATTATTTCACAATCTGCTCAGTTACTGGGATTTTCACTCAGACATTTCTAGGGTTTACAAAGAATGGTGTGAAAAGGGAAAAACATCCAGTATGTGGCAGTCCTATGGGCGAAAATGCCTTGTTAATGCTAAAGGTCAAAGGAGAATGGGTTGACTGATTCAAGCTGACAGAAGAGCAACTTTGACTTGTGAAGCCACAACACGTACAACCTTGAGGCAGATGGGCTACAATAGCAGAAGACCCCACTGGGTACCACTCGTCTCCACTACAAATGGGAAAAAGAGGCTACAATTTGCAAGAGCTCACCAAAATTTGACAGTTGAAGACTGCTTCTCTCTTCTCTCCAGAGCGATCTCATGCAACAAATGCATCAAAACTTTTTTTTTCTTCCATATTTATGTTTTTGAATTTCGTAAGATAATCGACTTAATTTTAATTTTTTTACTTTTTTTCATATCAATAGTAACAAAGCACAAAGCTTATTGTGATTTATTGGATGGGATGCCCGCTACAATGTTCTATTCATTCATCAACTGAAAACAGAATAGCCCAATGGTTCGTAAAAACGAGAATGATAAAAATCAAGAAATCAATATTTTTTACCTAGCCCTAGTTCAAGCAGCCTACATTTTAAAAAGTTTTTCGTCGTCTGTTTCTTCTGCTGCTGATTGCCGTAACCAATTCTCTGGTGTTCACTTCAGGTCGCAATCTATTTTGTATCACACAGTATTGCTTTTTTTTCAGAGGACATTATGCTTTTCAGAAGGAGGGGCTTCTTAGAGACAGGAACTAAACAGAGCGTTACTGACAGACCGGGAAGAGAGGAGCTGCAACAATGTTGAATGTGGGGAAAATAATCAGTAATATATCCCCTGTAATTAATCCTCTGCCTCTTTGATCTGGTTTCACAGGAGAAGGTCGGTGAGTTTGCTAAGATGAGTAAGATTGAGCTTCTAGAAGCTACTGAGAAGTCTGTCGGCCCACCAGAGATGCATGAGTTTCACTGCGAGCTAAAGACGTTTCGCAGCAAAGAGAGGGACCTGGAGGTGAATGCCTTTCTTCTTTGAAATCCAGTGGTTTTAGTCTTGATTATGCCTTTAATTTTACTCCATGCTGTTTGTGGTGCTTGATCAGAATGTCTGTAAGGAGAAAGCCAACTTCCTAGAGAAGGCCAGGCAGAGGAATGAAAGGAACAAGCTGGATGTGGAACGTTACTATATGAAGAAGAGACACTTGGACAGGATCCAGATGCTGGAGAAGAAGAAACCCTGGGTGGTGAGTGAGATCTTACTAGGCTAAACTCTCCCAAAACCAGAGCGGATGGTTTCTTTGGTCATAAGTCATGATTGTGCACATTCTTTCTCTTTCATTTTGTTAGTGCTAAAAAGCTTTCCTGGGAGAAATGAATCCTCTTTATAAAGGCGCTATGGTTGGATCACACTATGTATCGAATAGTAGTCACTTTATTGTACTAACTCCCTCTTATTAATTTTAAACGCTTTCGGTTATCAAATAAAGTAATCATTGATGACAAATACCTGGGACACCTCAGCATCAGGGGCGAAAATTTCATCAAAATGTTGGGGGGGACAATAAACATAACAATTCTCAAGAGCAAATTTTGAAGGGGACACCAATAACACAGGCAAAAATACAGAAGAAAGCCTTACTACTATTATTAGTGTAGCATGGAGACCATTTCATTATACTTCTTAAAATTTCTTTCTGGTTTAAGCCAGCGGTGAATCTGTTTACGTACTCTCCTCACGCAGCGAGCAACATTTTATTTCATTCATTGACTCACTCTTTAACTAGCTATATTAAATGATATAAACCGACTAATTCTCAGTGAAAGCGTTAAAATCTAAATGCACATCGCACCCGGACTAGTCTAATCTACAAGACTAACGTTACATCACTTAGTAGTGTATACACTCTGTGTGTTTGTGTGTGGGGATATACTGTAGGCTATTAAACAAGTAGGCAAACGCATAGACTATTATAAACAAGGGTAACGTTACAATCTCGAACATAGCAGACTGCATCAGTGACAAAAGTACATTGGCTACACAATCATGTATTTGTTTTTTGACAGGATTTATTATAATGACTCAGCATAATCTATATTAAAGAGAAAATAATCACCTCATCCGATGTTTAAAGTGAATATAATAACATTAATGACTAAAGGGAGTCGCATCTCGCACGGACGAGAAGCGCCGCACCATGTCGCGTCTAGGACAACGTATCGCAGACCGGATGCGCACTTTCTCATCAGTGTATGGCCAGCAATATTGTAATGTTTAATGATATGAAATGAAGATAATGTCTGTTCTATGTTATTACTGTACAATTAAATACAATCGTTGCTGAGTCTGCAGTCTGAAAACTTTACCTCGGAGCATCCGTTAACTGAATGAATTGAGAATCTCTCCTGAAAAATCCATTAATATCAGCAAATGTCATTCAAGCAGCTGATTTCTGTAAATGGATGCAAAACTAAATGTATATTGCAGCACAGAGCGAAGTCAGGATCCATCAGCAACGATTTGAGACAAAAATAATTTAAATTGTATATGTAAATGGCGTTGGCGCAGCAGGGTTTTGAACACGGTCCTGAGCCGTCGCTGGGCGCCGTGGACAGACGCCAAATGTCACCGCCGGTGTGTGTACACTCATAGAGAATGTGTTCGAATTTTAAAGACGTGGGGCTGCGCGACGCAACGCTGCGCTTCTCCTCCGGTGTGCGACCCCCTTTACTGGAGTTCCACAGCTACTCAAAAACTATGTTCTTCTCACCCGCGGCCCGCCACCGGAATGTGTGTGTCTGAGGTAAAAGGTGCGGAGACAGTGGACCAACGCACTGTGAGGAAGGGAGGGGGGTCTCAAAATGTTTAGAACGCTTTTTTTTGTTAATACCCCGTTTGCATTTGTGTTATTTCATTTCTTAATTATTTTAAGAATATATCATTACATTATTTAAAATACACATATTTTAAGTTTTTTTTTGTTGGGGGGGGACAACCCTCAGATAGGGGGGGTCCTGACCCCCCCGACCCCCCCGCGATTTCCGCCTATGCTCAGCATGTTTATAGTTGCTTTACTTCCATATAAAGTTGTGGATTTAAAGTCGGCATGACACAGCTGGCATGACTTCGTGAACAAGACCAAATGTAGGACGTAGGGCTGGGCGATATGGCCCAAAAAAATTATCACGATAATTTTTTTTATATCAGTCGATATCGATAATTTTCACGATATATGTCAAATATTTATTTTTTAAGTTTAAAGGCATATTTTTGCAACTAAGTGAAAGTTGTATAAACCAGAGTGTTAATTGTGTTAAACTACTCTTTAAATTTATGTTCATTAACAAAAACAGTAACATCTGTTTTTTTTTTCCTATGCAACAACCACATTTTTATTTGGTAAAAAGTAATATTCTGACCGTTTGAGTTGTATTCAAATTAACCATTGGTCATCCACAGGGATGGAAATTAGCACCCGCCACCAGCCAAATGCGGGTGATTTTGTGTTGTGGCGGGTGAGTTCACTTCACCTACCAGCCACCGTGGCGGGTAAATAAAAAATGGCATACTGTTTCACCCGTACGGCAACACCCGCGCGTTTCTTCCGTCGAGGCTCGATGAGGGAAGAAAACGTGGGAACACAAGAGGCGATTTGCCGTCCAAAGGGAGAGCAAGCCGCGCGCTATTCCCGCATCTACTTGGCTCGTAGCGACGCGGCGCGCACGTTTTTAGAGGCGCGCAAGTTCATTGTTGCATAGCAACGACATACGCCACGGGAGAGCACGCGCTTCTGGAAAGGAGAAAGCGGTGCGAACTGCGCTCTCCACGATAATGAAGTTTAGCAAAGAATTCTTTGATTCCTAGCCCTTGCATTAGCAATAGCTTTATTACTAGATATATTTATGGAGATGAGAAATAAAAAGCCGCCTGAAATGCGTCACTGTCGGCATCGGTGAACAGATAATGGGCCAGATCACTGTTCATGCTTACAAACACACTTTTGACGGACACAAAAATAAACATGATTTCACACAAAAAGTGCCCAAAATGCACAGATTTTTCATATCTAGTGTGTTTTAACAAGAACTGCAGTAGGCTATATCAGAAAAGAAAATTACCCATTTAAACATGTTTTTATTTAGTGTGGGTAAAAGTATATGGTGTTTTATAAAAAAACAAAACAAAAAATGGAAGTCTTTTGAAGATGGAAGAGCAGAGAAAGGGGGAACAGGAGAGGAAGAGCAAGAGAAATAGAGAAAATGTCAGTATTTCATTGAGACTTGAGATTAAATAAACTGGTTAAGTAGTATTGTAGATCTTGTAGTATTAATTTTCACATGCAGTTACGCATTGTCGGTTAAAAACGAGAAAGTGGCTGGTAAAAACATTGAGTGGCTGGTAGATTTTGAAATCCACCAGCCACAGTGGCCGGTGGACAAAAAAGTTAATTTCCATCCCTGGTCATCCAGCATCATGCATTTAGATCATGATAACCACAGATAAAACCAGGTATAGCCTATAACTTAGCTCCTCACTATCATGGCATAACTTTATGGTTTCTGTATTTTTTGTATGAAAAACAATAGCCTAACAGTTAAATACATTATTAAATACTGTACTTATATTCCATTAGTCATAATACATTGTCTACGTTAATAATATTATACAATTCAATATGTATATCCCACATTTCATGGTGCAGTTAATATTACAAGGCTAACCTTACAGTAAATCCATGGTAGGCTAAATGGATTCAGTATCAATTCAGATTCTGACTGTATCGTTGCACGCAGTGTTTCTCCTTTTTGTCAGCGGTGTTTCATCTGCCTTTAAACTGGTTTAAACTTGACATTTGTGTTCTTCGCTGAACTCAAGTGCTTTTCACTGGATCTCGTGAGCAAAACGATCAGAGGCGCGTCTCGGCGCGTCTGCGTGAGCTCGCGCTCCGCTCAATGCACTGCCATTTGGACTTTTTTTTTTAATTTATTTAACCTTTATTTAACCAGGAAGTCCCTTGAGACTGAGTCTCTTTTCCGAGGGAGACCTGGCCAAGACGGCACACCAGATTCAATTTATATACAAAATACAACAGTCCAAAACAAACAAACAAACAATCATCACACAGAAAAGAAAAGAGCAGGTCACATATGGCAGTTACATTTTTGAGTTATATTGCATTTTAACATGGCCTTAAATTCATTTAATGGAACTAGATCATTTAGATGTAACAAATTTTGCAAATTATTCCAGGACCATGGCGCGAAGTAAGAGAAGGCTTTTTTTCCCAGCTCAGTAAAAACCCTTGGAACCTGGTAAGAAAACCATCTGGTGGAACGGAGAGAAAAACTGCTAGAGTTCTTCTTAAGGAGATTACATAAATATGCCGGCAATTTACCCAACATGGCTTTATATAGAAAAATATGGAAATGAAATTGTCTACGTAGATTTAGTGACGTCCAGCCTACCAGTTCATACAGCGTACAATGATGAGTACGGTAACCAGAGTTAGTTATAAAACGTAGAACACAATGATACACAGAATCTAAAAGGTGCAGGGTACTAGAGGCAGCATGCATGTAGACGACATCACCATAGTCCAAAACACTTAAAAAAGTGGCCTGTACAAGTTTTTTCCTAGCTAACAAATTAAAACAAGCCTTATGCCTAAAGTAAAACTTTGACCCGACCGGATAAACGCTCCGTGTGGCGCGCGCGGTTTAAATGAGTTTCGTTCCTCTTTTGACGCATAAACATTATCGAACATTTATCGACCTCTTGATAGCGTTTTATCAAGGAAAATTATTTCGCGATAATTGTCGTTATCGTTTTATCGCCCAGCCCTAGTAGGACAGGACTTGATTTTGTCTGTGGGGAATTGATTAAATGGTTGTGGTTTGCTATTGGTGGATCTCATATGAGTGACAGGCTATTGTCCCGCCCATGTGCCTTTAAACAACACCAATAGATGGCAATAAAAAGTCCTATTGCTCAGAGAAACCTGAACAAAGACTTGCAAAGTTTTAAGTCATAATATGTCAAAACCTTTTGATAAAACCAACTGTGCACTCTGAACGTATTTCTATTCTCTGTTTCCAATTTTTAGGAGTATGAAACGGCACGTAAAGAGATGGAGGGGGTGAAGAAGGAAAGAGAGGAAATGAAAAGGAAGCTGAAGTCGCTGAAAGAAGCTCAGGAGCCACTGGTCAGAAAGATCCGGTCGGTGGAGAGTCAGCTACAGCCCATCGAGCAGCAGATGAGGGAGAAGGTCAGACCACAGATCTCTAACCCTTTTACCAACCATCATCTCCTTCTATATATACAGTTAATGCCACTGTTTTTTTTTTGTTTTCAGACTGCCAGTATTAGAGAGGTGTCTCAGAAATGCAAACAGAAACATGATCAGCTTGAACTGAGGAGTAAAGAGGTTTGTTCTGAAAGAGTAGTCGCTTATGAAACATTTTATTAAACATTTTGTTTTATAATGGTGGTTCTCAGCATGGTCACCAGACTCACCACAACCCACATTTTTAGGTCTTTGAACCAAGTATTCATTTCTCAAAATGGTTAACACTGATGAATAAACAGTATTAAATAGCTGTCCTTTACTAGTTTTTTGTTAATACAACAAAGTTAGTAAGTTTGTATGAGCCACCACAGAAACAACCATTTACTATTGTGTAAATACACAATACTAGCATGCAAGGATTGACATTCATTTTTTTTTTCTCATCAGCCACTGTGGCTAGTGGTTTTCCAAAGTTACTAGCCACTTAGCATTTTTACTGGCCACAATTTTGACATGGTGAAAAACTGCCAATTAGGTATTTTCAAAATCTCTAAGGTATTTTAGGCTGCTGTCACTTTAAGACCTGACGCACAGATCCACTAAACTGTTACACTGTATTTTCTTTTACATTCACTTAAAACATAACTGACTGTGTTCATGTGAATACTCACCAAGACTGCCATTTTGACGTTATTTAGGCTGCATTTACGCTGCAGGTCTTGATGCCCAAATCCGATTTTCTGACTATATCCGATTTTTTTGACGACCTGCTTACATCATCTTTTAAAAATGACCCATATCCGATTTTTGCATTTACACTATACACTGCTGAAACTACCAAATGCAGACTTTCTGACCCGGGAAATTAAGCAAAACAGCACGAAATTCAATGGATGCAGATGCGAATGAAATTATCCAGTGCTTTGTTTACACAATATTTCAATAAGTCATCAAAACATTGGTCTCGTACGGCGGATTCATTTCTTTAATAACCCTGCATTTTGCCTGCACTCTTCACCCCAAACACTCAAACCTGAAGCCTGAACCTGAACCTCAGACATGAAACCTCCGCATTGCTCCACTGTGTGTATCCTCTCTTCCATCGCGCCTATAATCGCGCACTTTTTAATGACGTACGACTCGCATTACCGGGGAATATCCGATTTGTCTGCTTACATGGCACACGCAAATGCACGTATTCGATTTATTACCACATATGAATGAGGCCTGAGTCCGATCTGAGAAAATCGGAATCCATGCGTTTTTTTTCCTGCTTACACGTTCACTGGTCATATCCGATCTGTGCCACATGAGAGGAAAAAATCGGATTTGGGTCACTTGAACCATGCAGTGTAAACGAGGTCTAAGTGTGTATTTGAATGTCTAAGTGCAATAAGGAGCTAAAAAGAACTCAATTCAGTACTGAGAGACTTTATGTGGTGCACTTTGAGTATGAACACATAGTCTGTGGGAATAAGTGAGTGAGGAGAGGCGGGTTTGTGTGCCGGCTCGCTGTCCAAACTAAATTATTTGGAATTACGTTTGTTGTTGTTTCTTCGACTGCACACTCCAAGACCCACTTTTGGGTTGAGAGCCGCTGGTCAAGAAACACTGCTTTATTAAACCAATAAAGACTGGATTAAAACACTGGCTGATTGCTGTCTCGTCTGTCAACCGCTAGGTGGATGACATCAGACAGGACCTGAGTCTGAAGCAGACGGAGGAGGTGGACCGGCAGAAACGGATTGGACACACGCAGCTCATGATCCGAGACCTGCAGAAGGAGCTGCAGAACATGAACAGCATGGAGGACGTCACGCCTCAGATCGAGGCTGTGAATGCAGAGCTGAGGACCATCCAGGAAGAAAAAGCCAAACTGGAGGGCGAGAGTTTGGACCTGCGCAGAGATAAAGACGAAGCTTATGGAGAATTTATACGTAATGTTTAATAGAAAACCCCCCCATACAAATCTGTTATATCTTTACCTTTTTTGGAGGAACCACTCAATGTAGCATATCAGTTCCATCAGTTCACCATACTTAAGTTTTGTCCTCATTAGTTTATTGGTTGTTGTTTTGAAGGTTTGCAGAATCGTCTGAGGAGTCTGGAGGACATGATGAGGGTGAAAGAGGATAAGCTGCGCAGCCGTTTTCGTGACACGTACACCGCCCTCATGTGGCTGAGGAATAACCGTGATCGTTTTATAGGCAATGTCCACGAGCCCATGATGTTGGTGGTGAGAGCACATGGCTCACTCTCATGCTGTTTTCTGGACACGGCTGTTCAGGCAGATTAGTTTGATGTCCTTTCAATTTGTTTTGTCAGATAAATGTCCATGATACTCGGCACGCAAAATACATTGAGAGTCACATCCCTCTAAACGACTTAAGAGCCTTCGTCTTTCAGAGACAGCAGGACATGGAGAAGTTCATGGAAGAGGTGAGATGTAGTATGTAGAATGAAGCTGACACAATACGTATCATTTTCATTAAAAAAATTAGGGGTGTGCGATATGACATTTATTTCACAGTAATGGTATGTATCATGATATTGTGTTGTTGTTGTTGTTGTTTTTTTGCTTTTAGAAAAGGTTATCATCCAGAATTGATGTAAGTGCAGTAAAATCAGTAAGATGTGTCATGTTTTCTCAGGTACGAGACACCCAGAAGCTCCGAGTCAACAGTGTCATCGCTCCAGCAGAGTCCTGCTCGAATAAACCACCTTCACGATCCCTCGAGACTCTAAAGTAACACCTTCTTCTTCACCTGCACCACTAATACATCTCTATTCAGTTCATTGTTAGCATATGTATTTATTTATTTTATTTTTTGGCAGGCATTATGGCTTCTTCTCGTACTTGCGTGAGCTGTTTGATGCTCCTGAGGAAGTCATGAGTTACTTGTGCCATCAGTACAAAGTCAACGATGTACCTGTAGGAACAGAGAAGACCAAGACCATGATCGAGAAGGTGCGCCCTCCTTCATTTTAGTGGGACGCTGCTGCCTAAAACCCTTATACACATCATGAATTTGGCAGAAGATTCAAGCTTAGGGCCCTATGGTTTCCATGTTGTGGAAAATGTGGATAGAATCGTAGAATTTACTGTTAAATTTCAGCCATTTTTGGATAAATATATCAAAAGTAGGGCTGTACATTTATTATTGACTAGACTGTCTAAAAATTAAAGGTCAACTCTCAGTATACTACACACATACTGAAGCAGTCCCTGTATGTTACCATCTTACTATATGCGGGCATGAACATAATGCATTTGTTTTCAATTATAAAGCAGAATAAGAAGAGTTTTTAAAAAAGTAAAACTGATAGCACAGAATTTCAGAATTGTTTTGTGAAAATTATTAAGTTGTTAAAGTTTTAATTGATTTGACATAGATTTTGATTATTAAATGAAAATTAATTAAACAATTAAAATGGAAAACATGGAATTTAGGAAAAATAAAACTGGTTTCGTATGGTCCTACAAGCTTTTCCTGGTATTTTACTGTGGAAGGCGAAGAACCACCATCAATGACCATTAAACATATTTTACTGGACTGAAAGGTTTTTAACGTAAATAGACAATGGTTTTATTCAGAAATGTGCTTGTAAATTTTTGATTTACAAAAATATCACCTGAATGAATTTTAGAATTTGTATTAATCTTGTATGAACCTGAAATGCCTTGTATAGTTTTTTGTTAATTGTATGAATTATGCTAATGAAAAATAGCCTTGTTGCTGACCATAAATAAACATTGTTTTGTAGGTGATCAAAGAGGTTCAGTTGAGGATGATCTACACGGCGGAGGAGAAGTACACCGTGAAGAAGTCCTTGTACTCTAATAACGTGGTCTCCAGTAACTCGGCCCTGCGGCCCTCACAGTTCCTCACCACAGCCGTGGATGCAGACGAGAGACGCAACCTGGAGGAGCAGATGAGGGTGAGAGCGGGAATAGTCCAAGATGTGCATATATTCTAAAAATGGGCATAATTTAGGTGGATACATTTTTAGATCAGTTAAGAAGACATGACTGTGATAGAAACACATTTACTGATTCAATCCGTCGATGTGCAGCTTCAACAGTGGATGTGATTGGATAATGACTAACCAACGGACCAATCGCATTACAGCAACTCAGATTTTGGTTGGGTTGCTCTGAAATGCCTGAGGCAAAGTCTGTCATCAGAATGATTTGGTTTGATTCCCTCCCATCTCACATGATTGTGTTCAGTGTTCCCAAACATCAGCATTTGAACGCAAGAGAACATGACATCCGCTTATTTTGTTAATATTTGTCTATGCGTTCTGAGACAAAAAAAGTCTCTCTTTCTTCCCTGATTGCAGCAACTTCCATTTTTATGACCGATATTTTGCTCCAATTTTCCCAGGAAGTGATGATGTTGTTCTCTTGTTGTTTTTGCGTAGAAATTAAGTTTACAACTTTGATGGGGGAAACCACTTTTGTCACCACTGATTTAAATGCTGCAGCAGATTGGAACTTATATTGATTTAGTTGGGGAAATGTAATGTTGGTTTTCACTAAAGAGTTAGTTCACCCAAAAATGAAAATTCTGTCAGTATTTACTCACCCTCATGTTGTTTCAAACCTCAATATGTTTATTTGTTCTGCTGAACACAAAGGAAGATACATGGAAGAATGTTTTAATCAAATAGATCTCATTCCCCATTGACTACCATAGTAGGAACATACTATGGTAGTCAATGGGGAATGAGATCTGTTTGATTGAGCAACTACTGACAGAATTTTCATTTTCGGGTGAACTAACCCTTTAAGTCATTAAGAAATCGCTTTAGGGGGCTGAAAAATGTTGTACGTCTCGTTGACAGGCAGCAGAGCGGCAGGTGCAGAGAATTGATGAACGGATGGCAGCCATTCGTGAGCAACAGGCTCGACTAGAGCGGCGTGATAATGAGCTGCGTGCTCAGAAGAAGAAGCTGTCTGAGCTGAAAGGCAAGAAGAGACAACTGGAGCAGAAAATCAGTACAAAACAGGACAGGTACCCTCTGCCAGAATCCACCCGTACGGTTCATTCTTTCGTATCATTACTGGTGTTTGCTAAGACAAGTGTCTCATTGCTACTGCTCAAACTTTGGGTGACGGGTTTTGTTCAAATCAAACTTTCTCATCGCACACTCTGTAACAGACTTGAACGAGACCTGTTTTGTCTTTTTCTCTCTGTGTAGTTTGAGGCAGATGGAGCAAAGTGAGTTCAACTTGCAGGCAATTGAGCAGGAAACGAATGCCAAGATCGCTGCTGTAAACAACAAGAAAGTGGCCATAATGGAGGAGTATTTGAGTCACATGCAGGTGTGTTTGTGCTCTCTGCGTGTTGTTTTCTACTCTTGGATGTTCTTTCTCTCATGACTGTGTGTGTGTGTGTGTAGATGAAGGCCAGGTTGAGTATGGAAAAGGTGTACTTGGCTCTCCAGAGCGCAGGTCTCTCCGCTGAGAAAACCAAACTGGAGACGGACTGCAGGGACAGTTCCTCTGAACTCAAGCGAGCAGAGGTCAGACCCGTCTAATAACCAAATATGATGTTGAGCAAATACATAAATGACCCTTTATAATCCCATTTCAATTCTTATACTTGTGTTGATATAAAAGATAAGTTATTAAATATTTTGTAATATTTGATCTATTTTGAAGCTGACTTGATATTTCAATTAATACAAATACATAGAATGTGTTTTTCCATTCCACTTCACTGCTTCATTGCCTGCTCAGGTTAAAAGAATTAAAAAAAAAAAAACGTCTAAAAGTTTTTAATTTCAAAATATGTTTTGTAAATGGCCCCTAATTATTCAGGTAGATAAATTGAATTATTGAGGTATATTATATAGGTATAGAGTATATTTTAAGGTATCAGCTGATATTTCTTAATTTTTCATGCAATCGTTATCGGTCAGAGAAGAAAATTTGGCAGATATATTTAAGCCGATAAATAATGGATTATTTCCCTCAGCTGAGACACAACTGAGGCACTGTTTGCTGAGATGGTTTTGAATTGCTTGAAATATGATTGGAATCACCAAAAAAAGAAAATACAATAAAGTCTGACATACAGGCTACATAAAATTTTGTGAACATCATTATTGTGCGCTAAGATTTTTAATTTTGGAATCAGGCTCTCAAAAGATATATCATAATTTGGATGTAGATTTATCGGCCAATATATCGGTTATCTGTATCCACAAGTTTCCTACGCCCCATGAGGCCTTGCGTCAAAAGTGGGCGTGTCTTCCGGTTCGAAGTAAACATAGCGCGACTTGACATGCTTGACACTCGTTCATTCAACAGTTGACAGTCATTCAAGTTATAACGATCCAAACTAGCTAACGATGTGGGAACACAACCTCAACGAAATTAGAAAGGGTGAAATGTACCTTTACCCTCCGCAGTAGTTGGTTGGGAGTATTATAATAATATTATTAATAATCAATATTCATCAAGGCATGGTGACAGACAGTTGTGCGAGCTGACAAACAATTAAAATAAAAAAAAAATACACACTTAGTCATTGTGCTTTGGAGTTTATTCAAACTTATAAATGAATGTGCTACTTGAATACATTAACTGGCACATTTGGTATTCTGTCCACACAGGCTTTGATCCTGAGTTTAGATGTAACATCAGTAGCGAACAGCCAATCACATGCTGATAGAGTTTATAGAATATTAAGAATTTAAACAAATGTACACAGGAAGATTCGGCATCTTTTGTGAGGTGATGGAAACTACAGTCGTTGGCAGGATCACTCCGATTTCGTTTTCAGCTTATGTTCAAAACAATCACGTTTAAGCGACTGAATTAGTTTAGTCCGGTTATACATACTACCGCGAACAGCACATGTTGTCCCTGAGCTCCGTAATGGCATCTCTCATAAAGATTTGACTTTAAAGATTCATCTTTAAATAGTAAAATAATTCTCCGAAAAACAGCTAGCCTCTTCGCTAACTAACACACAAAATACCATTGGAATGCTACTTCCGCCGCCTCACCGGAAGTTTCACCCACTTTATCTTTTACAGGAACGCCCCTCGGAAACTTGTGGATAGATTTCAAAATAAAGGATTATCGGTATCGGCCAAAATATCCATATCGGTACATTCCTAGGATATTTCAATTTCGTTAATGAAAAGTTCCTGACCCACTGATGAATGGTGCACAGTAAGACCCCATGTGTCTGTGTCGGCACAGGTGGCATTTACCAAGCTGGACCAGACAAAGAACAATCTGCTGAACACATGCAAGACCCTGATGAGGAGGGCCAGCGAGATCTGTAACATGATCCCTGGAGAGACGGCGGTCCCAGAGGAACTACATGCAGTGAGAGTTCTGTCTACCTCAGACAACTGTCCTCCATTCTGTGTTTAACTCATGATTTTACAACAGTATGTGTGTGTGGTTTCCTTCCAGGCTTTCAGCCAGTTGCCTGATACACTGGATGAGATTGATGCCATGTTGAATGAAGAGAAGACCAGAGCGGAGTGCTTCACCGGCCTCAGTGATGCTGTGAGAACAACTCATCACACCTAATCTGTGCCTTTAAAAATGTTACTAACCAGTCCTAATTTCAATTCAAATTAGGAGTCATGAAAAGAGGAACCGTTCTGAACACGAATAGTTTTTTGATTTCCAACTTGACATAAATGATGCACTAAAGAGCTCCAAGTTTATCTTGACTAATATTTTCCTCAATATTTGACCATTTTGGGATCATCAATATCTTCTGATAACCATCTCCATCTTGCAAATGAACAGAATATCAATTTCTAAATAATTCTTGCAGCCTAATAGAAGTAACAACTATTATTAAATTTCTCCATTGGGAAATAATTTACTTTAAAATCACGGTTTAACAGCTAAATTTGTGCTGAAAAACTACATTACCCATGATCCTGCTCTGCATATGATGTAATCTAGTCTCCATATACCCTCAAAATACTTAATATAAATGTGTTTTTCATATAATCTGCATTTTTAAATTAGTTTTATATTTCTTCATTGTTTTTAATCTGATTATGCTGATCACAAGGGATCATGGGATTGTAGTTCTTTACTAAATCTGTACACAATCTTGTATTTTTGTCAGATATTCAAATACTTTTTTGCTTCAAATCAAAGTTTGTGGTGTTGTGATTCTCCTTGTAGCTGATTGGCTTGGCTTATAATTCTTTAACAAAGACTTTAAAGAACCAGCTGTGCTGCTCTTTTTGGCTGGTGTGTCGAAAGCAGGACTTTTATTTTTTTTTAACAGATCTGTCTAATAAATGATTAGACATTACTGTTAAACAGAAAGGCAAATATTTCTTTGTATACCGTTTATGGTCTGTTATAAGTAATTAGCATATGGAAGAGTGTAGTCTTCCATAGTGAACCACTTCCTAGCTGGAGTTAGCAGCATAAATACTTCAATGTAGTCAATTCTAATGAAGATGAAGAGTAGAAGGGCTGTTGTTCATTCCTGCCCTGTTTGAAGCGCTGCTGGTCTCGTCTCTCAGGTGGTGGATGAATATAACCGACGCGAGCAGGAGATTCAGAAAATGGAGAAGGAGCTGGATGAGAAGACCAACGCTCTGACCACTTACCGACGCAACATCGCTGAGGTGCGTCCCTCCTCACACAAACACCCTCATCATGCACACAGATGAAGAGTAACCAAACACGTTGATGTGTTTCCCAGGCGAAGGAGCGCTGGCTGAATCCCCTGAAGCTGCTGGTGGATCAGATCAACGAGCGCTTCAGTGATTTCTTCCGCTCGATGCAGTGCGCTGGAGAGGTGGACCTGCACTCGGAGAACGAGGTGAGGACTCGCTTCTCTCTTCAACACTATCACCATCATTGGCTCTGAAGCTCTCACACACTTTCATTACGCCACTTTCATACACATCTCTCATCATACACAACAGCTGATCAATACTCGGTCAATACATGTGAGACTTCTGTTTCTGTCCAGCTGACAGTGAAGGGTGTTATTTTGGTGGCTGTATTTTGTACTGCAGTAATTGAGATTGTAAAGGTCAGTTCACACTGCTCTGAGACACCTCTTCGGGTCTGTCACATCAGTGTTACCCCTGTGGGCCGCTGGTGGTGTTGGTGGATGTCTGTTTGTCGGGTTGTATGTAGTTTCTGTGACACTAGTGGCAGCCAGGGTTGGGTGGTGCATAGAGTTTGTACAATGTATCTATCAATTTTATAATTGCTATAGGATGGGACAATACCATTTATACACAGTAGTTTGAAATTGAGAGCACATCTGAAAAATAGCGGAGGATACAGTGTGTGCTGCTTTATTATGAAGTGCATTAATATAAAACATGTCTCATTTTTAGGTCAAAGGCACAATATGTAAGATTTTTGGATTGAAATATCCAAAAAAACACTAGATCAGTATTATATATTTTGTTGACCTGTGTACATTATCCTATGTTTTATACTTAAATGATGATTGTTTTGGCCAAGTAAAACAGTGCTGCGTTAAAATACACTTTTATAAACTGGTACATCAGAACGGGTGCATGATGATGCCGGATTGAAGAGTCCATTGTAGCTCGAAGCAATTCTAGGCCTCGTTCACTTTGACGTGTTCATGACCTGTTTAAATAAAGTCAATTTTGGCTTGCACTCCTTAAACCGAAGCTGAACGTCTTCTCCCATGTAACGCATCAGTCAGTGTTGGGACAGTTCACTTTCTACCACTAGTTCAAAGTTCAGTTCACATATTTTAAAATTATCTAGTTCAGTTCATAGTTCATACTTCAAAAAATGAACTAGTTCATTCATAGTTCTTTTTTTCCATATGTTGCAAGCTTTTTTAAAAATTTTATTATTGCCTCTGCCCATATACAACCACAGACAACAATTATTTTATCGACGGGCAGTTTGCACAGAAATGTAAGATTTTTCCCATCCTCACCAACCTCGTCATAAAAGCCGTTTAAATGATCATACGATGCCTCCTCGCTCGCTGCTTTGTCGACAGCGGCCGCGTTGTGACACTGGTGGCTGGTGTTGCCAGATTGGGTGTTTTTTCGCTACATATTAAGGCCTGTTTACGTGTGTTTTATCTGGGTTTCGCCTGAAAGGCTCTATAGAAATCTGCCACCCTATTGTACGAAGTTAAACTGACAGAGCGCGCGTTCACTGACACCAGAATGAACACGTTCAAAGTAACGCTCTTCAGGCAGTAATACAGTACGTTCAGTTCACGTTCGCGCAAAATATGAACATGTATTGTTCATTGAACGCATTCAGGCACATTACTGGCATCAGTCATGGCCCCACGCCTGCTACTGAAGCCACACCCCCAAACTCTTGCTATAGGTTGAGCTGGAAAGTGATTGGCAGATCTGAGAGGATATCAAGGCTCAATTTTTACACTTCTGGGGAGATAAACCCATGTATGCCTTGCTAATATACTGTGTTGAGAGAATGTATTTTAACATGAACACAAAGTTTCCTTTGTTTGATCGTTTTGAAAGCCACTTCCTCAACTTGTACTGCAAAGGAATCGCAGCTTTAATCAACATAACATGAGGTTTCAGACTCTAGCAAACGTAGCACTGTGAATGTGTGTTTCAGGAGGAGTATGACAAGTACGGCATCCGCATCCAGGTGAAGTTTCGCAGTAATGCGCAGATGCATGAGCTCACGCCTCACCATCAGAGCGGAGGAGAGCGCAGTGTGTCCACCATGCTGTACCTCATGGCCCTGCAGGAGCTCAACCGATGCCCCTTCAGAGTGGTGGACGAGATCAACCAGGTGAAGTCCCCACACATAGCAGTAGTGTTGTCAAAAAACTCGGTACTTCGGTACCAAGTCGGTACTAAAAAAAAAAAAATGTTACGGTTCCAGCTTTTCTAGGTACCGAATACCAGGTTAATTCAGTTCTAGACGCGCTGTCTGAAAGGTGCACAGTTGTGTCCTCTTCATAACGCTGATATGGCTCTCTCTCTGAGAAAGAGCCACATATGGAAATATTTTGGATTAGGCTAATGTCACGTTGCCATAAGAGGCCAATTACATGCAAATTTACAATTTCAAATATAGGCACGAGGCAAGCGCATTCATAATAAAAACTCGTTGCATAGCAACGACAGCCGCGTGAGAGCAAGCGCTTTGGAAAGAATAAGCATGCGCTAAAATATAATAATAAAAAAAAAAAAGACGCGCGATATGTGAACGGCCTCTAAAGTGCTTTCGGGGTAGTTTTACGAGTACATGAGCATAGTAGTATCCAACCGACACCAGAGTACTGGTATTATAGTACTGGTATTAGTCAGTGCCATTTCTAGGCATATTCTTGCCTTTATAACTCAGCAGGTTTAAAAAGCCTTTTTAAAATTAAATATGAATGCAGTTTTAGATTAAATAAAAGTACAGTCAAGTCAAATAAAACATGTTTTATCTCCTGTGTAGTTTGGTAACGCTTCAATAAGATACCATTCATCAACGTTACTTAATTCACATCAACACATTGAGTGAATAATATATTTTTACAAAATTAATTAATGTTTGTAAATGTTATTTAATAAAAACACTTGATTGTTCATGTTTGTTCACTTCATTCATTGTGCATTAAATAAATGTTAACAGATTAAAACTTTACAAACAACTTTAAAAATGTGTTAATGTATACTATTGTTTATTTTAGGTAATTTTATCTAATCTTTTTCTAAAGTGTTTATAATACAAATGTACATACTTGTAACCGTGATAAACACTTAATATATGTAAATTTAAACTAAGCTTTGGTACCGAAATTGGTACCGAGAACCATGAATTTTTACTGGTATTGGTACCGAATACTGAAATTTTGGTACCGTGACAACATTACATAGCAGACATGTTTGTGTGACGGAACAAGTGCACAGTCATCTCTAGAATTGTGGATATTTCTATGGCATCGCTCTCAAAGTGGATTTACTTATTGTAGAGTTAATGAAAGTTATAATGATTAGCATTGTGATGTTTGAAGTACATGTTATTGCTAATGTCAATAGACCAAACAAGCGGTTTATTCATTAATCTGTAAGATCTTTCCTTCGTGCTGTGGAAAAACAAACCAGAAGACAGAAGACAACGAACGCAGAGCTGAAAAGGGCCTTGGCCACATAAGATCTATTGGTGTATAATGATAAATGTGCACTAGATAGACATCTTTAGTCATTGAATCAGGTCTCTGGGTTATTCTTGTAACTAAAAAAGAAAACTATTTGAAAAAATGAACTGAAAAAAATCGTCATTCAAACCTTTTCAGCTGGTTGCCAAAGCAACATTTCTATTTAGTTTAAGCTGATGTACTAAAATAACTAAAAATAAAATCTAATTCAAACTATTAATAAAAATTATAGTGGGATCTCAATAATAATAAAATAACACTGTGTCAGTCTAGTATTTTTAAGTAATGTATAATGGACATCCAGCGAGTTGTTATTGCAGAATAAACCCAGACAGGCTGATCTTGTGTCAGTCGGCCGGTTGTACACCAAACATTATCCTGCATATTATATGGATACTTGCCACATAAGTAAATTATTAGTTATGAAATATTGATCTGAGTCAAAATAGCTCTTTAAATGCAAAGCTTCCACGGCAGTTGCTAGCACAGCAAGTTCAAACTAGGCGGACATTTAAGAGATACGGTATAGTCATACCACTTATTACATGAATAATTATGGGGATATTGATCTCAGATGAAACGGATTATAACACAGAAACGATTTTAAATCAATTGCAGTGTGCAAAACAATAGTCACAAAATGGCAGCAGCTGCGTTTGTATGGAGCGAGGCCACGATACCGGATGACATGTTAAATAACTACACAAAATTTGGATCTGACTGACTTTTAATATTCTATTAGCTCACCAAACGCAAAACTTCCACGAGGAAAACCCGTTCCCAGCAAGCTTATAGCTAGGGCTGTCAAACGACTAATCGCGATTAATCGTATCCAAAATAAAAGTTTGTGTTTACATAATATATGTGGGTGCAATGTGTATAATTATTTTGTGTATATATATATATATATATACTGTATATAAATACACACACATGCATATATGTTTAAGAAAAAAATATTATTAATATATAAAATATTTATATATAATATAAATTATATATAAATCTATATACAGTGTATATATATATATATGATTATATTTCTTAAATATATACAAGCTTGTGTGTGTATTTATATATATCGAATAAATATACACAGTGCACCCACATATATTATGTAAACACAAACTTTTATTTTGCATGCGATTAATCATTTGACAGCCCTACTTATAGCGCTGCTGAAGTCGGTGACCTGGGTGAGCCCGTGTTCTGTTTTCAGTGGTTATGAGGGGAATAACATGCCACCAATCAGAATCAAGTATTACACAGAGCCGTCTATAATGTTTCTATCTAATTAATGACGTGTGAATGAATGTTTCATGTCAGCTTCAGTGATGCTAATCCATATGAAGTCAATTAACTTAGTAGAAGTTAACTTAGAACATCTAGTATAGCTGTGGTATTATGTTTCTCTGTTCCCCGGGTGGAGTGTGTGTGACGTGTGTGTGGATTCCCATTTGCAGGGAATGGACCCTGTCAACGAGAGGCGAGTGTTTGACATTGTCGTGAGAACTGCTTGCGGTGTGAACACATCTCAGTATTTCTTCATCACTCCTAAGGTGGGTTTCCTGAATAAGGTTGTGTGTGACGTGTTCACTGATGTGCGTGTGTAACTGTGTGTGTGTGTGTGTAGCTGTTGCAGAACCTGCAGTACGCAGAGCAGATGACCATCCTCTGTGTTCACAATGGACCCCACATGCTGCAGCCAAACAAGTGGAGAGAGAAAGCCTTCATCAGATGCGCCAGACGCAGACAAGCTCCCCAATGTTGAGTTTAACTTTCTGTTCAGTTATATGTTCATATGCTGTCGAGTTCTTAAATATGTGTTTCAATGTTCTGAGTCCTGATTACAGGATTTTCTGTTCAAATGCTCTTTCCTTAAAACCAGCATTGTCTAGTTTATTCTTACTAATCACTGCAATTATTATTATAGCGTGGTTTTAGTCATTTGAATTTGACAAAAAGTCAATGCTGGTCATAATTATTCAGCTGGAGCATTCACAGATACCAAACATGAAGCGTCCCTGCAGATTTTAATGGTGAGGGAGTGATAAGATCTAGCTTATGTTTTAAAATAGAAATGTTACATTTTGCCTTTGTGAATTTACAGTCATTTACCTGTTTATGTAATTCATAATTGCTCAATAGTGAGTGTATATATTAAAGCATTTGTTTCATTTTCGGCATATGAATCAGATTGAATGTTCTATTAAAACCCATTTAAGCCCAGTGTATAGTTGTCATTTTACTTGTGTTTTTCTAGATGTTATCCATGTTGTATGTCTCAATGTCTTGCACGGGAACAACCAAATAAAGGATTTCAAGGAAAAAAAAAAAAGGTATTCTCTTCCTTCCTGTCACATGAGGCAATCAACTTCCTACCCCTACTTCCAGGAAGCACGGCGAAGGCAAACCCTCCCAAAGAAAGCTAATTTTCATATTACTAATAAGTATTTTTTGGTGACATATGTATATCTAAATAATCATGAAGGTCTCTAGAATCCTCTAAACCCTTTAGACCCTTTAGGCTCTAGACCCTTCCAGAGCTGAGATATCGAAACTCAAAATTTTTTCCAGAAAAAAAAACAAAAACGACAGTGTTACCCCTTATGTTTTTTTATTTTTTGGTAAAAAATTAAGTTTCCCCAATCTTCTCAATACTCTGGATTCTGATAGAGGGCCATGACACTTAGACCTGAGTGCAAAAATGGAGGCTCTAGACCCTTTCAGAGCTGAGATATAGAAACTCAAAATTTTGACCAGGAAAAAACCCCACAGTGTTACCCCTTATGTTTTTTTAATTTTTTGGCGAAAAATTAAGTTTCCCCAATCTTCTCAAAACTCTGGATTCTGATAGAGGGCCGTGACACTTAGACCTGAGTGCAAAAATGGAGGCTCTAGACCCTTCCAGAGCTGAGATATCGAAACTCAAAATTTTGTCCAGAAAAAAAAACAAAAAAAAAAAACGACAGTGTTACCCCTTATGTTTTTTTTATTTTTTTGGCGAAAAATTAAGTTTCCCCAATCTTCTCAAAACTCTGGATTCTGATAGAGGGCCACGACACATGGACCTGGGTGCAAAAATTGAGGCTGTAGACCCTTCCAGAGCTGAGATATTGAAACTCAAAATTTTGACCAGAAAAAAACAACAACAGTGTTACCCCTTATGTTTTTTTATTTTTTAGTAAAAAAATTAAGTTTCCCCAATCTTCTCAAAACTCTGGATTCTGATAGAGGGCCATGACACTTAGACCTGAGTGCAAAAATGGAGGCTCTAGACCCTTCCAGAGCTGAGATACTGAAACTCAAAATTTTGTCCAGAAAAAAAAAACGACAGTGTTACCCTTTATGTTTTTTTTTTTTTTTTTTTTTTGACGAAAAATTAAGTTTCCCCAATCTTCTCAAAACTCTGGATTCTGATAGAGGGCCATGACACTTAGAGTGCAAAAATGGAGGCTCTAGACCCTTCCAGAGCTGAGATATCGAAACTCAAAATTTTGACCAGGAAAAAAAAAAATATAGTGTCACCCCTTATGTTTTTTATTTTTTGGTAAAAAATTAAGTTTTCCCAATCTTCTCAAAACTCTGGATTCTGATAGAGGGCCATGACACTTAGACCTGAGTGCAAAAACGGAGGTTCTAGACTCTTCAGGAGCTGAGATATCGAAACTCAAAATTTTGACCAGAAAAAAAAAAACCCAACAGTGTTACCCCTTATGTTTTTTTATTTTTTGGTAAAAAATTAAGTTTTCCCAATATTCTCAAAACTCTGGATTCTGATAGAGGTTCATGACACTTAGACCTTAGTGCAAAAATGGAGGCTCTAGACCCTTCCAGAGCTGAGATATCGAAACTCAAAATTTTGACCAGAAAAAAACAACAACAGTGTTACCCCTTATGTTTTTTATTTTTTGGTAAAAAATTAAGTTTCCCCAATCTTTTCAAAACTCTGGATTCTGATAGAGGGCCATGACACTTAGACCTGAGTGCAAAAATGGAGGCTCTAGACCCTTCCAGAGCTGAGATACCGAAACTCAAAATTTTGTCCAGAAAAAAAAAACGAGTGTTACCCCTTATATTTTTTTTTGGTTTTTTTTTTTGGCGAAAAATTAAGTTTCCCCAATCTTCTCAAAACTCTGGATTCTGATAGAGGGCCATGACACTTAGACCTGAGTGCAAAAATGGAGGCTCTAGACCCTTCAAGAGCTGAGATATCGAAACTCAAAATTTTGACCAGGAAAAAAAAAAATACAGTGTTACCCCTTATGTTTTTTTTTATTTTTTTGGCGAAAAATTAAGTTTCCCCAATCTTCTCAAAACTCTGGATTCTGATAGAGGGCCGTGACACTTAGACCTGAGTGCAAAAACGGAGGTTCTAGACTCTTCAGGAGCTGAGATATCGAAACTCAAAATTTTGACCAGAAAAAAAACCGACAGTGTTACCCCTTAATTTTTCGCCAAAAAAATAAAAAAAACATAAGTTTCCCCAATCTTCTCAAAACTCTGGATTCTGATAGAGGGCCATGACACTTAGACCTGAGTGCAAAAATGGAGGCTCTAGATCCTTCCAGAGCTGAGATATCGAAACTCAAAATTTTGTCCAGAAAAAAAAAACGACAGTGTTACCCCTTATGTTTTTTTATTTTTTGGTAAAAAATTAAGTTTCCCCAATCTTCTCAAAACTCTGGATTCTGATAAAGGACCACAAGACATGGACCTGGGTGCAAAAATGGAGGCTCTAGACCCTTCCAGAGCTGAGATATAGAAACTCAAAATTTTGACCAGAAAAAAAATGACAGTGTTACCCCTTATGTTTTTTTTCAGGGGGTGAAAAATTAAGTTTCTCCAATCTTCTCAAAACTCTGGATTCTGATAGAGGGCCACGAGACGTGGACCTGGGTGCAAAAATTTAGGTTGTAGACCCTTCCAGAGCTGAGATATTGAAACTCAAAATTTTGACCAGAAAAAAAAATGACAGTGTTACCCCTTATGTTTTTTTTTCAGGGGGTGAAAAATTAAGTTTCTCCAATCTTCTCAAAACTCTGGATTCTGATAGAGGGCCACGAGACATGGACCTGGGTGCAAAAATTGAGGCTGTAGACCCTTCCAGAGCTGAGATATTGAAACTCAAAATTTTGACCAGAAAAAAAAAATGACAGTGTTACCCCTTATGTTTTTTTCAGGGGGTGAAAAATTAAGTTTCTCCAATCTTCTCGAAACTCTGGATTCTGATAGAGGGCCATGAGACATGGACCTGGGTGCAACAATTGAGGCTGTAGACCCTTCCAGAGCTGAGATATTGAAATTCAAAATTTTGACCAGAAAAAAAAATGACAGTGTTACCCCTTACGTTTTTTTTTCGGGGGGTGAAAAATTAAATTTCTCAAATCTTCTCAAAACTCTGGATTTTGATAGAGGGCCACGAGACATGGACCTGGGTGCAAAAATTGAAGCTGTAGACCCTTCCACAGCTGAGATATTGAAACTCAAAATTTTGACCAGAAAAAAAAAATGACAGTGTTACCCCTTACGTTTTTTTCAGGGGGTGAAAAATTAAGTTTCTCCAATCTTCTCGAAACTCTGGATTCTGATAGAGGAAGGGTCTAGAGCCTCAATTTTTGCGCGTTGGTCGAAGTCTCGTGGCCCTCTGTCAGAATCCAGAGTTTCAAGAAGATCGGAGGGGGTCAAAATTTCGGCCAAAAAAAAAAAAATGACAGTGTTACCCCTTATGTTTTTTTTTTCAGGTCCAAATTTTGACCTTCGATATCTCGGCTCTGGAAGGGACTAGAGCCTCCATTTTTGCGCGCTGGTCGAAGTCTCGTGGCCCTCTGTCAGAATCCAGAGTTTCAAGAAGATCGGAGGGGGTCAAAATTTCGGCTAAAAAAAAAATGACAGTGTTACCCCTTGTGTTTTTTTTTCAGGTCCAAATTTTGACCTTAGATATCTCGGCTCTCGAAGGGTCTAGAGCCTCCATTTTTGCGCGCTGGTCGAAGTCTCGTGGCCCTCTGTCAGAGTCCAGAGTTTCAAGAAGATCGGAGGGGGTCAAAATTTCGGCCAAAAAAAAAATGACAGTGTTGCCCCTTATGTTTTTTTTTTCAGGTCCAAATTTTGACCTTCGATATCTCGGCTCTGGAAGGGTCTAGTGCCTCCTTTTTTGCGCGTTGGTCAAAGTCTTGTGGCCCTCTGTCAGAATCCAGAGTTTCAAGAAGATCGGAGGGGGTCTAAATTTCGGCCAAAAAAAAAAATGACAGTGTTACCCCTTATGTTTTTTTTTTCAGGTCCAAATTTTGACCTTCGATATCTCGGCTCTGGAAGGGTCTAGAGGCTCCATTTTTGCGCGCTGGTCGAAGTCTCGTGGCCCTCTGTCAGAGTCCAGAGATTCAAGAAGATCGGAGGGGGTCAAAATTTCGGCCAAAAAAAAAAAATGACAGTGTTACCCCTTATGTTTTTTTTCAGGTCCAAATTTTGACCTTCGATATCTCTGCTCTGGAAGGGTCTAGAGCCTCCATTTTTGCGCGCTGGTCGAAGTCTCGTGGCCCTCTGTCAGAATCCAGAGTTTCAAGAAGATCGGAGGGGGTCAAAATTTCGGCCAAAAAAAAAAAAATGACAGTGTTACCCCTTATGTTTTTTTTTCAGGTCCAAATTTTGACCTTCGATATCTCGGCTCTGGAAGGGTCTAGAGCCTCAATTTTTGCGCGTTGGTCGAAGTCTCGTGGCCCTCTGTCAGAATCCAGAGTTTCAAGAAGATCGGAGGGGGTCAAAATTTCGGCCAAAAAAAAAATGACAGTGTTACCCCTTATGTTTTTTTTTTCAGGTCCAAATTTTGACCTTCGATATCTCGGCTCTGGAAGGGTCTAGAGCCTCCATTTTTGCGTGCTGGTCGAAGTCTCGTGGCCCTCTGTCAGAATCCAGAGTTTCAAGAAGATCGGAGGGGGTCAAAATTTCGGCCAAAAATGACAGTGTTACCCCTTATGTTTTTTTTTCAGGTCAAAACTTTGACATCCGATATCTCGGCTCTGGAAGGGTCTAGAGCCTCCATTTTTGCGCGCTGGTCGAAGTCTCGTGGCCCTCTGTCAGAATCCAGAGTTTCAAGAAGATCGGAGGGGGTCAAAATTTCAGCCAAAAACGACAGTGTTACCCCTTATGTTTTTTTTTCAGGTCAAAACTTTGACATCCGATATCTTGGCTCTGGAAGGGTGTAGAGCCTCCATTTTTGCGCGCTGGTCGAAGTCTCGTGGCCCTCTGTCAGAATCCAGAGTTTCAAGAAGATCGGAGGGGGTCAAAATTTCAGCCAAAAACGACAGTGTTACCCCTTATGTTTTTTTTTTCAGGTCAAAACTTTGACATCCGATATCTCGGCTCTGGAAGGGTCTAGAGCCTCCATTTTTGCGCGCTGGTCGAAGTCTCGTGGCCCTCTGTCAGAATCCAGAGTTTCAAGAAGATCGGAGGGGGTCAAAATTTCGGCCAAAAATGACAGTGTTACCCCTTATGTTTTTTTTCAGGTCAAAACTTTGACATCCGATATCTTGGCTCTGGAAGGGTCTAGAGCCTCCATTTTTGCGCGCTGGTCGAAGTCTCGTGGCCCTCTGTCAGAATCCAGAGTTTCAAGAAGATCGGAGGGGGTCAAAATTTCGGCCAAAAACGACAGTGTTACCCCTTATGTTTTTTTTTCAGGTCAAAACTTTGACATCCGATATCTCGGCTCTGGAAGGGTCTAGAGCCTCCATTTTTGCGCGCTGGTCGAAGTCTCGTGGCCCTCTGTCAGAATCCAGAGTTTCAAGAAGATCGGAGGGGGTCAAAATTTCGGCCAAAAACGACAGTGTTACCCCTTATGTTTTTTTTTCAGGTCAAAACTTTGACATCCGATATCTCGGCTCTGGAAGGGTCTAGAGCCTCCATTTTTGCGCGCTGGTCGAAGTCTCGTGGCCCTCTGTCAGAATCCAGAGTTTCAAGAAGATCGGAGAAGGTCAAAATTTCGGCCAAAAACGACAGTGTTACCCCTTATGTTTTTTTTTTCAGGTCAAAACTTTGACATCCGATATCTCGGCTCTGGAAGGGTCTAGAGCCTCCATTTTTGCGCGCTGGTCGAAGTCTCGTGGCCCTCTGTCAGAATCCAGAGTTTCAAGAAGATCGGAGGGGGTCAAAATTTCGGCCAAAAATGACAGTGTTACCCCTTATGTTTTTTTTCAGGTCAAAACTTTGACATCCGATATCTTGGCTCTGGAAGGGTCTAGAGCCTCCATTTTTGCGCGCTGGTCGAAGTCTCGTGGCCCTCTGTCAGAATCCAGAGTTTCAAGAAGATCGGAGGGGGTCAAAATTTCGGCCAAAAACGACAGTGTTACCCCTTATGTTTTTTTTTTCAGGTCAAAACTTTGACATCCGATATCTCGGCTCTGGAAGGGTCTAGAGCCTCCATTTTTGCGCGCTGGTCGAAGTCTCGTGGCCCTCTGTCAGAATCCAGAGTTTCAAGAAGATCGGAGGGGGTCAAAATTTCGGCCAAAAACGACAGTGTTACCCCTTATGTTTTTTTTTTCGGGTCAAAACTTTGACATCCGATATCTCGGCTCTGGAAGGGTCTAGAGCCTCCATTTTTGCGCGCTGGTCGAAGTCTCGTGGCCCTCTGTCAGAATCCAGAGTTTCAAGAAGATCAGAGGGGGTCAAAATTTCGGCCAAAAACGACAGTGTTACCCCTTATGTTTTTTTTTCAGGTCAAAACTTTGACATCCGATATCTCGGCTCTGGAAGGGTCTAGAGCCTCCATTTTTGCGCGCTGGTCGAAGTCTCGTGGCCCTCTGTCAGAATCCAGAGTTTCAAGAAGATCGGAGAAGGTCAAAATTTCGGCCAAAAACGACAGTGTTACCCCTTATGTTTTTTTTTTCAGGTCAAAACTTTGACATCCGATATCTCGGCTCTGGAAGGGTCTAGAGCCTCCATTTTTGCGCGCTGGTCGAAGTCTCGTGGCCCTCTGTCAGAATCCAGAGTTTCAAGAAGATCGGAGGGGGTCAAAATTTCGGCCAAAAATGACAGTGTTACCCCTTATGTTTTTTTTCAGGTCAAAACTTTGACATCCGATATCTTGGCTCTGGAAGGGTCTAGAGCCTCCATTTTTGCGCGCTGGTCGAAGTCTCGTGGCCCTCTGTCAGAATCCAGAGTTTCAAGAAGATCGGAGGGGGTCAAAATTTCGGCCAAAAACGACAGTGTTACCCCTTATGTTTTTTTTTCAGGTCAAAACTTTGACATCCGATATCTCGGCTCTGGAAGGGTCTAGAGCCTCCATTTTTGCGCGCTGGTCGAAGTCTCATGGCCCTCTGTCAGAATCCAGAGTTTCAAGAAGATCGGAGGGGGTCAAAATTTCGGCCAAAAACGACAGTGTTACCCCTTATGTTTTTTTTTCAGGTCAAAACTTTGACATCCGATATCTCGGCTCTGGAAGGGTCTAGAGCCTCCATTTTTGCGCGCTGGTCGAAGTCTCGTGGCCCTCTGTCAGAATCCAGAGTTTCAAGAAGATCGGAGGGGGTCAAAATTTCGGCCAAAAACGACAGTGTTACCCCTTATGTTTTTTTTTTTTCAGGTCAAAACTTTGACATCCGATATCTCGGCTCTGGAAGGGTCTAGAGCCCCAATTTTTGCGCGCTGGTCGAAGTCTCGTGGCCCTCTGTCAGAATCCAGAGTTTCAAGAAGATCGGAGGGGGTCAAAATTTCGGCCAAAAACGACAGTGTTACCCGTTATGTTTTTTTTTTCAGGTCAAAACTTTGACATCCGATATCTCGTTTCTGGAAGGGTCTAGAGCCTCCATTTTTGCGCGCTGGTCGAAGTCTCGTGGCCCTCTGTCAGAATCCAGAGTTTCAAGAAGATCGGAGGGGGTCAAAATTTCGGCCAAAAACGACAGTGTTACCCCTTATGTTTTTTTTTTCAGGTCAAAACTTTGACATCCGATATCTCGGCTCTGGAAGGGTCTAGAGCCTCAATTTTTGCGCGCTGGTCGAACTCTCGTGGCCCTCTGTCAGAGTCCAGAGTTTCAAGAAGATCGGAGGGGGTCAAAATTTCGGCCAAAAAAAAATGACAGTGTTACCCCTTATGTTTAACCTGGGTTCAAATCACACTCTTTTGACGCTTTAATTTCACTGGATTGTCGAAGTAAGACATGCTCCCAAAAAAAGAAGAGTGAGTGTGCAAGCTACAGTGGCTCAGTGGTCTGAGTGTTATGGTTCCATGTGGAAAACCAGGGTTCGAGCCTCACTCTTACCATGCTTTAGTTTCACTGGCTTTGTCCAAGAAAGACATGTTCCCAAAAAAGGAAGTGTGAGTGTGTATGGTCCAGTGGCTGAGTGTTGTGATTCTATGTGGGAAACCCGGGTTCCAGCCTCACTCTTATCATGCTTTAGTTTCACTGGCTTTGTCCAAGTTAGACATGTTCCCAAAAAGGAAGTGTGAGTGTGTGTGGTCCAGTGGCTCAGTGGTCTGAGTCTTGTGATTCCATGTGGGAGACCCGGATTTGAATCACACTTTTGTGATGCTTTAGTTTCACTGGATTGTCGAAGTCGACATGCTCCCAACTCGTCCACATGCTCCCAAAAAAAGAAGAGTGAGTGTGCAAGCTCCAGTGGCTCAGTGGTCTCAGTGTTATGGTTCCATGTGGGAAACCAGGGTTTGAGCCTCACTCTTACCATGCTTTAGTTTCAAGGGGTTTGTCCAAGAGAGAAAAAGACTTGCTCCCAAAAAATTAAGTATGTGTGTGGATGGTCCAGTGGCTCAGTGGGTGAGCTCTCACTCCCCAGTTGGGAGGTTCCTGGTTCAAGACTAGGTTGGACACTGAAGCAAGTGATGGTTGTCTGGAGGACGATGGAGCATGATGATGGAGGATTATCTAGGATGAGAACTATAGATAATAGTGTGTATGAGGTAAGAAATAAAATATTTTTTGGTGCATGCTAATGCTGTGTACATTTCATGTATTCCAAAATTAAAATTTTGGTTAAGTCCCACAAAAAAATGCCTCTCTCTGCAGCAACACCGCTGCTGGATATCGTCCCAGAAATCCCCAGGGGGAGGAGTTAGGTTATTTCCTCCCCCCTTCGTGTCCTGACCGTCTCTCGTCCCCCAGCTGCAGATCTGGAGGATGTTCGTCAACGCAACCATGCTTCACGGTCCAGCGGTCCCGGTCTTGAACCAGGAACATCCCAACCTCCCGATTCGGGAGTGAGAGCTCATCCACGGAGCCACTGGACCATCCACACTCAAACTTCTTTTTTTTGGGAGCATGTCTTCTTTATTTGGACCAAACCGGTGAAAGAAGAGTTTTACCAACAAGAGACTCGAACCAGGATTCTCCTCACAAGAGCGCAACACTCACACCACTGAGCCACTGGACCATACACGCTCATACTTAATTTTTTGGGAGCATGTCTTTTTCTCTCTTGGACAAACCAGTTGAAACTAAAGCATGATAAGAGTGAGGCTCGAACCCTGGTTTCCCACATGGAATCACAACACTCAGACCACTGAGCCACTGGACCACACACACTCACACTTCCTTTTTTTGGGAACATGTCTTCTTTATTTGGACCAAACCGGTGAAAGAAGAGTTTTACCAACAAGAGACTCAAACCAGGATTCTCCACACGAGAGTGCAACGCTCTTAACATTAAAATTCTTTATTTTGAAGGGTTTTGTCCAAATAAAAAAGACATGGCTGCAAAATAAAGTGAAAGAGTGGAAGCTTTAATGGCTCAGAGTGTTATTCTATCATGTTGAGGATTTGGGTTCAAGTCCCACTCTTAGCATTAAAATGCTTTATTTTGAAGGGTTTTGTCCAAATAAAAAAGAAATGCCTGCAAAATGAAGTGAAAGTCTGGAAGTTTGAATGGCTCAGTGGTCAGAGTGTTCCTCTATCATGTTGAGGTTTTGGGTTCAAGTCCGCTCTTAACATTAAAATTCTTTATTTTGAAGGGTTTTGTCCAAATAAAAAAGACATGGCTGCAAAATAAAGTGAAAGAGTGGAAGCTTGAATGGCTCAGTGGTTAGAGTGTTACTCTATCATGTTGAGGATATGGGCTTAAGTCCCACCCTTTGCATTAAAATGCTTTATTTTGAAGGGTTTTGTCCAAATAAAAACGATATGGCTGCAAAACAAAGTGAAAGAGTGGAAGCTTGAATGGCTCAGTGGTTAGAGTGTTACTCTATCATGTTGAGGATTTGGGTTCAAATCCTGCTCTTAGCATTACAATTCTTTATTTTGAAGGATTTTGTCCAAATAAAAAAGTGAAAGAGTGGAAGCTTGAATGGCTCAGTGGTTAGAGTGTTCCTCTATCATGTTGAGGATAGGGGTTCAAGTCCCACTCTTTGCATTAAAATGCTTTATTTTGAAGGGTTTTGTCCAAATAAAAAAGAAATGCCTGCAAAATGAAGTGAAAGAGTGGAAGCTTGAATGGCTCAGTGGATAGAGTGTTACTCTATCATGTTGAGGATTTGGGTTCAAGTCCGCTCTTAACATTAAAATTCTTTATTTTGAAGGGTTTTGTCCAAATAAAAAAGACATGGCTGCAAAATAAAGTGAAAGAGTGGAAGCTTGAATGGCTCAGTGGTTAGAGTGTTCTTCTATCATGTTGAGGATAGGGGTTCAAGTCCCACTCTTTGCATTAAAATGCTTTATTTTGAAGGGTTTTGTCCAAATAAAAAAGAAATACCTGCAAAAGAAAGTGAAAGAGTGGAAGCTTGTATGGCTCAGTGGTGTGAGTGTCAATCTCTCGTGTGGAGAATCCATGTTTGAGTCTCTTGATGGTTAACATTTTTAGTTTGATTGGTTTGGTCCAAATAAAAAGACCAAACTTCAAAAAGGACATCCAACTGTAAGTGGTTCAGTGGTAAAAGCGTTGCTGTTCTGTGTTGACAACCCTGGTTCAAATCTCACTTTTGTGGTTGAAATTACTTTAGTGTGATTTTTTGAGACAAACAGAAACATTGAAATGAAGAAGCTCCTGTGGCTCAGTGGTCTGAGTGTTGTGATTCTATGTGGGAAACCCAGGTTCGAATCACACTCTTGTGATGCTTTAGTTTCACTGGATTGTCGAAGTAAGACATGCTCCCCAAAAAAGAAGAGTGAGTGTGCAAGCTCTAGTGGCTCAGTGGTCTGAGTGTTATGGTTCCATGTGGGAAACCAGGGTTTGAGCCTCACTCTTATGATGCTTTATTTTCAATGGGTTTGTCCAAGAGAGAGAAAGACATGCTCCCAAAAAATTAAGCATGAGCGTGTATGGTCGAGTGGCTCAGTGGTGTGAGTGTTGCGCTCTTGTGTGGAGAATCCTGGTTCGAGTCTCTTGTTGGTAAAACTCTTCTTTCACCGGTTTGGTCCAAATAAAGAAGACATGCTCCCAAAAAAAAGAAGTTTGAGTGTGGATGGTCCAGTGGCTCCGTGGATGAGCTCTCACTCCCGAATCGGGAGGTTGGGATGTTCCTGGTTCAAGACCGGGCTGGACCGTGAAGCATGGTTGCGTTGACGAACATCCTCCAGATCTGCAGCTGGGGGACGAGAGACGGTCAGGACACAAAGGGGGGAGGAAATAACCTAACTCCTCCCCCTGGGGATTTCTGGGACGATATCCAGCAGCGGTGTTGCTGCAGAGAGAGGCATTTTTTTGTGGGACTCGACCAACGCGCAAAAATTGGGGCTCTAGACCCTTCCAGAGCCGAGATATCGAAGGTCAAAATTTGGACCTGAAAAAAAAACATAAGGGGAAACACTGTCATTTTTTTTTTTTGGCCGAAATTTTGACCCCCTCCGATCTTCTTGAAACTCTGGATTCTGACAGAGGGCCACGAGACTTCGACCAGCGCGCAAAAATTGGGGCTCTAGACCCTTCCAGAGCCGAGATATCGAAGGTCAAAATTTGGACCTGAAAAAAAAACATAAGGGGTAACACTGTCATTTTTTTTTTTTTGGCCGAAATTTTGACCCCCTCCGATCTTCTTGAAACTCTGGATTCTGACAGAGGGCCACGAGACTTCGACCAGCGCGCAAAAATTGGGGCTCTAGACCCTTCCAGAGCCGAGATATCGAAGGTCAAAATTTGGACCTGAAAAAAAAAACATAAGGGGTAACACTGTCATTTTTTTTTTGGGCGAAATTTTGACCCCCTCCGATCTTCTTGAAACTCTGGACTTTGACAGAGGGCCACGAGACTTCGACCAGCGCGCAAAAATGGAGGCTCTAGACCCTTCCAGAGCCGAGATATCGAAGGTCAAAATTTGGACCTGAAAAAAAAAACATAAGGGGTAACACTGTCATTTTTTTTTTCTGGTCAAAATTTTGAGTTTCAATATCTCAGCTCTGGAAGGGTCTACAGCCTCAATTTTTGCACCCAGGTCCATGTCTCGTGGCCCTCTATCAGAATCCAGAGTTTCGAGAAGATTGGAGAAACTTAATTTTTCACCCCCTGAAAAAAAACATAAGGGGTAACACTGTCATTTTTTTTTTCTGGTCAAAATTTTGAGTTTCAATATCTCAGCTCTGGAAGGGTCTACAGCCTCAATTTTTGCACCCAGGTCCATGTCTCGTGGCCCTCTATCAGAATCCAGAGTTTCGAGAAGATTGGAGAAACTTAATTTTTCACCCCCTGAAAAAAAACATAAGGGGTAACACTGTCATTTTTTTTTTCTGGTCAAAATTTTGAGTTTCAATATCTCAGCTCTGGAAGGGTCCTCAGCCTCAATTTTTGCACCCAGGTCCATGTCTCGTGGCCCTCTATCAGAATCCAGAGTTTCGAGAAGATTGGAGAAACTTAATTTTTGACCCCGTGAAAAAAAAACATAAGGGGTAACACTCTCATTTTTTTTTCTGGTCAAAATTTTGAGTTTCAATATCTCAGCTCTGGAAGGGTCCACAGCCTCAATTTTTGCACCCAGGTCCATGTCTCGTGGCCCTCTATCAGAATCCAGAGTTTTGAGAAGATTGGAGAAACTTAATTTTTCACCCCCCGAAAAAAAAACGTAAGGGGTAACACTGTCATTTTTTTTTCTGGTCAAAATTTTGAGTTTCAATATCTCAGCTCTGGAAGGGTCTACAGCCTCAATTTTTGCACCCAGGTCCACGTCTCGTGGCCCTCTATCAGAATCCAGAGTTTTGAGAAGATTGGAGAAACTTAATTTTTCACCCCCCCGAAAAAAAACGTAAGGGTTAACACTGTCAATTTTTTTTTCTGGTCAAAATTTTGAGTTTCAATATCTCAGCTCTGGAAGGGTCTACAGCCTCAATTTTTGCACCCAGGTCCATGTCTCGTGGCCCTCATATCAGAATCCAGAGTTTTAAGAAGATTGGAGAAACTTAATTTTTCACCCCCCGAAAAAAAACGTAAGGGGTAACTGTTACGTCCCCAGAGAACTGGGTACGTATTATAGTGATTTTTTTTCTGGCATTGCTTGTGGTTCTTGTGTTTTTCTTCTTACAGGTAAGATGGCTTCTGTAACCATTCCAGCAGCTGATTGGTGGTTCAACGGCTGATTGGATCTTGGAACTCCTCCTACTCGTCAGTGGCTGCAGCTGGCTGGGCTCTTTAAAAAGTCTGGTTTTAGATCTGTTCTCTCTCTGCTTTGGCTTTGCCCTCTGTTCCTGCTGTTGGTGTGGTTGGTATCCCTTGTTGGGGAACTTTGTGATTTATAGATTACTTCATTGTTGTCTATTTGAGATTAGGATTGGAACATTTGACAATGCTTTTGATAATGTTTTAATCTGATTTGTGAGCTAGTAACTCTAGCTTTGTGTTCCACTTTTGGAACTTGAACAGCAGGACTTAGGATTTGTTAGCTAGTAACTCTAGCTTTGTGTTCCACTTTTGGAACTTGAACAGCAGGACTGAGTATTTGTTGTTTGTGAATTATTATTATTGTCTGTGTTAACTTCTTTTTCTTGTTCTTTATTCTTTACAGGGAGTCTGGGGAGTAGATTTAGAGCTACCCCGGGGTATACATCACCCGTAGTACCACTTCTCTGTCTAGAAACACTAATTAGACCTGGGCGGACCACCATCTGTAATTTTGGTTAGGGCGCCTTGATCGTGTGCCAGATAGGTGATGGGTATATTTAGCATAGGTTAGTGGTGGGGGTGTTTTGTTTATTTCTTTTCTTTGGTTCGTCCAGCTCTCCCCTTTCTCCCTTCAATTTGTTTATCATTTACATTATTACCGTGACAAAAATAAAAACACAGTTTGTACGGTATTTGGAATTTGTCTCCTTTTCTCGCACCACGACTCCATTCCTCTTTTTCCAGCATTTTGTGGGTCTGAGCAGAGGGTTATCAGGTTCCCCTCCTTTTTTGGGGGCTGGAACGTAACAGTAACACTCACTTTTTTTCTGGTCAAAATTTTGAGTTTCAATATCTCAGCTCTGGAAGGGTCTACAGCCTCAATTTTTGCACCCAGGTCCATGTCTCATGGCCCTCTATCAGAATCCAGAGTTTTGAGAAGATTGGAGAAACTTAATTTTTCACCCCCCGAAAAAAAACGTAAGGGGTAACACTGTCATTTTTTTTTCTGGTCAAAATTTTGAGTTTCAATATCTCAGCTCTGGAAGGGTCTACAGCCTCAATTTTTGCACCCAGGTCCATGTCTTGTGGCCCTTTTATCAGAATCCAGAGTTTTGAGAAGATTGGAGCAACTTAATTTTTCACCCCCCGAAAAAAAACATAAGGGGTAACACTGTCATTTTTTTTTTCTGGTCAAAATTTTGAGTTTCAATATCTCAGCGCTGGAAGGGTCTACCGCCTCAATTTTTGCACCCAGGTCCATGTCTCGTGGCCCTCTGTCAGAATCCAGAGTTTCAAGAAGATCGGAGGGGGTCAAAATTTCGGCCAAAAAAAAAAATGACAGTGTTACCCCTTATGTTTTTTTTTCAGGTCCAAATTTTGACCTTCGATATCTCGGCTCTCGAAGGGTCTAGAGCCTCCATTTTTGCGCGCTGGTCGAAGTCTCGTGGCCCTCTGTCAGAGTCCAGAGTTTCAAGAAGATCGGAGGGGGTCAAAATTTCGGCCAAAAAAAAAAAAATGACAGTGTTACCCCTTATGTTTTTTTTCAGGTCCAAATTTTGACCTTCGATATCTCGGCTCTGGAAGGGTCTAGAGCCCCAATTTTTGCGCGTTGGTCGAAGTCTCGTGGCCCTCTGTCAGAATCCAGAGTTTCAAGAAGATCGGAGGGGGTCAAAATTTCGGCCAAAAAAAAAATGACAGTGTTACCCCTTATGTTTTTTTTTCAGGTCCAAATTTTGACCTTCGATACCTCGGCTCTGGAAGGGTCTAGAGCCCCAATTTTTGCGCGCTGGTCGAAGTCTCGTGGCCCTCTGTCAGAATCCAGAGTTTCAAGAAGATCGGAGGGGGTCAAAATTTCGGCCAAAAAAAAAAATGACAGTGTTACCCCTTATGTTTTTTTTTCAGGTCCAAATTTTGACCTTCGATATCTCGGCTCTGGAAGGGTCTAGAGCCTCAATTTTTGCGCGTTGGTCGAAGTCTCGTGGCCCTCTGTCAGAATCCAGAGTTTCAAGAAGATCGGAGGGGGTCAAAATTTCGGCCAAAAAAAAAAAATGACAGTGTTACCCCTTATGTTTTTTTTTTTCAGGTCCAAATTTTGACCTTCGATATCTCGGCTCTGGAAGGGTCTAGAGCCTCCATTTTTGCGCGCTGGTCGAAGTCGCGTGGCCCTCTGTCAGAATCCAGAGTTTCAAGAAGATCGGAGGGGGTCAAAATTTCGCCCAAAAAAAAAAATGACAGTGTTGCCCCTTATGTTTTTTTTTTCAGGTCCAAATTTTGACCTTCGATATCTCGGCTCTGGAAGGGTCTAGAGCCCCAATTTTTGCGCGCTGGTCGAAGTCTCGTGGCCCTCTGTCAGAGTCCAGAGTTTCAAGAAGATCGGAGGGGGTCAAAATTTCGGCCAAAAAAAAAAAATGACAGTGTTGCCCCTTATGTTTTTTTTCAGGTCCAAATTTTGACCTTCGATATCTCGGCTCTGGAAGGGTCTAGAGCCCCAATTTTTGCGCGTTGGTCGAAGTCTCGTGGCCCTCTGTCAGAATCCAGAGTTTCAAGAAGATCGGAGGGGGTCTAAATTTCGGCCAAAAAAAAAATGACAGTGTTACCCCTTATGTTTTTTTTTTCAGGTCCAAATTTTGACCTTCGATAGCTCGGCTCTGGAAGGGTCTAGAGCCTCCATTTTTGCGCGTTGGTCGAAGTCTCGTGGCCCTCTGTCAGAATCCAGAGTTTCAAGAAGATCGGAGGGGGTCAAAATTTCGGCCAAAAAAAAAAATGACAGTGTTACCCCTTATGTTTTTTTTTTCAGGTCCAAATTTTGACCTTCGATATCTCGGCTCTGGAAGGGTCTAGAGCCCCAATTTTTGCGCGTTGGTCGAAGTCTCGTGGACCTCTGTCAGAGTCCAGAGTTTCAAGAAGATCGGAGGGGGTCAAAATTTCGGCCAAAAAAAAAATGACAGTGTTACCCCTTATGTTTTTTTTTCAGGTCCAAATTTTGACCTTCGATATCTCGGCTCTGGAAGGGTCTAGAGCCTCCATTTTTGCACGTTGGTCGAAGTCTCGTGGCCCTCTGTCAGAGTCCAGAGTTTCAAGAAGATCGGAGGGGGTCAAAATTTCGGCCAAAAAAAAAATGACAGTGTTACCCCTTATGTTTTTTTTTTCAGGTCCAAATTTTGACCTTCGATATCTCGGCTCTGGAAGGGTCTAGAGCCTCAATTTTTGCGAGTTGGTCGAAGTCTCGTGGCCCTCTGTCAGAATCCAGAGTTTCAAGAAGATCGGAGGGCGTCAAAATTTCGGCCAAAAAAAAAATGACAGTGTTGCCCCTTATGTTTTTTTTTTCAGGTCCAAATTTTGACCTTCGATATCTCGGCTCTGGAAGGGTCTAGAGCCTCAATTTTTGCGCGTTGGTCGAAGTCTCGTGGCCCTCTGTCAGAATCCAGAGTTTCAAGAAGATCGGAGGGGGTCAAAATTTCGGCCAAAAAAAATAAAAATGACAGTGTTACCCCTTATGTTTTTTTTTCAGGTCCAAATTTTGACCTTCGATATCTCAGCTCTGGAAGGGTCTAGAGCCTCCATTTTTGCGCGTTGGTCGAAGTCTCGTGGCCCTCTGTCAGAGTCCAGAGTTTCAAGAAGATCAGAGGGGGTCAAAATTTCGGCCAAAAACGACAGTGTTACCCCTTATGTTTTTTTTTCAGGTCAAAACTTTGACATCCGATATCTCGGCTCTGGAAGGGTCTAGAGCCTCCATTTTTGCGCGCTGGTCGAAGTCTCGTGGCCCTCTGTCAGAATCCAGAGTTTCAAGAAGATCGGAGGGGGTCAAAATTTCGGCCAAAAATGACAGTGTTACCCCTTATGTTTTTTTTCAGGTCAAAACTTTGACATCCGATATCTCGGCTCTGGAAGGGTCTAGAGCCTCCATTTTTGCGCGCTGGTCGAAGTCTCGTGGCCCTCTGTCAGAATCCAGAGTTTCAAGAAGATCGGAGGGGGTCAAAATTTCAGCCAAAAACGACAGTGTTACCCCTTATGTTTTTTTTTTCAGGTCAAAACTTTGACATCCGATATCTCGGCTCTGGAAGGGTGTAGAGCCTCCATTTTTGCGCGCTGGTCGAAGTCTCGTGGCCCTCTGTCAGAATCCAGAGTTTCAAGAAGATCGGAGGGGGTCAAAATTTCAGCCAAAAACGACAGTGTTACCCCTTATGTTTTTTTCAGGTCAAAACTTTGACATCCGATATCTTGGCTCTGGAAGGGTCTAGAGCCTCCATTTTTGCGCGCTGGTCGAAGTCTCGTGGCCCTCTGTCAGAATCCAGAGTTTCAAGAAGATCGGAGGGGGTCAAAATTTCGGCCAAAAACGACAGTGTTACCCCTTATGTTTTTTTTTTCAGGTCAAAACTTTGACATCCGATATCTCGGCTCTGGAAGGGTCTAGAGCCTCCATTTTTGCGCGCTGGTCGAAGTCTCGTGGCCCTCTGTCAGAATCCAGAGTTTCAAGAAGATCGGAGGGGGTCAAAATTTCGGCCAAAAACGACAGTGTTACCCCTTATGTTTTTTTTTCAGGTCAAAACTTTGACATCCGATATCTCGGCTCTGGAAGGGTCTAGAGCCTCAATTTTTGCGCGCTGGTCGAACTCTCGTGGCCCTCTGTCAGAATCCAGAGTTTCAAGAAGATCGGAGGGGGTCAAAATTTCGGCCAAAAACGACAGTGTTACCCCTTATGTTTTTTTTTTCAGGTCAAAACTTTGACATCCGATATCTCGGCTCTGGAAGGGTCTAGAGCCTCCATTTTTGCGCGCTGGTCGAAGTCTCGTGGCCCTCTGTCAGAATCCAGAGTTTCAAGAAGATCGGAGGGGGTCAAAATTTCGGCCAAAAACGACAGTGTTACCCCTTATGTTTTTTTTTCAGGTCAAAACTTTGACATCCGATATCTCGGCTCTGGAAGGGTCTAGAGCCTCCATTTTTGCGCGCTGGTCGAAGTCTCGTGGCCCTCTGTCAGAATCCAGAGTTTCAAGAAGATCGGAGGGGGTCAAAATTTCGGCCAAAAATGACAGTGTTACCCCTTATGTTTTTTTTCAGGTCAAAACTTTGACATCCGATATCTCGGCTCTGGAAGGGTCTAGAGCCTCCATTTTTGCGCGCTGGTCGAAGTCTCGTGGCCCTCTGTAAGAATCCAGAGTTTCAAGAAGATCGGAGGGGGTCAAAATTTCAGCCAAAAACGACAGTGTTACCCCTTATGTTTTTTTTTTTCAGGTCAAAACTTTGACATCCGATATCTCGGCTCTGGAAGGGTGTAGAGCCTCCATTTTTGCGCGCTGGTCGAAGTCTCGTGGCCCTCTGTCAGAATCCAGAGTTTCAAGAAGATCGGAGGGGGTCAAAATTTCAGCCAAAAACGACAGTGTTACCCCTTATGTTTTTTTTTCAGGTCAAAACTTTGACATCCGATATCTCGGCTCTGGAAGGGTCTAGAGCCTCCATTTTTGCGCGCTGGTCGAAGTCTCGTGGCCCTCTGTCAGAATCCAGAGTTTCAAGAAGATCGGAGGGGGTCAAAATTTCGGCCAAAAATGACAGTGTTACCCCTTATGTTTTTTTTTTCAGGTCAAAACTTTGACATCCGATATCTTGGCTCTGGAAGGGTCTAGAGCCTCCATTTTTGCGCGCTGGTCGAAGTCTCGTGGCCCTCTGTCAGAATCCAGAGTTTCAAGAAGATCGGAGGGGGTCAAAATTTCGGCCAAAAACGACAGTGTTACCCCTTATGTTTTTTTTTCAGGTCAAAACTTTGACATCCGATATCTCGGCTCTGGAAGGGTCTAGAGCCTCAATTTTTGCGCGCTGGTCGAACTCTCGTGGCCCTCTGTCAGAATCCAGAGTTTCAAGAAGATCGGAGGGGGTCAAAATTTCGGCCAAAAACGACAGTGTTACCCCTTATGTTTTTTTTTTCAGGTCAAAACTTTGACATCCGATATCTCGGCTCTGGAAGGGTCTAGAGCCTCCATTTTTGCGCGCTGGTCGAAGTCTCGTGACCCTCTGTCAGAATCCAGAGTTTCAAGAAGATCGGAGGGGGTCAAAATTTCGGCCAAAAACGACAGTGTTACCCCTTATGTTTTTTTTTCAGGTCAAAACTTTGACATCCGATATCTCGGCTCTGGAAGGGTCTAGAGCCTCCATTTTTGCGCGCTGGTCGAAGTCTCGTGGCCCTCTGTCAGAATCCAGAGTTTCAAGAAGATCGGAGGGGGTCAAAATTTCGGCCAAAAATGACAGTGTTACCCCTTATGTTTTTTTTCAGGTCAAAACTTTGACATCCGATATCTCGGCTCTGGAAGGGTCTAGAGCCTCCATTTTTGCGCGTTGGTCGAAGTCTCGTGGCCCTCTGTCAGAATCCAGAGTTTCAAGAAGATCGGAGGGGGTCAAAATTTCGGCCCAAAAAAAAATGACAGTGTTGCCCCTTATGTTTTTTTTTTCAGGTCCAAATTTTGACCTTCGATATCTCGGCTCTGGAAGGGTCTAGAGCCTCAATTTTTGCGCGTTGGTCGAAGTCTCGTGGCCCTCTGTCAGAATCCAGAGTTTCAAGAAGATCGGAGGGGGTCAAAATTTCGGCCAAAAAAAAAAAAAATGACAGAGTTACCCCTTATGTTTTTTTTTCAGGTCCAAATTTTGACCTTCGATATCTCAGCTCTGGAAGGGTCTAGAGCCTCCATTTTTGCGCGTTGGTCGAAGTCTCGTGGCCCTCTGTCAGAGTCCAGAGTTTCAAGAAGATCAGAGGGGGTCAAAATTTCGGCCAAAAACGACAGTGTTACCCCTTATGTTTTTTTTTCAGGTCAAAACTTTGACATCCGATATCTCGGCTCTGGAAGGGTCTAGAGCCTCCATTTTTGCGCTCTGGTCGAAGTCTCGTGGCCCTCTGTCAGAATCCAGAGTTTCAAGAAGATCGGAGGGGGTCAAAATTTCGGCCAAAAATGACAGTGTTACCCCTTATGTTTTTTTTCAGGTCAAAACTTTGACATCCGATATCTCGGCTCTGGAAGGGTCTAGAGCCTCCATTTTTGCGCGCTGGTCGAAGTCTCGTGGCCCTCTGTCAGAATCCAGAGTTTCAAGAAGATCGGAGGGGGTCAAAATTTCAGCAAAAAACGACAGTGTTACCCCTTATGTTTTTTTTTTCAGGTCAAAACTTTGACATCCGATATCTCGGCTCTGGAAGGGTGTAGAGCCTCCATTTTTGCGCGCTGGTCGAAGTCTCGTGGCCCTCTGTCAGAATCCAGAGTTTCAAGAAGATCGGAGGGGGTCAAAATTTCAGCCAAAAACGACAGTGTTACCCCTTATGTTTTTTTTTTCAGGTCAAAACTTTGACATCCGATATCTCGGCTCTGGAAGGGTCTAGAGCCTCCATTTTTGCGCGCTGGTCGAAGTCTCGTGGCCCTCTGTCAGAATCCAGAGTTTCAAGAAGATCGGAGGGGGTCAAAATTTCGGCCAAAAATGACAGTGTTACCCCTTATGTTTTTTTTCAGGTCAAAACTTTGACATCCGATATCTTGGCTCTGGAAGGGTCTAGAGCCTCCATTTTTGCGCGCTGGTCGAAGTCTCGTGGCCCTCTGTCAGAATCCAGAGTTTCAAGAAGATCGGAGGGGGTCAAAATTTCGGCCAAAAACGACAGTGTTACCCCTTATGTTTTTTTTTCAGGTCAAAACTTTGACATCCGATATCTCGGCTCTGGAAGGGTCTAGAGCCTCCATTTTTGCGCGCTGGTCGAAGTCTCGTGGCCCTCTGTCAGAATCCAGAGTTTCAAGAAGATCGGAGGGGGTCAAAATTTCGGCCAAAAACGACAGTGTTACCCCTTATGTTTTTTTTTCAGGTCAAAACTTTGACATCCGATATCTCGGCTCTGGAAGGGTCTAGAGCCTCAATTTTTGCGCGCTGGTCGAACTCTCGTGGCCCTCTGTCAGAATCCAGAGTTTCAAGAAGATCGGAGGGGGTCAAAATTTCGGCCAAAAACGACAGTGTTACCCCTTATGTTTTTTTTTTCAGGTCAAAACTTTGACATCCGATATCTCGGCTCTGGAAGGGTCTAGAGCCTCCATTTTTGCGCGCTGGTCGAAGTCTCGTGGCCCTCTGTCAGAATCCAGAGTTTCAAGAAGATCGGAGGGGGTCAAAATTTCGGCCAAAAACGACAGTGTTACCCCTTATGTTTTTTTTTCAGGTCAAAACTTTGACATCCGATATCTCGGCTCTGGAAGGGTCTAGAGCCTCCATTTTTGCGCGCTGGTCGAAGTCTCGTGGCCCTCTGTCAGAATCCAGAGTTTCAAGAAGATCGGAGGGGGTCAAAATTTCGGCCAAAAATGACAGTGTTACCCCTTATGTTTTTTTTCAGGTCAAAACTTTGACATCCGATATCTCGGCTCTGGAAGGGTCTAGAGCCTCCATTTTTGCGCGCTGGTCGAAGTCTCGTGGCCCTCTGTAAGAATCCAGAGTTTCAAGAAGATCGGAGGGGGTCAAAATTTCAGCCAAAAACGACAGTGTTACCCCTTATGTTTTTTTTTTCAGGTCAAAACTTTGACATCCGATATCTCGGCTCTGGAAGGGTCTAGAGCCTCCATTTTTGCGCGCTGGTCGAAGTCTCGTGGCCCTCTGTCAGAATCCAGAGTTTCAAGAAGATCGGAGGGGGTCAAAATTTCGGCCAAAAATGACAGTGTTACCCCTTATGTTTTTTTTCAGGTCAAAACTTTGACATCCGATATCTTGGCTCTGGAAGGGTCTAGAGCCTCCATTTTTGCGCGCTGGTCGAAGTCTCGTGGCCCTCTGTCAGAATCCAGAGTTTCAAGAAGATCGGAGGGGGTCAAAATTTCGGCCAAAAACGACAGTGTTACCCCTTATGTTTTTTTTTCAGGTCAAAACTTTGACATCCGATATCTCGGCTCTGGAAGGGTCTAGAGCCTCCATTTTTGCGCGCTGGTCGAAGTCTCGTGGCCCTCTGTCAGAATCCAGAGTTTCAAGAAGATCGGAGGGGGTCAAAATTTCGGCCAAAAACGACAGTGTTACCCCTTATGTTTTTTTTTCAGGTCAAAACTTTGACATCCGATATCTCGGCTCTGGAAGGGTCTAGAGCCTCCATTTTTGCGCGCTGGTCGAAGTCTCGTGGCCCTCTGTCAGAATCCAGAGTTTCAAGAAGATCGGAGGGGGTCAAAATTTCGGCCAAAAACGACAGTGTTACCCCTTATGTTTTTTTTTCAGGTCAAAACTTTGACATCCGATATCTCGGCTCTGGAAGGGTCTAGAGCCTCCATTTTTGCGCGCTGGTCGAAGTCTCGTGGCCCTCTGTCAGAATCCAGAGTTTCAAGAAGATCGGAGGGGGTCAAAATTTCGGCCAAAAATGACAGTGTTACCCCTTATGTTTTTTTTCAGGTCAAAACTTTGACATCCGATATCTCGGCTCTGGAAGGGTCTAGAGCCTCCATTTTTGCGCGCTGGTCGAAGTCTCGTGGCCCTCTGTCAGAATCCAGAGTTTCAAGAAGATCGGAGGGGGTCAAAATTTCAGCCAAAAACGACAGTGTTACCCCTTATGTTTTTTTTTCAGGTCAAAACTTTGACATCCGATATCTCGGCTCTGGAAGGGTGTAGAGCCTCCATTTTTGCGCGCTGGTCGAAGTCTCGTGGCCCTCTGTCAGAATCCAGAGTTTCAAGAAGATCGGAGGGGGTCAAAATTTCAGCCAAAAACGACAGTGTTACCCCTTATGTTTTTTTTTCAGGTCAAAACTTTGACATCCGATATCTCGGCTCTGGAAGGGTCTAGAGCCTCCATTTTTGCGCGCTGGTCGAAGTCTCGTGGCCCTCTGTCAGAATCCAGAGTTTCAAGAAGATCGGAGGGGGTCAAAATTTCGGCCAAAAATGACAGTGTTACCCCTTATGTTTTTTTTCAGGTCAAAACTTTGACATCCGATATCTTGGCTCTGGAAGGGTCTAGAGCCTCCATTTTTGCGCGCTGGTCGAAGTCTCGTGGCCCTCTGTCAGAATCCAGAGTTTCAAGAAGATCGGAGGGGGTCAAAATTTCGGCCAAAAACGACAGTGTTACCCCTTATGTTTTTTTTTCAGGTCAAAACTTTGACATCCGATATCTCGGCTCTGGAAGGGTCTAGAGCCTCCATTTTTGCGCGCTGGTCGAAGTCTCGTGGCCCTCTGTCAGAATCCAGAGTTTCAAGAAGATCGGAGGGGGTCAAAATTTCGGCCAAAAACGACAGTGTTACCCCTTATGTTTTTTTTTTCGGGTCAAAACTTTGACATCCGATATCTCAGCTCTGGAAGGGTCTAGAGCCTCCATTTTTGCGCGCTGGTCGAAGTCTCGTGGCCCTCTGTCAGAATCCAGAGTTTCAAGAAGATCGGAGGGGGTCAAAATTTCGGCCAAAAACGACAGTGTTACCCCTTATGTTTTTTTTTTCAGGTCAAAACTTTGACATCCGATATCTCGGCTCTGGAAGGTTCTAGAGCCCCAAGTTTTGCGCGCTGGTCGAAGTCTCGTGGCCCTCTGTCAGAATCCAGAGTCTCAAGAAGATCGGAGGGGGTCAAAATTTCGGCCAAAAACGACAGTGTTACCCGTTATGTTTTTTTTTCAGGTCAAAGCTTTGACATCCGATATCTCGTTTCTGGAAGGGTCTAGAGCCTCCATTTTTGCGCGCTGGTCGAAGTCTCGTGGCCCTCTGTCAGAATCCAGAGTTTCAAGAAGATCGGAGGGGGTCAAAATTTCGGCCAAAAACGACAGTGTTACCCCTTATGTTTTTTTTTTCAGGTCAAAACTTTGACATCCGATATCTCGGCTCTGGAAGGGTCTAGAGCCTCAATTTTTGCGCGCTGGTCGAACTCTCGTGGCCCTCTGTCAGAATCCAGAGTTTCAAGAAGATCGGAGGGGGTCAAAATTTCGGCCAAAAACGACAGTGTTACCCCTTATGTTTTTTTTTCAGGTCAAAACTTTGACATCCGATATCTCGGCTCTGGAAGGATCTAGAGCCTCCATTTTTGCGCGCTGGTCGAAGTCTCGTGGCCCTCTGTCAGAATCCAGAGTTTCAAGAAGATCGGAGGGGGTCAAAATTTCGGCCAAAAACGACAGTGTTACCCCTTATGTTTTTTTTTTCAGGTCAAAACTTTGACATCCGATATCTCGGCTCTGGAAGGGTCTAGAGCCTCCATTTTTGCGCGCTGGTCGAAGTCTCGTGGCCCTCTGTCAGAATCCAGAGTTTCAAGAAGATCGGAGGGGGTCAAAATTTCGGCCAAAAACGACAGTGTTACCCCTTATGTTTGTTTTTTCGGGTCAAAACTTTGACATCCGATATCTCGGCTCTGGAAGGGTCTAGAGCCTCCATTTTTGCGCGCTGGTCGAAGTCTCGTGGCCCTCTGTCAGAATCCAGAGTTTCAAGAAGATCGGAGGGGGTCAAAATTTCGGCCAAAAACGACAGTGTTACCCGTTATGTTTTTTTTTTTCAGGTCAAAACTTTGACATCCGATATCTCGGCTCTGGAAGGGTCTAGAGCCTCCATTTTTGCGCGCTGGTCGAAGTCTCGTGGCCCTCTGTCAGAATCCAGAGTTTCAAGAAGATCGGAGGGGGTCAAAATTTCAGCCAAAAACGACAGTGTTACCCCTTATGTTTTTTTTTCAGGTCAAAACTTTGACATCCGATATCTCGGCTCTGGAAGGGTCTAGAGCCTCAATTTTTGCGCGCTGGTCAAACTCTCGTGGCCCTCTGTCAGAGTCCAGAGTTTCAAGAAGATCGGAGGGGGTCAAAATTTCTGCCAAAATCGACAGTGTTACCCCTTATGTTTTTTTTTTCGGGTCAAAACTTTGACATCCGATATCTCGGCTCTGGAAGGGTCTAGAGCCTCCATTTTTGCGCGCTGGTCAAAGTCTCGTGGCCCTCTGTCAGAATCCAGAGTTTCAAGAAGATCGGAGGGGGTCAAAATTTCGGCCAAAAACGACAGTGTTACCCCTTATGTTTTTTTTTCAGGTCAAAACTTTGACATCCGATATCTCGGCTCTGGAAGGGTCTAGAGCCTCCATTTTTGCGCGCTGGTCGAAGTCTCGTGGCCCTCTGTCAGAATCCAGAGTTTCAAGAAGATCGGAGGGGGTCAAAATTTCGGCCAAAAACGACAGTGTTACCCCTTATGTTTTTTTTTCAGGTCAAAACTTTGACATCCGATATCTCGGCTCTGGAAGGGTCTAGAGCCTCCATTTTTGCGCGCTGGTCGAAGTCTCGTGGCCCTCTGTCAGAGTCCAGAGTTTCAAGAAGATCGGAGGGGGTCAAAATTTCGGCCCAAAAAAAAAAATGACAGTGTTACCCCTTATGTTTAACCTGGGTTCAAATCACACTCTTGTGACGCTTTAGTTTCACTGGATTGTCGAAGTAAGACATGCTCCCCAAAAAAGAAGAGTGAGTGTGCAAGCTCTAGTGGCTCAGTGGTCTGAGTGTTATGGTTCCATGTGGGAAACCAGGGTTTGAGCCTCACTCTTATGATGCTTTATTTTCAATGGGTTTGTCCAAGAGAGAGAAAGACATGCTCCCAAAAAATTAAGCATGAGTGTGTATGGTCGAGTGGCTCAGTAGTGTGAGTGTTGCGCTCTTGTGTGGAGAATCCTGGTTCGAGTCTCTTGTTGGTAAAACTCTTCTTTCACCGGTTTGGTCCAAATAAAGAAGACATGCTCCCAAAAAAAAGAAGTTTGAGTGTGGATGGTCCAGTGGCTCCGTGGATGAGCTCTCACTCCCGAATCGGGAGGTTGGGATGTTCCTGGTTCAAGACCGGGACCGCTGGACCGTGAAGCATGGTTGCGTTGACGAACATCCTCCAGATCTGCAGCTGGGGGACGAGAGACGGTCAGGACACGAAGGGGGGAGGAAATAACCTAACTCCTCCCCCTGGGGATTTCTGGGACGATATCCAGCAGCGGTGTTGCTGCAGAGAGAGGCATTTTTTTGTGGGACTTAACCAAAATTTTAATTTTGGAATACATGAAATGTACACAGCATTAGCATGCACCAAAAAATATTTTATTTCTTACCTCATACACACTATTATCTATAGTTCTCATCCTAGATAATCCTCCATCATCATGCTCCATCATCCTCCAGACAACCATCACTTGCTTCAGTGTCCAACCTAGTCTTGAACCAGGAACCTCCCAACTGGGGAGTGAGAGCTCACCCACTGAGCCACTGGACCATCCACACACATACTTAATTTTTTGGGAGCAAGTCTTTTTCTCTCTTGGACAAACCCCTTGAAACTAAAGCATGGTAAGAGTGAGGCTCAAACCCTGGTTTCCCACATGGAACCATAACACTCAGACCACTGAGCCACTGGAGCTTGCACACTCACTCTTCTTTTTTTGGGAGCATGTGGACGAGTTGGGAGCATGTCGACTTCGACAATCCAGTGAAACTAAAGCATCACAAAAGTGTGATTCAAATCCAGGTCTCCCACATGGAATCACAAGACTCAGACCACTGAGCCACTGGACCACACACACTCACACTTCCTTTTTGGGAACATGTCTAACTTGGACAAAGCCAGTGAAACTAAAGCATGATAAGAGTGAGGCTGGAACCCGGGTTTCCCACATAGAATCACAACACTCAGCCACTGGACCATACACACTCACACTTCCTTTTTTGGGAACATGTCTTTCTTGGACAAAGCCAGTGAAACTAAAGCATGGTAAGAGTGAGGCTCGAACCCTGGTTTTCCACATGGAACCATAACACTCAGACCACTGAGCCACTGTAGCTTGCACACTCACTCTTCTTTTTTTGGGAGCATGTCTTACTTCGACAATCCAGTGAAACTAAAGCGTCACAAGAGTGTGATTTGAACCCAGGTTAAACATAAGGGGTAACACTGTCATTTTTTTTTTGGCCGAAATTTTGACCCCCTCCGATCTTCTTGAAACTCTGGACTCTGACAGAGGGCCACGAGACTTCGACCAGCGCGCAAAAATGGAGGCTCTAGACCCTTCCAGAGCCAAGATATCGGATGTCAAAGTTTTGACCTGAAAAAAAAACATAAGGGGTAACACTGTCGTTTTTGGCCGAAATTTTGACCCCCTCCGATCTTCTTGAAACTCTGGATTCTGACAGAGGGCCACGAGACTTCGACCAGCGCGCAAAAATGGAGGCTCTAGACCCTTCCAGAGCCGAGATATCGGATGTCAAAGTTTTGACCTGAAAAAAAAAACATAAGGGGTAACACTGTCGTTTTTGGCCGAAATTTTGACCTTCTCCGATCTTCTTGAAACTCTGGATTCTGACAGAGGGCCACGAGACTTCGACCAGCGCGCAAAAATGGAGGCTCTAGACCCTTCCAGAGCCGAGATATCGGATGTCAAAGTTTTGACCTGAAAAAAAACATAAGGGGTAACACTGTCATTTTTGGCCGAAATTTTGACCCCCTCCGATCTTCTTGAAACTCTGGATTCTGACAGAGGGCCACGAGACTTCGACCAGCGCGCAAAAATGGAGGCTCTAGACCCTTCCAGAGCCGAGATATCGGATGTCAAAGTTTTGACCTGAAAAAAAAAACATAAGGGGTAACACTGTCGTTTTTGGCCGAAATTTTGACCTTCTCCGATCTTCTTGAAACTCTGGATTCTGACAGAGGGCCACGAGACTTCGACCAGCGCGCAAAAATGGAGGCTCTAGACCCTTCCAGAGCCGAGATATCGGATGTCAAAGTTTTGACCTGAAAAAAAAACATAAGGGGTAACACTGTCGTTTTTGGCCGAAATTTTGACCCCCTCCGATCTTCTTGAAACTCTGGATTCTGACAGAGGGCCACGAGACTTCGACCAGCGCACAAAAATGGAGGCTCTAGACCCTTCCAGAGCCGAGATATCGGATGTCAAAGTTTTGACCTGAAAAAAAAACATAAGGGGTAACACTGTCGTTTTTGGCCGAAATTTTGACCCCCTCCGATCTTCTTGAAACTCTGGATTCTGACAGAGGGCCACGAGACTTCGACCAGCGCGCAAAAATGGAGGCTCTAGACCCTTCCAGAGCCAAGATATCGGATGTCAAAGTTTTGACCTGAAAAAAAACATAAGGGGTAACACTGTCATTTTTGGCCGAAATTTTGACCCCCTCCGATCTTCTTGAAACTCTGGATTCTGACAGAGGGCCACGAGACTTCGACCAGCGCGCAAAAATGGAGGCTCTAGACCCTTCCAGAGCCGAGATATCGGATGTCAAAGTTTTGACCTGAAAAAAAAAACATAAGGGGTAACACTGTCGTTTTTGGCTGAAATTTTGACCCCCTCCGATCTTCTTGAAACTCTGGATTCTGACAGAGGGCCACGAGACTTCGACCAGCGCGCAAAAATGGAGGCTCTACACCCTTCCAGAGCCAAGATATCGGATGTCAAAGTTTTGACCTGAAAAAAAAACATAAGGGGTAACACTGTCGTTTTTGGCTGAAATTTTGACCCCCTCCGATCTTCTTGAAACTCTGGATTCTGACAGAGGGCCACGAGACTTCGACCAGCGCGCAAAAATGGAGGCTCTAGACCCTTCCAGAGCCGAGATATCGGATGTCAAAGTTTTGACCTGAAAAAAAAACATAAGGGGTAACACTGTCATTTTTGGCCGAAATTTTGACCCCCTCCGATCTTCTTGAAACTCTGGATTCTGACAGAGGGCCACGAGACTTCGACCAGCACGCAAAAATGGAGGCTCTAGACCCTTCCAGAGCCGAGATATCGGATGTCAAAGTTTTGACCTGAAAAAAAAACATAAGGGGTAACACTGTCGTTTTTGGCCGAAATTTTGACCCCCTCCGATCTTCTTGAAACTCTGGATTCTGACAGAGGGCCACGAGACTTCGACCAGCGCGCAAAAATGGAGGCTCTAGACCCTTCCAGAGCCAAGATATCGGATGTCAAAGTTTTGACCTGAAAAAAAACATAAGGGGTAACACTGTCATTTTTGGCCGAAATTTTGACCCCCTCCGATCTTCTTGAAACTCTGGATTCTGACAGAGGGCCACGAGACTTCGACCAGCGCGCAAAAATGGAGGCTCTAGACCCTTCCAGAGCCGAGATATCGGATGTCAAAGTTTTGACCCGAAAAAAAAAACATAAGGGGTAACACTGTCGTTTTTGGCAGAAATTTTGACCCCCTCCGATCTTCTTGAAACTCTGGATTCTGACAGAGGGCCACGAGAGTTCGACCAGCGCGCAAAAATTGAGGCTCTAGACCCTTCCAGAGCCGAGATATCGGATGTCAAAGTTTTGACCTGAAAAAAAAAACATAAGGGGTAACACTGTCGTTTTTGGCTGAAATTTTGACCCCCTCCGATCTTCTTGAAACTCTGGATTCTGACAGAGGGCCACGAGACTTCGACCAGCGCGCAAAAATGGAGGCTCTAGACCCTTCCAGAGCCGAGATATCGGATGTCAAAGTTTTGACCTGAAAAAAAAAACATAAGGGGTAACACTGTCGTTTTTGGCCGAAATTTTGACCCCCTCCGATCTTCTTGAAACTCTGGATTCTGACAGAGGGCCACGAGACTTCGACCAGCGCGCAAAAATGGAGGCTCTAGACCCTTCCAGAGCCGAGATATCGGATGTCAAAGTTTTGACCTGAAAAAAAAAACATAAGGGGTAACACTGTCGTTTTTGGCCGAAATTTTGACCCCCTCCGATCTTCTTGAAACTCTGGATTCTGACAGAGGGCCACGAGACTTTGACCAGCGCGCAAAAATGGAGGCTCTAGACCCTTCCAGAGCCGAGATATCGGATGTCAAAGTTTTGACCCGAAAAAACAAACATAAGGGGTAACACTGTCGTTTTTGGCAGAAATTTTGACCCCCTCCGATCTTCTTGAAACTCTGGATTCTGACAGAGGGCCACGAGAGTTCGACCAGCGCGCAAAAATTGAGGCTCTAGACCCTTCCAGAGCCGAGATATCGGATGTCAAAGTTTTGACCTGAAAAAAAAAACATAAGGGGTAACACTGTCGTTTTTGGCCGAAATTTTGACCCCCTCCGATCTTCTTGAAACTCTGGATTCTGACAGAGGGCCACGAGACTTCGACCAGCGCGCAAAAATGGAGTCTCTAGACCCTTCCAGAGCCGAGATATCGGATGTCAAAGTTTTGACCTGAAAAAAAAAAACATAAGGGGTAACACTGTCGTTTTTGGCCGAAATTTTGACCCCCTCCGATCTTCTTGAAACTCTGGATTCTGACAGAGGGCCACGAGACTTTGACCAGCGCGCAAAAATGGAGGCTCTAGACCCTTCCAGAGCCGAGATATCGGATGTCAAAGTTTTGACCTGAAAAAAAAACATAAGGGGTAACACTGTCGTTTTTGGCCGAAATTTTGACCCCCTCCGATCTTCTTGAAACTCTGGATTCTGACAGAGGGCCACGAGACTTCGACCAGCGCAAAAATGGAGGCTCTAGATCCTTCCAGAGCCGAGATATCGGATGTCAAAGTTTTGACCTGAAAAAAAAACATAAGGGGTAACACTGTCGTTTTTGGCCGAAATTTTGACCCCCTCCGATCTTCTTGAAACTCTGGATTCTGACAGAGGGCCACGAGACTTCGACCAGCGCGCAAAAATGGAGGCTCTAGACCCTTCCAGAGCTGAGATATCGGATGTCAAAGTTTTGACCCGAAAAAAAAACATAAGGGGTAACACTGTCATTTTTGGCCGAAATTTTGACCCCCTCCGATCTTCTTGAAACTCTGGATTCTGACAGAGGGCCACGAGACTTCGACCAGCACGCAAAAATGGAGGCTCTAGACCCTTCCAGAGCCGAGATATCGGATGTCAAAGTTTTGACCTGAAAAAAAAAAACATAAGGGGTAACACTGTCGTTTTTGGCCGAAATTTTGACCCCCTCCGATCTTCTTGAAACTCTGGATTCTGACAGAGGGCCACGAGACTTCGACCAGCGCGCAAAAATGGAGGCTCTAGACCCTTCCAGAGCCGAGATATCGGATGTCAAAGTTTTGACCTGAAAAAAAAAACATAAGGGGTAACACTGTCGTTTTTGGCCGAAATTTTGACCCCCTCCGATCTTCTTGAAACTCTGGATTCCGACAGAGGGCCACGAGACTTCGACCAGCGCGCAAAAATGGAGGCTCTAGACCCTTCCAGAGCCGAGATATCGGATGTCAAAGTTTTGACCTGAAAAAAAAACATAAGGGGTAACACTGTCGTTTTTGGCCAAAATTTTGACCCCCTCCGATCTTCTTGAAACTCTGGATTCTGACAGAGGGCCACGAGACTTCGACCAGCACGCAAAAATGGAGGCTCTAGACCCTTCCAGAGCCGAGATATCGGATGTCAAAGTTTTGACCTGAAAAAAAAACATAAGGGGTAAGACTGTCGTTTTTGGCCGAAATTTTGACCCCCTCCGATCTTCTTGAAACTCTGGATTCTGACAGAGGGCAACGAGACTACGACCAGCGCGCAAAAATGGAGGCTCTAGACCCTTCCAGAGCCGAGATATCGGATGTCAAAGTTTTGACCTGAAAAAAAAAACATAAGGGGTAACACTGTCGTTTTTGGCCGAAATTTTGACCCCCTCCGATCTTCTTGAAACTCTGGATTCTGACAGAGGGCCACGAGACTTCGACCAGCGCGCAAAAATGGAGGCTCTAGACCCTTCCAGAGCCGAGATATCGGATGTCAAAGTTTTGACCCGAAAAAAAAAAAAACATAAGGGGTAACACTGTCGTTTTTGGCCGAAATTTTGACCCCCTCCGATCTTCTTGAAACTCTGGATTCTGACAGAGGGCCACGAGACTTCGACCAGCGCGCAAAAATGGAGGCTCTAGACCCTTCCAGAGCCGAGATATCGGATGTCAAAGTTTTGACCTGAAAAAAAAACATAAGGGGTAACACTGTCGTTTTTGGCCGAAATTTTGACCCCCTCCGATCTTCTTGAAACTCTGGATTCTGACAGAGGGCCACGAGACTTCGACCAGCGCAAAAATGGAGGCTCTAGATCCTTCCAGAGCCGAGATATCGGATGTCAAAGTTTTGACCTGAAAAAAAAACATAAGGGGTAACACTGTCGTTTTTGGCCGAAATTTTGACCCCCTCCGATCTTCTTGAAACTCTGGATTCTGACAGAGGGCCACGAGACTTCGACCAGCGCGCAAAAATGGAGGCTCTAGACCCTTCCAGAGCTGAGATATCGGATGTCAAAGTTTTGACCCGAAAAAAAAACATAAGGGGTAACACTGTCATTTTTGGCCGAAATTTTGACCCCCTCCGATCTTCTTGAAACTCTGGATTCTGACAGAGGGCCACGAGACTTCGACCAGCACGCAAAAATGGAGGCTCTAGACCCTTCCAGAGCCGAGATATCGGATGTCAAAGTTTTGACCTGAAAAAAAAAAACATAAGGGGTAACACTGTCGTTTTTGGCCGAAATTTTGACCCCCTCCGATCTTCTTGAAACTCTGGATTCTGACAGAGGGCCACGAGACTTCGACCAGCGCGCAAAAATGGAGGCTCTAGACCCTTCCAGAGCCGAGATATCGGATGTCAAAGTTTTGACCTGAAAAAAAAAACATAAGGGGTAACACTGTCGTTTTTGGCCGAAATTTTGACCCCCTCCGATCTTCTTGAAACTCTGGATTCCGACAGAGGGCCACGAGACTTCGACCAGCGCGCAAAAATGGAGGCTCTAGACCCTTCCAGAGCCGAGATATCGGATGTCAAAGTTTTGACCTGAAAAAAAAACATAAGGGGTAACACTGTCGTTTTTGGCCAAAATTTTGACCCCCTCCGATCTTCTTGAAACTCTGGATTCTGACAGAGGGCCACGAGACTTCGACCAGCACGCAAAAATGGAGGCTCTAGACCCTTCCAGAGCCGAGATATCGGATGTCAAAGTTTTGACCTGAAAAAAAAACATAAGGGGTAAGACTGTCGTTTTTGGCCGAAATTTTGACCCCCTCCGATCTTCTTGAAACTCTGGATTCTGACAGAGGGCGACGAGACTACGACCAGCGCGCAAAAATGGAGGCTCTAGACCCTTCCAGAGCCGAGATATCGGATGTCAAAGTTTTGACCTGAAAAAAAAAACATAAGGGGTAACACTGTCGTTTTTGGCCGAAATTTTGACCCCCTCCGATCTTCTTGAAACTCTGGATTCTGACAGAGGGCCACGAGACTTCGACCAGCGCGCAAAAATGGAGGCTCTAGACCCTTCCAGAGCCGAGATATCGGATGTCAAAGTTTTGACCCGAAAAAAAAAAAAACATAAGGGGTAACACTGTCGTTTTTGGCCGAAATTTTGACCCCCTCCGATCTTCTTGAAACTCTGGATTCTGACAGAGGGCCACGAGACTTCGACCAGCGCGCAAAAATGGAGGCTCTAGACCCTTCCAGAGCCGAGATATCGGATGTCAAAGTTTTGACCTGAAAAAAAAAAACATAAGGGGTAACACTGTCGTTTTTGGCCGAAATTTTGACCCCCTCCGATCTTCTTGAAACTCTGGATTCTGACAGAGGGCCACGAGACTTCGACCAGCGCGCAAAAATGGAGGCTCTAAACCCTTCCAGAGCCGAGATATCGGATGTCAAAGTTTTGACCTGAAAAAAAAACATAAGGGGTAACACTGTCATTTTTGGCCGAAATTTTGACCCCCTCCGATCTTCTTGAAACTCTGGATTCTGACAGAGGGCCACGAGACTTCGACCAGCGCGCAAAAATGGAGGCTCTAGACCCTTCCAGAGCCGAGATATCGGATGTCAAAGTTTTGACCTGAAAAAAAAAAACATAAGGGGTAACACTGTCGTTTTTGGCCGAAATTTTGACCCCCTCCGATCTTCTTGAAACTCTGGATTCTGACAGAGGTCCACGAGACTTCGACCAACGCGCAAAAATTGGGGCTCTAGACCCTTCCAGAGCCGAGATATCGAAGGTCAAAATTTGGACCTGAAAAAAAAACATAAGGGGTAACACTGTTTTTTTTTTTTGGCCGAAATTTTGACCCCCTCCGATCTTCTTGAAACTCTGGACTCTGACAGAGGGCCACGAGACTTCGACCAGCGCGCAAAAATGGAGGCTCTAGACCCTTCCAGAGCCGAGCTATCGAAGGTCAAAATTTGGACCTGAAAAAAAAACATAAGGGGTAACACTGTCATTTTTTTTTTGGGCCGAAATTTTGACCCCCTCCGATCTTCTTGAAACTCTGGATTCTGACAGAGGGCCACGAGACTTCGACCAACGCGCAAAAATTGGGGCTCTAGACCCTTCCAGAGCCGAGATATCGAAGGTCAAAATTTGGACCTGAAAAAAAAACATAAGGGGAAACACTGTCATTTTTTTTTGGCCTAAATTTAGACCCCCTCCGATCTTCTTGAAACTCTGGACTCTGACAGAGGGCCACGAGACTTCGACCAACGCGCAAAAATTGAGGCTCTAGACCCTTCCAGAGCCGAGATATCGAAGGTCAAAATTTGGACCTGAAAAAAAAAACATAAGGGGCAACACTGTCATTTTTTTTTTTTGGCCGAAATTTTGACCCCCTCCGATCTTCTTGAAACTCTGGACTCTGACAGAGGGCCACGAGACTTCGACCAGCGCGCAAAAATGGAGGCTCTAGACCCTTCCAGAGCCAAGATATCGGATGTCAAAGTTTTGACCTGAAAAAAAAACATAAGGGGTAACACTGTCGTTTTTGGCCGAAATTTTGACCCCCTCCGATCTTCTTGAAACTCTGGATTCTGACAGAGGGCCACGAGACTTCGACCAGCGCGCAAAAATGGAGGCTCTAGACCCTTCCAGAGCCGAGATATCGGATGTCAAAGTTTTGACCTGAAAAAAAAAACATAAGGGGTAACACTGTCGTTTTTGGCCGAAATTTTGACCTTCTCCGATCTTCTTGAAACTCTGGATTCTGACAGAGGGCCACGAGACTTCGACCAGCGCGCAAAAATGGAGGCTCTAGACCCTTCCAGAGCCGAGATATCGGATGTCAAAGTTTTGACCTGAAAAAAAAACATAAGGGGTAACACTGTCGTTTTTGGCCGAAATTTTGACCCCCTCTGATCTTCTTGAAACTCTGGATTCTGACAGAGGGCCACGAGACTTCGACCAGCGCGCAAAAATGGAGGCTCTAGACCCTTCCAGAGCCGAGATATCGGATGTCAAAGTTTTGACCCGAAAAAAAAAACATAAGGGGTAACACTGTCGTTTTTGGCCGAAATTTTGACCCCCTCCGATCTTCTTGAAACTCTGGATTCTGACAGAGGGCCACGAGACTTCGACCAGCGCGCAAAAATGGAGGCTCTAGACCCTTCCAGAGCCGAGATATCGGATGTCAAAGTTTTGACCTGAAAAAAAAACATAAGGGGTAACACTGTCGTTTTTGGCCGAAATTTTGACCCCCTCCGATCTTCTTGAAACTCTGGATTCTGACAGAGGGCCACGAGACTTCGACCAGCGCGCAAAAATGGAGGCTCTAGACCAGTGGCGGATCTAGAATTTTTTTCATGGGGGGGCAAAGGGGTGGCAAGAGGTCTTGGCAAGGTGGCAAGGGTAGACGGTACATGGCAATCCCTATATGTGAATTACTTTAACAAGACAAACATAAAAACACTTTTAAACTATAGTATTGTTTAATCATGCCCTTACACACTACAAAGGTTTTTAATTCACAACAAGAATAAGCCCAGTGCAGTGTTCAAACAAAATTGTGCATTTAAAAAAAAGTAAAAGTATAAAAAGCTAAATGAAAATGTATTTTAAAAAGTACAATAATTGTGTCCAAGATGCAGTGGACAGGTATAAAACAGCAGACAATACTCAAGTTCTTATTATAATTAAAAAAGTATACTTACAGTCCACAAATGACCCTCCTGGTCTTCCAGTTTAACGTTACTGCCTTTCATTTCCCTCACGCTCTTCCTCCTGTGTACTACTTTTGATTTATTTTTATTTTTCTTTAAAAAGCTGGCAATATCCCCACTTTAGCCTTCTTTTTCATGGTTAGGCTCCTACTTTCTTCAACTACTCTTGCCTACAAAAGTCAATAGCCTATGTGAAATCTCTGGTTATCCTTACTTTACACTGTAGGGCCATGTAGCTAATAAGTAGCTTATAACAAATATAAAGTCAGAATTATGCCCTAAAAAATACGATTCATCTTGGAGAATAATAATAATATAAACAGAGCAATTCCAAGAGGGTCCTCTCACCATCGGTGCTCGGGCCCTAAAAATTTATCACATGCACACACCAGTTATGTTTACTACTTAATCCTATTGTATTTGTTATTTCCCCAGTTATAACCTGGTGTCATTGAGTGATATCTGAGAGGAATTGGATTTGTAGAACTGCTTAGCTAAGGGGTCGGGTACCTTTTTTGTTCAAAGAGCCATTTTTTTTTAATGCTTAATGCATTTTTCCTCATTAAAAGAAATATATAGTAGTATTATTAAAGAAAAAAATGTTTTTTTTTTCAATGAAATTTCAATTATTAGGTCCATAGACAACTAAAAACAAACAAATATTTAACAAGTTTCAATATTAATTGTGAAGGGCTTTCACAGTGAGTTATCAACTAAGCATAGTTCCTCATACTTACAGTACTTACAGTTACACAGTAGCTACTTACATCTACTGTGTTTACGTGAATACTCGACTTGGCATTTTGATATATTTATGTATTCATTTGCAACCGAAAAGGTAATCAAATGATCGTTCTCCTAACTGGCACTGTATTGTGTGTTGTAACGTAACGGCGGCGTAATGAATACAAACAATATTTTATATATTTTATTAAGCGTTCTTGACTTTAATAAAATCGAAATTAGTTAATCAAAGGAAAGAGTGCTCTTAAAATGACGAAGGGATGATTTGACCGATGATTTTGGCTAACGTAATAGACTCTGTGTTTTTGCTGATGCTGAAGCGCCTTTAGCATACAATACATTCATTACAAATGTAACTAAATTAAACGCGTGCTTAAACTACACCTGGGGAAACTCACAAGGCTCTGGGGTAGCTGCAGTCTCTCCAGTCGGCCGGGTTGCAGCCAGGGCCACTCCACCGCCCCACCGTAGACTCGCTGTGTGTGTGCGCGTGAGTGTGTGTGTGTGAGAGAGAGAGACAGACGAACGCCGCTCTGCTGCACGTTGAATCAGGGGGAGGGGCTAATAATACATTTAAAATGAAAAATTAAATTGTTCACTTTTGGTAAATGTATTGTTTATTTCACTATTGTGAGAAGCGTGTGGAGTGTACTTTGTTTTTACAAGTAAATTGTTTTGGATCATCAAAGTTAGGGGGGCAGCTGGGGTGGCAAGGCTCTAGAGTGGGGGGGCACCTGCCCCCCCTTGCCCCCCTGTAGAACCGCCCCTGCTCTAGACCCTTCCAGAGCCAAGATATCGGATGTCAAAGTTTTGACCTGAAAAAAAACATAAGGGGTAACACTGTCATTTTTGGCCGAAATTTTGACCCCCTCCGATCTTCTTGAAACTCTGGATTCTGACAGAGGGCCACGAGACTTCGACCAGCGCGCAAAAATGGAGGCTCTAGACCCTTCCAGAGCCGAGATATCGGATGTCAAAGTTTTGACCTGAAAAAAAAACATAAGGGGTAACACTGTCGTTTTTGGCCGAAATTTTGACCTTCTCCGATCTTCTTGAAACTCTGGATTCTGACAGAGGGCCACGAGACTTCGACCAGCGCGCAAAAATGGAGGCTCTAGACCCTTCCAGAGCCGAGATATCGGATGTCAAAGTTTTGACCTGAAAAAAAAACATAAGGGGTAACACTGTCGTTTTTGGCCGAAATTTTGACCCCCTCTGATCTTCTTGAAACTCTGGATTCTGACAGAGGGCCACGAGACTTCGACCAGCGCGCAAAAATGGAGGCTCTAGACCCTTCCAGAGCCGAGATATCGGATGTCAAAGTTTTGACCCGAAAAAAAAAACATAAGGGGTAACACTGTCGTTTTTGGCCGAAATTTTGACCCCCTCCGATCTTCTTGAAACTCTGGATTCTGACAGAGGGCCACGAGACTTCGACCAGCGCGCAAAAATGGAGGCTCTAGACCCTTCCAGAGCCGAGATATCGGATGTCAAAGTTTTGACCTGAAAAAAAAACATAAGGGGTAACACTGTCGTTTTTGGCCGAAATTTTGACCCCCTCCGATCTTCTTGAAACTCTGGATTCTGACAGAGGGCCACGAGACTTCGACCAGCGCGCAAAAATGGAGGCTCTAGACCCTTCCAGAGCCAAGATATCGGATGTCAAAGTTTTGACCTGAAAAAAAACATAAGGGGTAACACTGTCATTTTTGGCCGAAATTTTGACCCCCTCCGATCTTCTTGAAACTCTGGATTCTGACAGAGGGCCACGAGACTTCGACCAGCGCGCAAAAATGGAGGCTCTAGACCCTTCCAGAGCCGAGATATCGGATGTCAAAGTTTTGACCTGAAAAAAAAAACATAAGGGGTAACACTGTCGTTTTTGGCTGAAATTTTGACCCCCTCCGATCTTCTTGAAACTCTGGATTCTGACAGAGGGCCACGAGACTTCGACCAGCGCGCAAAAATGGAGGCTCTACACCCTTCCAGAGCCAAGATATCGGATGTCAAAGTTTTGACCTGAAAAAAAAACATAAGGGGTAACACTGTCGTTTTTGGCTGAAATTTTGACCCCCTCCGATCTTCTTGAAACTCTGGATTCTGACAGAGGGCCACGAGACTTCGACCAGCGCGCAAAAATGGAGGCTCTAGACCCTTCCAGAGCCGAGATATCGGATGTCAAAGTTTTGACCTGAAAAAAAAAACATAAGGGGTAACACTGTCGTTTTTGGCCGAAATTTTGACCTTCTCCGATCTTCTTGAAACTCTGGATTCTGACAGAGGGCCACGAGACTTCGACCAGCGCGCAAAAATGGAGGCTCTAGACCCTTCCAGAGCCGAGATATCGGATGTCAAAGTTTTGACCTGAAAAAAAAACATAAGGGGTAACACTGTCGTTTTTGGCCGAAATTTTGACCCCCTCTGATCTTCTTGAAACTCTGGATTCTGACAGAGGGCCACGAGACTTCGACCAGCGCGCAACTTTGACATCCGATATCTCAGCTCTGGAAGGGTCTAGAGCCTCCATTTTTGCGCGCTGGTCGAAGTCTCGTGGCCCTCTGTCAGAATCCAGAGTTTCAAGAAGATCGGAGGGGGTCAAAATTTCGGCCAAAAACGACAGTGTTACCCCTTATGTTTTTTTTTTTCAGGTCAAAACTTTGACATCCGATATCTCGGCTCTGGAAGGGTCTAGAGCCTCCATTTTTGCGCGCTGGTCGAAGTCTCGTGGCCCTCTGTCAGAATCCAGAGTTTCAAGAAGATCGGAGGGGGTCAAAATTTCGGCCAAAAACGACAGTGTTACCCCTTATGTTTTTTTTTTTCAGGTTAAAACTTTGACATCCGATATCTCGGCTCTGGAAGGGTCTAGAGACTCCATTTTTACGCGCTGGTCGAAGTCTCGTGGCCCTCTGTCAGAATCCAGAGTTTCAAGAAGATCGGAGGGGGTCAAAATTTCGGCCAAAAACGACAGTGTTACCCCTTATGTTTTTTTTTCAGGTCAAAACTTTGACATCCGATATCTCGGCTCTGGAAGGGTCTAGAGCCTCAATTTTTGCGCGCTGGTCGAACTCTCGTGGCCCTCTGTCAGAATCCAGAGTTTCAAGAAGATCGGACGGGGTCAAAATTTCCGCCAAAAACGACAGTGTTACCCCTTATGTTTGTTTTTTCGGGTCAAAACTTTGACATCCGATATCTCGGCTCTGGAAGGGTCTAGAGCCTCCATTTTTGCGCGCTGGTCAAAGTCTCGTGGCCCTCTGTCAGAATCCAGAGTTTCAAGAAGATCGGAGGGGGTCAAAATTTCGGCCAAAAACGACAGTGTTACCCCTTATGTTTTTTTTTCAGGTCAAAACTTTGACATCCGATATCTCGGCTCTGGAAGGGTCTAGAGCCTCCATTTTTGCGCGCTGGTCGAAGTCTCGTGGCCCTCTGTCAGAATCCAGAGTTTCAAGAAGATCGGAGGGGGTCAAAATTTCGGCCAAAAACGACAGTGTTACCCGTTATGTTTTTTTTTTCAGGTCAAAACTTTGACATCCGATATCTCGGCTCTGGAAGGGTCTAGAGCCTCCATTTTTGCGCGCTGGTCGAAGTCTCGTGGCCCTCTGTCAGAATCCAGAGTTTCAAGAAGATCGGAGGGGGTCAAAATTTCGGCCAAAAACGACAGTGTTACCCCTTATGTTTTTTTTTTTCAGGTCAAAACTTTGACATCCGATATCTCGGCTCTGGAAGGATCTAGAGGCTCCATTTTTGCGCGCTGGTCGAAGTCTCGTGGCCCTCTGTCAGAATCCAGAGTTTCAAGAAGATCGGAGGGGGTCAAAATTTCGGCCAAAAACGACAGTGTTACCCCTTATGTTTTTTTTTTTCAGGTCAAAACTTTGACATCCGATATCTCGGCTCTGGAAGGGTCTAGAGCCTCCATTTTTGCGCGCTGGTCGAAGTCTCGTGGCCCTCTGTCAGAATCCAGAGTTTCAAGAAGATCGGAGGGGGTCAAAATTTCGGCCAAAAACGACAGTGTTACCCCTTATGTTTTTTTTTTTCAGGTCAAAACTTTGACATCCGATATCTCGGCTCTGGAAGGGTCTAGAGACTCCATTTTTGCGCGCTGGTCGAAGTCTCGTGGCCCTCTGTCAGAATCCAGAGTTTCAAGAAGATCGGAGGGGGTCAAAATTTCGGCCAAAAACGACAGTGTTACCCCTTATGTTTTTTTTTCAGGTCAAAACTTTGACATCCGATATCTCGGCTCTGGAAGGGTCTAGAGCCTCAATTTTTGCGCGCTGGTCGAACTCTCGTGGCCCTCTGTCAGAATCCAGAGTTTCAAGAAGATCGGAGGGGGTCAAAATTTCTGCCAAAAACGACAGTGTTACCCCTTATGTTTGTTTTTTCGGGTCAAAACTTTGACATCCGATATCTCGGCTCTGGAAGGGTCTAGAGCCTCCATTTTTGCGCGCTGGTCAAAGTCTCGTGGCCCTCTGTCAGAATCCAGAGTTTCAAGAAGATCGGAGGGGGTCAAAATTTCGGCCAAAAACGACAGTGTTACCCCTTATGTTTTTTTTTTCAGGTCAAAACTTTGACATCCGATATCTCAGCTCTGGAAGGGTCTAGAGCCTCAATTTTTGCGCGCTGGTCGAAGTCTCGTGGCCCTCTGTCAGAATCCAGAGTTTCAAGAAGATCGGAGGGGGTCAAAATTTCGGCCAAAAACGACAGTGTTACCCGTTATGTTTTTTTTTTCAGGTCAAAACTTTGACATCCGATATCTCGGCTCTGGAAGGGTCTAGAGCCTCCATTTTTGCGCGCTGGTCGAAGTCTCGTGGCCCTCTGTCAGAATCCAGAGTTTCAAGAAGATCGGAGGGGGTCAAAATTTCGGCCAAAAACGACAGTGTTACCCCTTATGTTTTTTTTTTTCAGGTCAAAACTTTGACATCCGATATCTCGGCTCTGGAAGGGTCTAGAGCCTCCATTTTTGCACGCTGGTCGAAGTCTCGTGGCCCTCTGTCAGAATCCAGAGTTTCAAGAAGATCGGAGGGGGTCAAAATTTCAGCCAAAAACGACAGTGTTACCCCTTATGTTTTTTTTTTCAGGTCAAAACTTTGACATCCGATATCTCGGCTCTGGAAGGGTCTAGAGCCTCAATTTTTGCGCGCTGGTCGAACTCTCGTGGCCCTCTGTCAGAGTCCAGAGTTTCAAGAAGATCGGAGGGGGTCAAAATTTCTGCCAAAAACGACAGTGTTACCCCTTATGTTTTTTTTTTTCGGGTCAAAACTTTGACATCCGATATCTCGGCTCTGGAAGGGTCTAGAGCCTCCATTTTTGCGCGCTGGTCAAAGTCTCGTGGCCCTCTGTCAGAATCCAGAGTTTCAAGAAGATCGGAGGGGGTCAAATTTTCGGCCAAAAACGACAGTGTTACCCCTTATGTTTTTTTTTCAGGTCAAAACTTTGACATCCGATATCTCGGCTCTGGAAGGGTCTAGAGCCTCCATTTTTGCGCGCTGGTCGAAGTCTCGTGGCCCTCTGTCAGAATCCAGAGTTTCAAGAAGATCGGAGGGGGTCAAAATTTCGGCCAAAAACGACAGTGTTACCCCTTATGTTTTTTTTTTCAGGTCAAAACTTTGACATCCGATATCTCGGCTCTGGAAGGGTCTAGAGCCTCCATTTTTTGCGCGCTGGTCGAAGTCTCGTGGCCCTCTGTCAGAATCCAGAGTTTCAAGAAGATCGGAGGGGGTCAAAATTTCGGCCAAAAATGACAGTGTTACCCCTTATGTTTTTTTTCAGGTCAAAACTTTGACATCCGATATCTCGGCTCTGGAAGGGTCTAGAGCCTCCATTTTTGCGCGCTGGTCGAAGTCTCGTGGCCCTCTGTCAGAATCCAGAGTTTCAAGAAGATCGGAGGGGGTCAAAATTTCGGCCAAAAACGACAGTGTTACCCGTTATGTTTTTTTTTTCAGGTCAAAACTTTGACATCCGATATCTCGGCTCTGGAAGGGTCTAGAGCCTCCATTTTTGCGCGCTGGTCGAAGTCTCGTGGCCCTCTGTCAGAATCCAGAGTTTCAAGAAGATCGGAGGGGGTCAAAATTTCGGCCAAAAACGACAGTGTTACCCCTTATGTTTTTTTTTTTCAGGTCAAAACTTTGACATCCGATATCTCGGCTCTGGAAGGATCTAGAGGCTCCATTTTTGCGCGCTGGTCGAAGTCTCGTGGCCCTCTGTCAGAATCCAGAGTTTCAAGAAGATCGGAGGGGGTCAAAATTTCGGCCAAAAACGACAGTGTTACCCCTTATGTTTTTTTTTTTCAGGTCAAAACTTTGACATCCGATATCTCGGCTCTGGAAGGGTCTAGAGCCTCCATTTTTGCGCGCTGGTCGAAGTCTCGTGGCCCTCTGTCAGAATCCAGAGTTTCAAGAAGATCGGAGGGGGTCAAAATTTCGGCCAAAAACGACAGTGTTACCCCTTATGTTTTTTTTTTTCAGGTCAAAACTTTGACATCCGATATCTCGGCTCTGGAAGGGTCTAGAGACTCCATTTTTGCGCGCTGGTCGAAGTCTCGTGGCCCTCTGTCAGAATCCAGAGTTTCAAGAAGATCGGAGGGGGTCAAAATTTCGGCCAAAAACGACAGTGTTACCCCTTATGTTTTTTTTTCAGGTCAAAACTTTGACATCCGATATCTCGGCTCTGGAAGGGTCTAGAGCCTCAATTTTTGCGCGCTGGTCGAACTCTCGTGGCCCTCTGTCAGAATCCAGAGTTTCAAGAAGATCGGAGGGGGTCAAAATTTCTGCCAAAAACGACAGTGTTACCCCTTATGTTTGTTTTTTCGGGTCAAAACTTTGACATCCGATATCTCGGCTCTGGAAGGGTCTAGAGCCTCCATTTTTGCGCGCTGGTCAAAGTCTCGTGGCCCTCTGTCAGAATCCAGAGTTTCAAGAAGATCGGAGGGGGTCAAAATTTCGGCCAAAAACGACAGTGTTACCCCTTATGTTTTTTTTTTCAGGTCAAAACTTTGACATCCGATATCTCGGCTCTGGAAGGGTCTAGAGCCTCAATTTTTGCGCGCTGGTCGAAGTCTCGTGGCCCTCTGTCAGAATCCAGAGTTTCAAGAAGATCGGAGGGGGTCAAAATTTCGGCCAAAAACGACAGTGTTACCCGTTATGTTTTTTTTTTCAGGTCAAAACTTTGACATCCGATATCTCGGCTCTGGAAGGGTCTAGAGCCTCCATTTTTGCGCGCTGGTCGAAGTCTCGTGGCCCTCTGTCAGAATCCAGAGTTTCAAGAAGATCGGAGGGGGTCAAAATTTCGGCCAAAAACGACAGTGTTACCCCTTATGTTTTTTTTTTTCAGGTCAAAACTTTGACATCCGATATCTCGGCTCTGGAAGGGTCTAGAGCCTCCATTTTTGCACGCTGGTCGAAGTCTCGTGGCCCTCTGTCAGAATCCAGAGTTTCAAGAAGATCGGAGGGGGTCAAAATTTCAGCCAAAAACGACAGTGTTACCCCTTATGTTTTTTTTTTCAGGTCAAAACTTTGACATCCGATATCTCGGCTCTGGAAGGGTCTAGAGCCTCAATTTTTGCGCGCTGGTCGAACTCTCGTGGCCCTCTGTCAGAGTCCAGAGTTTCAAGAAGATCGGAGGGGGTCAAAATTTCTGCCAAAAACGACAGTGTTACCCCTTATGTTTTTTTTTTTCGGGTCAAAACTTTGACATCCGATATCTCGGCTCTGGAAGGGTCTAGAGCCTCCATTTTTGCGCGCTGGTCAAAGTCTCGTGGCCCTCTGTCAGAATCCAGAGTTTCAAGAAGATCGGAGGGGGTCAAAATTTCGGCCAAAAACGACAGTGTTACCCCTTATGTTTTTTTTTCAGGTCAAAACTTTGACATCCGATATCTCGGCTCTGGAAGGGTCTAGAGCCTCAATTTTTGCGCGCTGGTCGAAGTCTCGTGGCCCTCTGTCAGAATCCAGAGTTTCAAGAAGATCGGAGGGGGTCAAAATTTCGGCCAAAAATGACAGTGTTACCCCTTATGTTTTTTTTCAGGTCAAAACTTTGACATCCGATATCTCGGCTCTGGAAGGGTCTAGAGCCTCCATTTTTGCGCGCTGGTCGAAGTCTCGTGGCCCTCTGTCAGAATCCAGAGTTTCAAGAAGATCGGAGGGGGTCAAAATTTCAGCCAAAAACGACAGTGTTACCCCTTATGTTTTTTTTTCAGGTCAAAACTTTGACATCCGATATCTCGGCTCTGGAAGGGTGTAGAGCCTCCATTTTTGCGCGCTGGTCGAAGTCTCGTGGCCCTCTGTCAGAATCCAGAGTTTCAAGAAGATCGGAGGGGGTCAAAATTTCAGCCAAAAACGACAGTGTTACCCCTTATGTTTTTTTTTCAGGTCAAAACTTTGACATCCGATATCTCGGCTCTGGAAGGGTCTAGAGCCTCCATTTTTGCGCGCTGGTCGAAGTCTCGTGGCCCTCTGTCAGAATCCAGAGTTTCAAGAAGATCGGAGGGGGTCAAAATTTCGGCCAAAAATGACAGTGTTACCCCTTATGTTTTTTTTTTTCAGGTCAAAACTTTGACATCCGATATCTCGGCTCTGGAAGGATCTAGAGGCTCCATTTTTGCGCGCTGGTCGAAGTCTCGTGGCCCTCTGTCAGAATCCAGAGTTTCAAGAAGATCGGAGGGGGTCAAAATTTCGGCCAAAAACGACAGTGTTACCCCTTATGTTTTTTTTTTTCAGGTCAAAACTTTGACATCCGATATCTCGGCTCTGGAAGGGTCTAGAGCCTCCATTTTTGCGCGCTGGTCGAAGTCTCGTGGCCCTCTGTCAGAATCCAGAGTTTCAAGAAGATCGGAGGGGGTCAAAATTTCGGCCAAAAACGACAGTGTTACCCCTTATGTTTTTTTTTTCAGGTCAAAACTTTGACATCCGATATCTCGGCTCTGGAAGGGTCTAGAGACTCCATTTTTGCGCGCTGGTCGAAGTCTCGTGGCCCTCTGTCAGAATCCAGAGTTTCAAGAAGATCGGAGGGGGTCAAAATTTCGGCCAAAAACGACAGTGTTACCCCTTATGTTTTTTTTTCAGGTCAAAACTTTGACATCCGATATCTCGGCTCTGGAAGGGTCTAGAGCCTCAATTTTTGCGCGCTGGTCGAACTCTCGTGGCCCTCTGTCAGAATCCAGAGTTTCAAGAAGATCGGAGGGGGTCAAAATTTCAGCCAAAAACGACAGTGTTACCCCTTATGTTTGTTTTTTCGGGTCAAAACTTTGACATCCGATATCTCGGCTCTGGAAGGGTCTAGAGCCTCCATTTTTGCGCGCTGGTCAAAGTCTCGTGGCCCTCTGTCAGAATCCAGAGTTTCAAGAAGATCGGAGGGGGTCAAAATTTCGGCCAAAAACGACAGTGTTACCCCTTATGTTTTTTTTTTCAGGTCAAAACTTTGACATCCGATATCTCGGCTCTGGAAGGGTCTAGAGCCTCAATTTTTGCGCGCTGGTCGAAGTCTCGTGGCCCTCTGTCAGAATCCAGAGTTTCAAGAAGATCGGAGGGGGTCAAAATTTCGGCCAAAAACGACAGTGTTACCCGTTATGTTTTTTTTTTCAGGTCAAAACTTTGACATCCGATATCTCGGCTCTGGAAGGGTCTAGAGCCTCCATTTTTGCGCGCTGGTCGAAGTCTCGTGGCCCTCTGTCAGAATCCAGAGTTTCAAGAAGATCGGAGGGGGTCAAAATTTCGGCCAAAAACGACAGTGTTACCCCTTATGTTTTTTTTTTTCAGGTCAAAACTTTGACATCCGATATCTCGGCTCTGGAAGGGTCTAGAGCCTCCATTTTTGCACGCTGGTCGAAGTCTCGTGGCCCTCTGTCAGAATCCAGAGTTTCAAGAAGATCGGAGGGGGTCAAAATTTCAGCCAAAAACGACAGTGTTACCCCTTATGTTTTTTTTTTCAGGTCAAAACTTTGACATCCGATATCTCGGCTCTGGAAGGGTCTAGAGCCTCAATTTTTGCGCGCTGGTCGAACTCTCGTGGCCCTCTGTCAGAGTCCAGAGTTTCAAGAAGATCGGAGGGGGTCAAAATTTCTGCCAAAAACGACAGTGTTACCCCTTATGTTTTTTTTTTTCGGGTCAAAACTTTGACATCCGATATCTCGGCTCTGGAAGGGTCTAGAGCCTCCATTTTTGCGCGCTGGTCAAAGTCTCGTGGCCCTCTGTCAGAATCCAGAGTTTCAAGAAGATCGGAGGGGGTCAAAATTTCGGCCAAAAACGACAGTGTTACCCCTTATGTTTTTTTTTCAGGTCAAAACTTTGACATCCGATATCTCGGCTCTGGAAGGGTCTAGAGCCTCCATTTTTGCGCGCTGGTCGAAGTCTCGTGGCCCTCTGTCAGAATCCAGAGTTTCAAGAAGATCGGAGGGGGTCAAAATTTCGGCCAAAAACGACAGTGTTACCCCTTATGTTTTTTTTTCAGGTCAAAACTTTGACATCCGATATCTCGGCTCTGGAAGGGTCTAGAGCCTCCATTTTTGCGCGCTGGTCGAAGTCTCGTGGCCCTCTGTCAGAATCCAGAGTTTCAAGAAGATCGGAGGGGGTCAAAATTTCGGCCAAAAATGACAGTGTTACCCCTTATGTTTTTTTTCAGGTCAAAACTTTGACATCCGATATCTCGGCTCTGGAAGGGTCTAGAGCCTCCATTTTTGCGCGCTGGTCGAAGTCTCGTGGCCCTCTGTCAGAATCCAGAGTTTCAAGAAGATCGGAGGGGGTCAAAATTTCAGCCAAAAACGACAGTGTTACCCCTTATGTTTTTTTTTCAGGTCAAAACTTTGACATCCGATATCTCGGCTCTGGAAGGGTCTAGAGCCTCCATTTTTGCGCGCTGGTCGAAGTCTCGTGGCCCTCTGTCAGAATCCAGAGTTTCAAGAAGATCGGAGGGGGTCAAAATTTCGGCCAAAAATGACAGTGTTACCCCTTATGTTTTTTTTTCAGGTCAAAACTTTGACATCCGATATCTCGGCTCTGGAAGGGTGTAGAGCCTCCATTTTTGCGCGCTGGTCGAAGTCTCGTGGCCCTCTGTCAGAATCCAGAGTTTCAAGAAGATCGGAGGGGGTCAAAATTTCAGCCAAAAACGACAGTGTTACCCCTTATGTTTTTTTTTCAGGTCAAAACTTTGACATCCGATATCTCGGCTCTGGAAGGGTCTAGAGCCTCCATTTTTGCGCGCTGGTCGAAGTCTCGTGGCCCTCTGTCAGAATCCAGAGTTTCAAGAAGATCGGAGGGGGTCAAAATTTCGGCCAAAAATGACAGTGTTACCCCTTATGTTTTTTTTCAGGTCAAAACTTTGACATCCGATATCTTGGCTCTGGAAGGGTCTAGAGCCTCCATTTTTGCGCGCTGGTCGAAGTCTCGTGGCCCTCTGTCAGAATCCAGAGTTTCAAGAAGATCGGAGGGGGTCAAAATTTCGGCCAAAAACGACAGTGTTACCCCTTATGTTTTTTTTTCAGGTCAAAACTTTGACATCCGATATCTCGGCTCTGGAAGGGTCTAGAGCCTCCATTTTTGCGCGCTGGTCGAAGTCTCGTGGCCCTCTGTCAGAATCCAGAGTTTCAAGAAGATCGGAGGGGGTCAAAATTTCGGCCAAAAACGACAGTGTTACCCCTTATGTTTTTTTTTCAGGTCAAAACTTTGACATCCGATATCTCGGCTCTGGAAGGGTCTAGAGCCTCAATTTTTGCGCGCTGGTCGAACTCTCGTGGCCCTCTGTCAGAGTCCAGAGTTTCAAGAAGATCGGAGGGGGTCAAAATTTCTGCCAAAAACGACAGTGTTACCCCTTATGTTTTTTTTTTCGGGTCAAAACTTTGACATCCGATATCTCGGCTCTGGAAGGGTCTAGAGCCTCAATTTTTGCGCGCTGGTCAAAGTCTCGTGGCCCTCTGTCAGAATCCAAAGTTTCAAGAAGATCGGAGGGGGTCAAAATTTCGGCCAAAAACGACAGTGTTACCCCTTATGTTTTTTTTTCAGGTCAAAACTTTGACATCCGATATCTCGGCTCTGGAAGGGTCTAGAGCCTCCATTTTTGCGCGCTGGTCGAAGTCTCGTGGCCCTCTGTCAGAATCCAGAGTTTCAAGAAGATCGGAGGGGGTCAAAATTTCGGCCAAAAACGACAGTGTTACCCCTTATGTTTTTTTTTCAGGTCAAAACTTTGACATCCGATATCTCGGCTCTGGAAGGGTCTAGAGCCTCCATTTTTGCGCGCTGGTCGAAGTCTCGTGGCCCTCTGTCAGAATCCAGAGTTTCAAGAAGATCGGAGGGGGTCAAAATTTCGGCCAAAAATGACAGTGTTACCCCTTATGTTTTTTTTCAGGTCAAAACTTTGACATCCGATATCTCGGCTCTGGAAGGGTCTAGAGCCTCCATTTTTGCGCGCTGGTCGAAGTCTCGTGGCCCTCTGTCAGAATCCAGAGTTTCAAGAAGATCGGAGGGGGTCAAAATTTCAGCCAAAAACGACAGTGTTACCCCTTATGTTTTTTTTTCAGGTCAAAACTTTGACATCCGATATCTCGGCTCTGGAAGTGTCTAGAGCCTCCATTTTTGCGCGCTGGTCGAAGTCTCGTGGCCCTCTGTCAGAATCCAGAGTTTCAAGAAGATCGGAGGGGGTCAAAATTTCGGCCAAAAATGACAGTGTTACCCCTTATGTTTTTTTTTCAGGTCAAAACTTTGACATCCGATATCTCGGCTCTGGAAGGGTGTAGAGCCTCCATTTTTGCGCGCTGGTCGAAGTCTCGTGGCCCTCTGTCAGAATCCAGAGTTTCAAGAAGATCGGAGGGGGTCAAAATTTCAGCCAAAAACGACAGTGTTACCCCTTATGTTTTTTTTTCAGGTCAAAACTTTGACATCCGATATCTCGGCTCTGGAAGGGTCTAGAGCCTCCATTTTTGCGCGCTGGTCGAAGTCTCGTGGCCCTCTGTCAGAATCCAGAGTTTCAAGAAGATCGGAGGGGGTCAAAATTTCGGCCAAAAATGACAGTGTTACCCCTTATGTTTTTTTTCAGGTCAAAACTTTGACATCCGATATCTTGGCTCTGGAAGGGTCTAGAGCCTCCATTTTTGCGCGCTGGTCGAAGTCTCGTGGCCCTCTGTCAGAATCCAGAGTTTCAAGAAGATCGGAGGGGGTCAAAATTTCGGCCAAAAACGACAGTGTTACCCCTTATGTTTTTTTTTCAGGTCAAAACTTTGACATCCGATATCTCGGCTCTGGAAGGGTCTAGAGCCTCCATTTTTGCGCGCTGGTCGAAGTCTCGTGGCCCTCTGTCAGAATCCAGAGTTTCAAGAAGATCGGAGGGGGTCAAAATTTCGGCCAAAAACGACAGTGTTACCCCTTATGTTTTTTTTTTTCAGGTCAAAACTTTGACATCCGATATCTCGGCTCTGGAAGGGTCTAGAGCCTCCATTTTTGCGCGCTGGTCGAAGTCTCGTGGCCCTCTGTCAGAATCCAGAGTTTCAAGAAGATCGGAGAAGGTCAAAATTTCGGCCAAAAACGACAGTGTTACCCCTTATGTTTTTTTTTTCAGGTCAAAACTTTGACATCCGATATCTCGGCTCTGGAAGGGTCTAGAGCCTCCATTTTTGCGCGCTGGTCGAAGTCTCGTGGCCCTCTGTCAGAATCCAGAGTTTCAAGAAGATCGGAGGGGGTCAAAATTTCGGCCAAAAATGACAGTGTTACCCCTTATGTTTTTTTTCAGGTCAAAACTTTGACATCCGATATCTTGGCTCTGGAAGGGTCTAGAGCCTCCATTTTTGCGCGCTGGTCGAAGTCTCGTGGCCCTCTGTCAGAATCCAGAGTTTCAAGAAGATCGGAGGGGGTCAAAATTTCGGCCAAAAACGACAGTGTTACCCCTTATGTTTTTTTTTTCAGGTCAAAACTTTGACATCCGATATCTCGGCTCTGGAAGGGTCTAGAGCCTCCATTTTTGCGCGCTGGTCGAAGTCTCGTGGCCCTCTGTCAGAATCCAGAGTTTCAAGAAGATCGGAGGGGGTCAAAATTTCGGCCAAAAACGACAGTGTTACCCCTTATGTTTTTTTTTTCGGGTCAAAACTTTGACATCCGATATCTCGGCTCTGGAAGGGTCTAGAGCCTCCATTTTTGCGCGCTGGTCGAAGTCTCGTGGCCCTCTGTCAGAATCCAGAGTTTCAAGAAGATCAGAGGGGGTCAAAATTTCGGCCAAAAACGACAGTGTTACCCCTTATGTTTTTTTTTCAGGTCAAAACTTTGACATCCGATATCTCGGCTCTGGAAGGGTCTAGAGCCTCAATTTTTGCGCGCTGGTCGAAGTCTCGTGGCCCTCTGTCAGAATCCAGAGTTTCAAGAAGATCGGAGGGGGTCAAAATTTCGGCCAAAAACGACAGTGTTACCCGTTATGTTTTTTTTTTCAGGTCAAAACTTTGACATCCGATATCTCGGCTCTGGAAGGGTCTAGAGCCTCCATTTTTGCGCGCTGGTCGAAGTCTCGTGGCCCTCTGTCAGAATCCAGAGTTTCAAGAAGATCGGAGGGGGTCAAAATTTCGGCCAAAAACGACAGTGTTACCCCTTATGTTTTTTTTTTTCAGGTCAAAACTTTGACATCCGATATCTCGGCTCTGGAAGGGTCTAGAGCCTCCATTTTTGCACGCTGGTCGAAGTCTCGTGGCCCTCTGTCAGAATCCAGAGTTTCAAGAAGATCGGAGGGGGTCAAAATTTCAGCCAAAAACGACAGTGTTACCCCTTATGTTTTTTTTTTCAGGTCAAAACTTTGACATCCGATATCTCGGCTCTGGAAGGGTCTAGAGCCTCAATTTTTGCGCGCTGGTCGAACTCTCGTGGCCCTCTGTCAGAGTCCAGAGTTTCAAGAAGATCGGAGGGGGTCAAAATTTCTGCCAAAAACGACAGTGTTACCCCTTATGTTTTTTTTTTTCGGGTCAAAACTTTGACATCCGATATCTCGGCTCTGGAAGGGTCTAGAGCCTCCATTTTTGCGCGCTGGTCAAAGTCTCGTGGCCCTCTGTCAGAATCCAGAGTTTCAAGAAGATCGGAGGGGGTCAAAATTTCGGCCAAAAACGACAGTGTTACCCCTTATGTTTTTTTTTCAGGTCAAAACTTTGACATCCGATATCTCGGCTCTGGAAGGGTCTAGAGCCTCCATTTTTGCGCGCTGGTCGAAGTCTCGTGGCCCTCTGTCAGAATCCAGAGTTTCAAGAAGATCGGAGGGGGTCAAAATTTCGGCCAAAAACGACAGTGTTACCCCTTATGTTTTTTTTTCAGGTCAAAACTTTGACATCCGATATCTCGGCTCTGGAAGGGTCTAGAGCCTCCATTTTTGCGCGCTGGTCGAAGTCTCGTGGCCCTCTGTCAGAATCCAGAGTTTCAAGAAGATCGGAGGGGGTCAAAATTTCGGCCAAAAATGACAGTGTTACCCCTTATGTTTTTTTTCAGGTCAAAACTTTGACATCCGATATCTCGGCTCTGGAAGGGTCTAGAGCCTCCATTTTTGCGCGCTGGTCGAAGTCTCGTGGCCCTCTGTCAGAATCCAGAGTTTCAAGAAGATCGGAGGGGGTCAAAATTTCAGCCAAAAACGACAGTGTTACCCCTTATGTTTTTTTTTCAGGTCAAAACTTTGACATCCGATATCTCGGCTCTGGAAGGGTCTAGAGCCTCCATTTTTGCGCGCTGGTCGAAGTCTCGTGGCCCTCTGTCAGAATCCAGAGTTTCAAGAAGATCGGAGGGGGTCAAAATTTCGGCCAAAAATGACAGTGTTACCCCTTATGTTTTTTTTTCAGGTCAAAACTTTGACATCCGATATCTCGGCTCTGGAAGGGTGTAGAGCCTCCATTTTTGCGCGCTGGTCGAAGTCTCGTGGCCCTCTGTCAGAATCCAGAGTTTCAAGAAGATCGGAGGGGGTCAAAATTTCAGCCAAAAACGACAGTGTTACCCCTTATGTTTTTTTTTCAGGTCAAAACTTTGACATCCGATATCTCGGCTCTGGAAGGGTCTAGAGCCTCCATTTTTGCGCGCTGGTCGAAGTCTCGTGGCCCTCTGTCAGAATCCAGAGTTTCAAGAAGATCGGAGGGGGTCAAAATTTCGGCCAAAAATGACAGTGTTACCCCTTATGTTTTTTTTCAGGTCAAAACTTTGACATCCGATATCTTGGCTCTGGAAGGGTCTAGAGCCTCCATTTTTGCGCGCTGGTCGAAGTCTCGTGGCCCTCTGTCAGAATCCAGAGTTTCAAGAAGATCGGAGGGGGTCAAAATTTCGGCCAAAAACGACAGTGTTACCCCTTATGTTTTTTTTTCAGGTCAAAACTTTGACATCCGATATCTCGGCTCTGGAAGGGTCTAGAGCCTCCATTTTTGCGCGCTGGTCGAAGTCTCGTGGCCCTCTGTCAGAATCCAGAGTTTCAAGAAGATCGGAGGGGGTCAAAATTTCGGCCAAAAACGACAGTGTTACCCCTTATGTTTTTTTTTCAGGTCAAAACTTTGACATCCGATATCTCGGCTCTGGAAGGGTCTAGAGCCTCAATTTTTGCGCGCTGGTCGAACTCTCGTGGCCCTCTGTCAGAGTCCAGAGTTTCAAGAAGATCGGAGGGGGTCAAAATTTCTGCCAAAAACGACAGTGTTACCCCTTATGTTTTTTTTTTCGGGTCAAAACTTTGACATCCGATATCTCGGCTCTGGAAGGGTCTAGAGCCTCAATTTTTGCGCGCTGGTCAAAGTCTCGTGGCCCTCTGTCAGAATCCAAAGTTTCAAGAAGATCGGAGGGGGTCAAAATTTCGGCCAAAAACGACAGTGTTACCCCTTATGTTTTTTTTTCAGGTCAAAACTTTGACATCCGATATCTCGGCTCTGGAAGGGTCTAGAGCCTCCATTTTTGCGCGCTGGTCGAAGTCTCGTGGCCCTCTGTCAGAATCCAGAGTTTCAAGAAGATCGGAGGGGGTCAAAATTTCGGCCAAAAACGACAGTGTTACCCCTTATGTTTTTTTTTCAGGTCAAAACTTTGACATCCGATATCTCGGCTCTGGAAGGGTCTAGAGCCTCCATTTTTGCGCGCTGGTCGAAGTCTCGTGGCCCTCTGTCAGAATCCAGAGTTTCAAGAAGATCGGAGGGGGTCAAAATTTCGGCCAAAAATGACAGTGTTACCCCTTATGTTTTTTTTCAGGTCAAAACTTTGACATCCGATATCTCGGCTCTGGAAGGGTCTAGAGCCTCCATTTTTGCGCGCTGGTCGAAGTCTCGTGGCCCTCTGTCAGAATCCAGAGTTTCAAGAAGATCGGAGGGGGTCAAAATTTCAGCCAAAAACGACAGTGTTACCCCTTATGTTTTTTTTTCAGGTCAAAACTTTGACATCCGATATCTCGGCTCTGGAAGTGTCTAGAGCCTCCATTTTTGCGCGCTGGTCGAAGTCTCGTGGCCCTCTGTCAGAATCCAGAGTTTCAAGAAGATCGGAGGGGGTCAAAATTTCGGCCAAAAATGACAGTGTTACCCCTTATGTTTTTTTTTCAGGTCAAAACTTTGACATCCGATATCTCGGCTCTGGAAGGGTGTAGAGCCTCCATTTTTGCGCGCTGGTCGAAGTCTCGTGGCCCTCTGTCAGAATCCAGAGTTTCAAGAAGATCGGAGGGGGTCAAAATTTCAGCCAAAAACGACAGTGTTACCCCTTATGTTTTTTTTTCAGGTCAAAACTTTGACATCCGATATCTCGGCTCTGGAAGGGTCTAGAGCCTCCATTTTTGCGCGCTGGTCGAAGTCTCGTGGCCCTCTGTCAGAATCCAGAGTTTCAAGAAGATCGGAGGGGGTCAAAATTTCGGCCAAAAATGACAGTGTTACCCCTTATGTTTTTTTTCAGGTCAAAACTTTGACATCCGATATCTTGGCTCTGGAAGGGTCTAGAGCCTCCATTTTTGCGCGCTGGTCGAAGTCTCGTGGCCCTCTGTCAGAATCCAGAGTTTCAAGAAGATCGGAGGGGGTCAAAATTTCGGCCAAAAACGACAGTGTTACCCCTTATGTTTTTTTTTCAGGTCAAAACTTTGACATCCGATATCTCGGCTCTGGAAGGGTCTAGAGCCTCCATTTTTGCGCGCTGGTCGAAGTCTCGTGGCCCTCTGTCAGAATCCAGAGTTTCAAGAAGATCGGAGGGGGTCAAAATTTCGGCCAAAAACGACAGTGTTACCCCTTATGTTTTTTTTTTTCAGGTCAAAACTTTGACATCCGATATCTCGGCTCTGGAAGGGTCTAGAGCCTCCATTTTTGCGCGCTGGTCGAAGTCTCGTGGCCCTCTGTCAGAATCCAGAGTTTCAAGAAGATCGGAGAAGGTCAAAATTTCGGCCAAAAACGACAGTGTTACCCCTTATGTTTTTTTTTTCAGGTCAAAACTTTGACATCCGATATCTCGGCTCTGGAAGGGTCTAGAGCCTCCATTTTTGCGCGCTGGTCGAAGTCTCGTGGCCCTCTGTCAGAATCCAGAGTTTCAAGAAGATCGGAGGGGGTCAAAATTTCGGCCAAAAATGACAGTGTTACCCCTTATGTTTTTTTTCAGGTCAAAACTTTGACATCCGATATCTTGGCTCTGGAAGGGTCTAGAGCCTCCATTTTTGCGCGCTGGTCGAAGTCTCGTGGCCCTCTGTCAGAATCCAGAGTTTCAAGAAGATCGGAGGGGGTCAAAATTTCGGCCAAAAACGACAGTGTTACCCCTTATGTTTTTTTTTTCAGGTCAAAACTTTGACATCCGATATCTCGGCTCTGGAAGGGTCTAGAGCCTCCATTTTTGCGCGCTGGTCGAAGTCTCGTGGCCCTCTGTCAGAATCCAGAGTTTCAAGAAGATCGGAGGGGGTCAAAATTTCGGCCAAAAACGACAGTGTTACCCCTTATGTTTTTTTTTTCGGGTCAAAACTTTGACATCCGATATCTCGGCTCTGGAAGGGTCTAGAGCCTCCATTTTTGCGCGCTGGTCGAAGTCTCGTGGCCCTCTGTCAGAATCCAGAGTTTCAAGAAGATCAGAGGGGGTCAAAATTTCGGCCAAAAACGACAGTGTTACCCCTTATGTTTTTTTTTCAGGTCAAAACTTTGACATCCGATATCTCGGCTCTGGAAGGGTCTAGAGCCTCCATTTTTGCGCGCTGGTCGAAGTCTCGTGGCCCTCTGTCAGAATCCAGAGTTTCAAGAAGATCGGAGAAGGTCAAAATTTCGGCCAAAAACGACAGTGTTACCCCTTATGTTTTTTTTTTCAGGTCAAAACTTTGACATCCGATATCTCGGCTCTGGAAGGGTCTAGAGCCTCCATTTTTGCGCGCTGGTCGAAGTCTCGTGGCCCTCTGTCAGAATCCAGAGTTTCAAGAAGATCGGAGGGGGTCAAAATTTCGGCCAAAAATGACAGTGTTACCCCTTATGTTTTTTTTCAGGTCAAAACTTTGACATCCGATATCTTGGCTCTGGAAGGGTCTAGAGCCTCCATTTTTGCGCGCTGGTCGAAGTCTCGTGGCCCTCTGTCAGAATCCAGAGTTTCAAGAAGATCGGAGGGGGTCAAAATTTCGGCCAAAAACGACAGTGTTACCCCTTATGTTTTTTTTTTCAGGTCAAAACTTTGACATCCGATATCTCGGCTCTGGAAGGGTCTAGAGCCTCCATTTTTGCGCGCTGGTCGAAGTCTCGTGGCCCTCTGTCAGAATCCAGAGTTTCAAGAAGATCGGAGGGGGTCAAAATTTCGGCCAAAAACGACAGTGTTACCCCTTATGTTTTTTTTTTCGGGTCAAAACTTTGACATCCGATATCTCGGCTCTGGAAGGGTCTAGAGCCTCCATTTTTGCGCGCTGGTCGAAGTCTCGTGGCCCTCTGTCAGAATCCAGAGTTTCAAGAAGATCAGAGGGGGTCAAAATTTCGGCCAAAAACGACAGTGTTACCCCTTATGTTTTTTTTTCAGGTCAAAACTTTGACATCCGATATCTCGGCTCTGGAAGGGTCTAGAGCCTCCATTTTTGCGCGCTGGTCGAAGTCTCGTGGCCCTCTGTCAGAATCCAGAGTTTCAAGAAGATCGGAGAAGGTCAAAATTTCGGCCAAAAACGACAGTGTTACCCCTTATGTTTTTTTTTTCAGGTCAAAACTTTGACATCCGATATCTCGGCTCTGGAAGGGTCTAGAGCCTCCATTTTTGCGCGCTGGTCGAAGTCTCGTGGCCCTCTGTCAGAATCCAGAGTTTCAAGAAGATCGGAGGGGGTCAAAATTTCGGCCAAAAATGACAGTGTTACCCCTTATGTTTTTTTTCAGGTCAAAACTTTGACATCCGATATCTTGGCTCTGGAAGGGTCTAGAGCCTCCATTTTTGCGCGCTGGTCGAAGTCTCGTGGCCCTCTGTCAGAATCCAGAGTTTCAAGAAGATCGGAGGGGGTCAAAATTTCGGCCAAAAATGACAGTGTTACCCCTTATGTTTTTTTTTCAGGTCAAAACTTTGACATCCGATATCTCGGCTCTGGAAGGGTCTAGAGCCTCCATTTTTGCGCGCTGGTCGAAGTCTCATGGCCCTCTGTCAGAATCCAGAGTTTCAAGAAGATCGGAGGGGGTCAAAATTTCGGCCAAAAACGACAGTGTTACCCCTTATGTTTTTTTTTTCGGGTCAAAACTTTGACATCCGATATCTCGGCTCTGGAAGGGTCTAGAGCCTCCATTTTTGTGCGCTGGTCGAAGTCTCGTGGCCCTCTGTCAGAATCCAGAGTTTCAAGAAGATCAGAGGGGGTCAAAATTTCGGCCAAAAACGACAGTGTTACCCCTTATGTTTTTTTTTCAGGTCAAAACTTTGACATCCGATATCTCGGCTCTGGAAGGGTCTAGAGCCTCCATTTTTGCGCGCTGGTCGAAGTCTCGTGGCCCTCTGTCAGAATCCAGAGTTTCAAGAAGATCGGAGAAGGTCAAAATTTCGGCCAAAAACGACAGTGTTACCCCTTATGTTTTTTTTTTCAGGTCAAAACTTTGACATCCGATATCTCGGCTCTGGAAGGGTCTAGAGCCTCCATTTTTGCGCGCTGGTCGAAGTCTCGTGGCCCTCTGTCAGAATCCAGAGTTTCAAGAAGATCGGAGGGGGTCAAAATTTCGGCCAAAAACGACAGTGTTACCCCTTATGTTTTTTTTTCAGGTCAAAACTTTGACATCCGATATCTTGGCTCTGGAAGGGTCTAGAGCCTCCATTTTTGCGCGCTGGTCGAAGTCTCGTGGCCCTCTGTCAGAGTCCAGAGTTTCAAGAAGATCGGAGGGGGTCAAAATTTCGGCCAAAAAAAAAATGACAGTGTTACCCCTTATGTTTAACCTGGGTTCAAATCACACTCTTGTGACGCTTTAGTTTCACTGGATTGTCGAAGTAAGACATGCTCCCAAAAAAAGAAGAGTGAGTGTGCAAGCTACAGTGGCTCAGTGGTCTGAGTGTTATGGTTCCATGTGGAAAACCAGGGTTCGAGCCTCACTCTTACCATGCTTTAGTTTCACTGGCTTTGTCCAAGAAAGACATGTTCCCAAAAAAGGAAGTGTGAGTGTGTATGGTCCAGTGGCTGAGTGTTGTGATTCTATGTGGGAAACCCGGGTTCCAGCCTCACTCTTATCATGCTTTAGTTTCACTGGCTTTGTCCAAGTTAGACATGTTCCCAAAAAGGAAGTGTGAGTGTGTGTGGTCCAGTGGCTCAGTGGTCTGAGTCTTGTGATTCCATGTGGGAGACCTGGATTTGAATCACACTTTTGTGATGCTTTAGTTTCACTGGATTGTCGAAGTCGACATGCTCCCAACTCGTCCACATGCTCCCAAAAAAAGAAGAGTGAGTGTGCAAGCTCCAGTGGCTCAGTGGTCTGAGTGTTATGGTTCCATGTGGGAAACCAGGGTTTGAGCCTCACTCTTACCATGCTTTAGTTTCAAGGGGTTTGTCCAAGAGAGAAAAAGACTTGCTCCCAAAAAATTAAGTATGTGTGTGGATGGTCCAGTGGCTCAGTGGGTGAGCTCTCACTCCCCAGTTGGGAGGTTCCTGGTTCAAGACTAGGCTGGACACTGAAGCAAGTGATGGTTGTCTGGAGGACGATGGAGCATGATGATGGAGGATTATCTAGGATGAGAATTATAGATAATATTGTGTATGAGGTAAGAAATAAAATATTTTTTGGTGCATGCTAATGCTGTGTACATTTCATGTATTCCAAAATTAAAATTTTGGTTAAGTCCCACAAAAAAATGCCTCTCTGCAGCAACACCGCTGCTGGATATCGTCCCAGAAATCCCCAGGGGGAGGAGTTAGGTTATTTCCTCCCCCCTTCGTGTCCTGACCGTCTCTCGTCCCCCAGCTGCAGATCTGGAGGATGTTCGTCAACGCAACCATGCTTCACGGTCCAGCGGTCCCGGTCTTGAACCAGGAACATCCCAACCTCCCGATTCGGGAGTGAGAGCTCATCCACGGAGCCACTGGACCATCCACACTCAAACTTCTTTTTTTTGGGAGCATGTCTTCTTTATTTGGACCAAACCGGTGAAAGAAGAGTTTTACCAACAAGAGACTCGAACCAGGATTCTCCACACAAGAGCGCAACACTCACACTACTGAGCCACTCGACCATACACACTCATGCTTAATTTTTTGGGAGCATGTCTTTCTCTCTCTTGGACAAACCCATTGAAAATAAAGCATCATAAGAGTGAGGCTCAAACCCTGGTTTCCCACATGGAACCATAACACTCAGACCACTGAGCCACTAGAGCTTGCACACTCACTCTTCTTTTTTGGGGAGCATGTCTTACTTCGACAATCCAGTGAAACTAAAGCGTCACAAGAGTGTGATTTGAACCCAGGTTAAACATAAGGGGTAACACTGTCATTTTTTTTTTTGGGCCGAAATTTTGACCCCCTCCGATCTTCTTGAAACTCTGGACTCTGACAGAGGGCCACGAGACTTCGACCAGCGCGCAAAAATGGAGGCTCTAGACCCTTCCAGAGCCGAGATATCGGATGTCAAAGTTTTGACCTGAAAAAAAAACATAAGGGGTAACACTGTCGTTTTTGGCCGAAATTTTGACCCCCTCCGATCTTCTTGAAACTCTGGATTCTGACAGAGGGCCACGAGACTTCGACCAGCGCGCAAAAATGGAGGCTCTAGACCCTTCCAGAGCCGAGATATCGGATGTCAAAGTTTTGACCTGAAAAAAAAACATAAGGGGTAACACTGTCGTTTTTGGCCGAAATTTTGACCCCCTCCGATCTTCTTGAAACTCTGGATTCTGACAGAGGGCCACGAGACTTTGACCAGCGCGCAAAAATGGAGGCTCTAGACCCTTCCAGAGCCGAGATATCGGATGTCAAAGTTTTGACCCGAAAAAAAAAACATAAGGGGTAACACTGTCGATTTTGGCAGAAATTTTGACCCCCTCCGATCTTCTTGAAACTCTGGACTCTGACAGAGGGCCACGAGAGTTTGACCAGCGCGCAAAAATTGAGGCTCTAGACCCTTCCAGAGCCGAGATATCGGATGTCAAAGTTTTGACCTGAAAAAAAAACATAAGGGGTAACACTGTCGTTTTTGGCTGAAATTTTGACCCCCTCCGATCTTCTTGAAACTCTGGATTCTGACAGAGGGCCACGAGACTTCGACCAGCGCGCAAAAATGGAGGCTCTAGACCCTTCCAGAGCCGAGATATCGGATGTCAAAGTTTTGACCTGAAAAAAAAAAACATAACGGGTAACACTGTCGTTTTTGGCCGAAATTTTGACCCCCTCCGATCTTCTTGAAACTCTGGATTCTGACAGAGGGCCACGAGACTTCGACCAGCGCGCAAAAATGGAGGCTCTAGACCCTTCCAGAGCCGAGATATCGGATGTCAAAGTTTTGACCCGAAAAAACAAACATAAGGGGTAACACTGTCGTTTTTGGCCGAAATTTTGACCCCCTCCGATCTTCTTGAAACTCTGGATTCTGACAGAGGGCCACGAGACTTCGACCAGCGCGCAAAAATGGAGGCTCTAGACCCTTCCAGAGCCGAGATATCGGATGTCAAAGTTTTGACCTGAAAAAAAAAACATAAGGGGTAACACTGTCGTTTTTGGCCGAAATTTTGACCCCCTCCGATCTTCTTGAAACTCTGGATTCTGACAGAGGGCCACGAGACTTCGACCAGCGCGCAAAAATGGAGGCTCTAGATCCTTCCAGAGCCGAGATATCGGATGTCAAAGTTTTGACCTGAAAAAAAAACATAAGGGGTAACACTGTCGTTTTTGGCCGAAATTTTGACCCCCTCCGATCTTCTTGAAACTCTGGATTCTGACAGAGGGCCACGAGAGTTCGACCAGCGCGCAAAAATTGAGGCTCTAGACCCTTCCAGAGCCGAGATATCGGATGTCAAAGTTTTGACCTGAAAAAAAAAACATAAGGGGTAACACTGTCGTTTTTGGCCGAAATTTTGACCCCCTCCGATCTTCTTGAAACTCTGGATTCTGACAGAGGGCCACGAGACTTCGACCAGCGCGCAAAAATGGAGGCTCTAGACCCTTCCAGAAACGAGATATCGGATGTCAAAGCTTTGACCTGAAAAAAAAACATAACGGGTAACACTGTCGTTTTTGGCCGAAATTTTGACCCCCTCCGATCTTCTTGAAACTCTGGATTCTGACAGAGGGCCACGAGACTTCGACCAGCGCGCAAAACTTGGGGCTCTAGACCCTTCCAGAGCCGAGATATCGGATGTCAAAGTTTTGACCTGAAAAAAAAAACATAAGGGGTAACACTGTCGTTTTTGGCCGAAATTTTGACCCCCTCCGATCTTCTTGAAACTCTGGATTCTGACAGAGGGCCACGAGACTTCGACCAGCGCGCAAAAATGGAGGCTCTAGACCCTTCCAGAGCTGAGATATCGGATGTCAAAGTTTTGACCCGAAAAAAAAACATAAGGGGTAACACTGTCGTTTTTGGCCGAAATTTTGACCCCCTCCGATCTTCTTGAAACTCTGGATTCTGACAGAGGGCCACGAGACTTCGACCAGCGCGCAAAAATGGAGGCTCTAGACCCTTCCAGAGCCGAGATATCGGATGTCAAAGTTTTGACCTGAAAAAAAAACATAAGGGGTAACACTGTCGTTTTTGGCCGAAATTTTGACCCCCTCCGATCTTCTTGAAACTCTGGATTCTGACAGAGGGCCACGAGACTTCGACCAGCGCGCAAAAATGGAGGCTCTAGACCCTTCCAGAGCCAAGATATCGGATGTCAAAGTTTTGACCTGAAAAAAAACATAAGGGGTAACACTGTCATTTTTGGCCGAAATTTTGACCCCCTCCGATCTTCTTGAAACTCTGGATTCTGACAGAGGGCCACGAGACTTCGACCAGCGCGCAAAAATGGAGGCTCTAGACCCTTCCAGAGCCGAGATATCGGATGTCAAAGTTTTGACCTGAAAAAAAAACATAAGGGGTAACACTGTCGTTTTTGGCTGAAATTTTGACCCCCTCCGATCTTCTTGAAACTCTGGATTCTGACAGAGGGCCACGAGACTTCGACCAGCGCGCAAAAATGGAGGCTCTACACCCTTCCAGAGCCGAGATATCGGATGTCAAAGTTTTGACCTGAAAAAAAAACATAAGGGGTAACACTGTCGTTTTTGGCTGAAATTTTGACCCCCTCCGATCTTCTTGAAACTCTGGATTCTGACAGAGGGCCACGAGACTTCGACCAGCGCGCAAAAATGGAGGCTCTAGACCCTTCCAGAGCCGAGATATCGGATGTCAAAGTTTTGACCTGAAAAAAAACATAAGGGGTAACACTGTCATTTTTGGCCGAAATTTTGACCCCCTCCGATCTTCTTGAAACTCTGGATTCTGACAGAGGGCCACGAGACTTCGACCAGCGCGCAAAAATGGAGGCTCTAGACCCTTCCAGAGCCGAGATATCGGATGTCAAAGTTTTGACCTGAAAAAAAAACATAAGGGGTAACACTGTCGTTTTTGGCCGAAATTTTGACCCCCTCCGATCTTCTTGAAACTCTGGATTCTGACAGAGGGCCACGAGACTTCGACCAGCGCGCAAAAATGGAGGCTCTAGACCCTTCCAGAGCCGAGATATCGGATGTCAAAGTTTTGACCTGAAAAAAAAACATAAGGGGTAACACTGTCGTTTTTGGCCGAAATTTTGACCCCCTCCGATCTTCTTGAAACTCTGGATTCTGACAGAGGGCCACGAGACTTCGACCAGCGCGCAAAAATGGAGGCTCTAGACCCTTCCAGAGCCGAGATATCGGATGTCAAAGTTTTGACCTGAAAAAAAAACATAAGGGGTAACACTGTCGTTTTTGGCCGAAATTTTGACCCCCTCCGATCTTCTTGAAACTCTGGATTCTGACAGAGGGCCACGAGACTTCGACCAGCGCGCAAAAATGGAGGCTCTAGACCCTTCCAGAGCCAAGATATCGGATGTCAAAGTTTTGACCTGAAAAAAAACATAAGGGGTAACACTGTCATTTTTGGCCGAAATTTTGACCCCCTCCGATCTTCTTGAAACTCTGGATTCTGACAGAGGGCCACGAGACTTCGACCAGCGCGCAAAAATGGAGGCTCTAGACCCTTCCAGAGCCGAGATATCGGATGTCAAAGTTTTGACCTGAAAAAAAAAACATAAGGGGTAACACTGTCGTTTTTGGCTGAAATTTTGACCCCCTCCGATCTTCTTGAAACTCTGGATTCTTACAGAGGGCCACGAGACTTCGACCAGCGCGCAAAAATGGAGGCTCTAGACCCTTCCAGAGCCGAGATATCGGATGTCAAAGTTTTGACCTGAAAAAAAACATAAGGGGTAACACTGTCATTTTTGGCCGAAATTTTGACCCCCTCCGATCTTCTTGAAACTCTGGATTCTGACAGAGGGCCACGAGACTTCGACCAGCGCGCAAAAATGGAGGCTCTAGACCCTTCCAGAGCCGAGATATCGGATGTCAAAGTTTTGACCTGAAAAAAAAACATAAGGGGTAACACTGTCGTTTTTGGCCGAAATTTTGACCCCCTCCGATCTTCTTGAAACTCTGGATTCTGACAGAGGGCCACGAGACTTCGACCAGCGCGCAAAAATGGAGGCTCTAGACCCTTCCAGAGCCGAGATATCGGATGTCAAAGTTTTGACCTGAAAAAAAAAACATAAGGGGTAACACTGTCGTTTTTGGCCGAAATTTTGACCCCCTCCGATCTTCTTGAAACTCTGGATTCTGACAGAGGGCCACGAGAGTTCGACCAGCGCGCAAAAATTGAGGCTCTAGACCCTTCCAGAGCCGAGATATCGGATGTCAAAGTTTTGACCTGAAAAAAAAACATAAGGGGTAACACTGTCGTTTTTGGCCGAAATTTTGACCCCCTCCGATCTTCTTGAAACTCTGGATTCTGACAGAGGGCCACGAGACTTCGACCAGCGCGCAAAAATGGAGGCTCTAGACCCTTCCAGAGCCGAGATATCGGATGTCAAAGTTTTGACCTGAAAAAAAAACATAAGGGGTAACACTGTCGTTTTTGGCCGAAATTTTGACCCCCTCCGATCTTCTTGAAACTCTGGATTCTGACAGAGGGCCACGAGACTTCGACCAGCGCGCAAAAATGGAGGCTCTAGACCCTTCCAGAGCCAAGATATCGGATGTCAAAGTTTTGACCTGAAAAAAAACATAAGGGGTAACACTGTCATTTTTGGCCGAAATTTTGACCCCCTCCGATCTTCTTGAAACTCTGGATTCTGACAGAGGGCCACGAGACTTCGACCAGCGCGCAAAAATGGAGGCTCTAGACCCTTCCAGAGCCGAGATATCGGATGTCAAAGTTTTGACCTGAAAAAAAAAACATAAGGGGTAACACTGTCGTTTTTGGCTGAAATTTTGACCCCCTCCGATCTTCTTGAAACTCTGGATTCTGACAGAGGGCCACGAGACTTCGACCAGCGCGCAAAAATGGAGGCTCTACACCCTTCCAGAGCCGAGATATCGGATGTCAAAGTTTTGACCTGAAAAAAAAAACATAAGGGGTAACACTGTCGTTTTTGGCTGAAATTTTGACCCCCTCCGATCTTCTTGAAACTCTGGATTCTGACAGAGGGCCACGAGACTTCGACCAGCGCGCAAAAATGGAGGCTCTAGACCCTTCCAGAGCCGAGATATCGGATGTCAAAGTTTTGACCTGAAAAAAAACATAAGGGGTAACACTGTCATTTTTGGCCGAAATTTTGACCCCCTCCGATCTTCTTGAAACTCTGGATTCTGACAGAGGGCCACGAGACTTCGACCAGAGCGCAAAAATGGAGGCTCTAGACCCTTCCAGAGCCGAGATATCGGATGTCAAAGTTTTGACCTGAAAAAAAAACATAAGGGGTAACACTGTCGTTTTTGGCCGAAATTTTGACCCCCTCTGATCTTCTTGAAACTCTGGACTCTGACAGAGGGCCACGAGACTTCGACCAACGCGCAAAAATGGAGGCTCTAGACCCTTCCAGAGCTGAGATATCGAAGGTCAAAATTTGGACCTGAAAAAAAAACATAAGGGGTAACTCTGTCATTTTTTTTTTTTTTGGCCGAAATTTTGACCCCCTCCGATCTTCTTGAAACTCTGGATTCTGACAGAGGGCCACGAGACTTCGACCAACGCGCAAAAATTGAGGCTCTAGACCCTTCCAGAGCCGAGATATCGAAGGTCAAAATTTGGACCTGAAAAAAAAAACATAAGGGGCAACACTGTCATTTTTTTTTGGGCCGAAATTTTGACCCCCTCCGATCTTCTTGAAACTCTGGATTCTGACAGAGGGCCACGAGACTTCGACCAACGCGCAAAAATGGAGGCTCTAGACCCTTCCAGAGCCGAGATATCGGATGTCAAAGTTTTGACCTGAAAAAAAACATAAGGGGTAACACTGTCATTTTTGGCCGAAATTTTGACCCCCTCCGATCTTCTTGAAACTCTGGATTCTGACAGAGGGCCACGAGACTTCGACCAGCGCGCAAAAATGGAGGCTCTAGACCCTTCCAGAGCCGAGATATCGGATGTCAAAGTTTTGACCTGAAAAAAAAACATAAGGGGTAACACTGTCGTTTTTGGCCGAAATTTTGACCCCCTCCGATCTTCTTGAAACTCTGGATTCTGACAGAGGGTCACGAGACTTCGACCAGCGCGCAAAAATGGAGGCTCTAGACCCTTCCAGAGCCGAGATATCGGATGTCAAAGTTTTGACCTGAAAAAAAAAACATAAGGGGTAACACTGTCGTTTTTGGCCGAAATTTTGACCCCCTCCGATCTTCTTGAAACTCTGGATTCTGACAGAGGGCCACGAGAGTTCGACCAGCGCGCAAAAATTGAGGCTCTAGACCCTTCCAGAGCCGAGATATCGGATGTCAAAGTTTTGACCTGAAAAAAAAACATAAGGGGTAACACTGTCGTTTTTGGCCGAAATTTTGACCCCCTCCGATCTTCTTGAAACTCTGGATTCTGACAGAGGGCCACGAGACTTCGACCAGCGCGCAAAAATGGAGGCTCTAGACCCTTCCAGAGCCAAGATATCGGATGTCAAAGTTTTGACCTGAAAAAAAAAACATAAGGGGTAACACTGTCATTTTTGGCCGAAATTTTGACCCCCTCCGATCTTCTTGAAACTCTGGATTCTGACAGAGGGCCACGAGACTTCGACCAGCGCGCAAAAATGGAGGCTCTAGACCCTTCCAGAGCCGAGATATCGGATGTCAAAGTTTTGACCTGAAAAAAAAACATAAGGGGTAACACTGTCGTTTTTGGCTGAAATTTTGACCCCCTCCGATCTTCTTGAAACTCTGGATTCTGACAGAGGGCCACGAGACTTCGACCAGCGCGCAAAAATGGAGGCTCTACACCCTTCCAGAGCCGAGATATCGGATGTCAAAGTTTTGACCTGAAAAAAAAAACATAAGGGGTAACACTGTCGTTTTTGGCTGAAATTTTGACCCCCTCCGATCTTCTTGAAACTCTGGATTCTTACAGAGGGCCACGAGACTTCGACCAGCGCGCAAAAATGGAGGCTCTAGACCCTTCCAGAGCCGAGATATCGGATGTCAAAGTTTTGACCTGAAAAAAAACATAAGGGGTAACACTGTCATTTTTGGCCGAAATTTTGACCCCCTCCGATCTTCTTGAAACTCTGGATTCTGACAGAGGGCCACGAGACTTCGACCAGCGCGCAAAAATGGAGGCTCTAGACCCTTCCAGAGCCGAGATATCGGATGTCAAAGTTTTGACCTGAAAAAAAAACATAAGGGGTAACACTGTCGTTTTTGGCCGAAATTTTGACCCCCTCCGATCTTCTTGAAACTCTGGATTCTGACAGAGGGCCACGAGACTTCGACCAGCGCGCAAAAATGGAGGCTCTAGACCCTTCCAGAGCCGAGATATCGGATGTCAAAGTTTTGACCTGAAAAAAAAAACATAAGGGGTAACACTGTCGTTTTTGGCCGAAATTTTGACCCCCTCCGATCTTCTTGAAACTCTGGATTCTGACAGAGGGCCACGAGAGTTCGACCAGCGCGCAAAAATTGAGGCTCTAGACCCTTCCAGAGCCGAGATATCGGATGTCAAAGTTTTGACCTGAAAAAAAAACATAAGGGGTAACACTGTCGTTTTTGGCCGAAATTTTGACCCCCTCCGATCTTCTTGAAACTCTGGATTCTGACAGAGGGCCACGAGACTTCGACCAGCGCGCAAAAATGGAGGCTCTAGACCCTTCCAGAGCCGAGATATCGGATGTCAAAGTTTTGACCTGAAAAAAAAACATAAGGGGTAACACTGTCGTTTTTGGCCGAAATTTTGACCCCCTCCGATCTTCTTGAAACTCTGGATTCTGACAGAGGGCCACGAGACTTCGACCAGCGCGCAAAAATGGAGGCTCTAGACCCTTCCAGAGCCAAGATATCGGATGTCAAAGTTTTGACCTGAAAAAAAACATAAGGGGTAACACTGTCGTTTTTGGCTGAAATTTTGACCCCCTCCGATCTTCTTGAAACTCTGGATTCTGACAGAGGGCCACGAGACTTCGACCAGCGCGCAAAAATGGAGGCTCTACACCCTTCCAGAGCCGAGATATCGGATGTCAAAGTTTTGACCTGAAAAAAAAAACATAAGGGGTAACACTGTCGTTTTTGGCTGAAATTTTGACCCCCTCCGATCTTCTTGAAACTCTGGATTCTGACAGAGGGCCACGAGACTTCGACCAGCGCGCAAAAATGGAGGCTCTAGACCCTTCCAGAGCCGAGATATCGGATGTCAAAGTTTTGACCTGAAAAAAAACATAAGGGGTAACACTGTCATTTTTGGCCGAAATTTTGACCCCCTCCGATCTTCTTGAAACTCTGGATTCTGACAGAGGGCCACGAGACTTCGACCAGCGCGCAAAAATGGAGGCTCTAGACCCTTCCAGAGCCGAGATATCGGATGTCAAAGTTTTGACCTGAAAAAAAAACATAAGGGGTAACACTGTCGTTTTTGGCCGAAATTTTGACCCCCTCTGATCTTCTTGAAACTCTGGACTCTGACAGAGGGCCACGAGACTTCGACCAACGCGCAAAAATGGAGGCTCTAGACCCTTCCAGAGCTGAGATATCGAAGGTCAAAATTTGGACCTGAAAAAAAAACATAAGGGGTAACACTGTCATTTTTATTTTTTTTGGCCGAAATTTTGACCCCCTCCGATCTTCTTGAAACTCTGGATTCTGACAGAGGGCCACGAGACTTCGACCAACGCGCAAAAATTGAGGCTCTAGACCCTTCCAGAGCCGAGATATCGAAGGTCAAAATTTGGACCTGAAAAAAAAAACATAAGGGGCAACACTGTCATTTTTTTTTTGGCCGAAATTTTGACGCCCTCCGATCTTCTTGAAACTCTGGATTCTGACAGAGGGCCACGAGACTTCGACCAACTCGCAAAAATTGAGGCTCTAGACCCTTCCAGAGCCGAGATATCGAAGGTCAAAATTTGGACCTGAAAAAAAAAACATAAGGGGTAACACTGTCATTTTTTTTTTTGGCCGAAATTTTGACCCCCTCCGATCTTCTTGAAACTCTGGACTCTGACAGAGGGCCACGAGACTTCGACCAACGTGCAAAAATGGAGGCTCTAGACCCTTCCAGAGCCGAGATATCGAAGGTCAAAATTTGGACCTGAAAAAAAAACATAAGGGGTAACACTGTCATTTTTTTTTTGGCCGAAATTTTGACCCCCTCCGATCTTCTTGAAACTCTGGACTCTGACAGAGGTCCACGAGACTTCGACCAACGCGCAAAAATTGGGGCTCTAGACCCTTCCAGAGCCGAGATATCGAAGGTCAAAATTTGGACCTGAAAAAAAAAACATAAGGGGTAACACTGTCATTTTTTTTTTTGGCCGAAATTTTGACCCCCTCCGATCTTCTTGAAACTCTGGATTCTGACAGAGGGCCACGAGACTTCGACCAACGCGCAAAAATGGAGGCTCTAGACCCTTCCAGAGCCGAGCTATCGAAGGTCAAAATTTGGACCTGAAAAAAAAAACATAAGGGGTAACACTGTCATTTTTTTTTTGGCCGAAATTTAGACCCCCTCCGATCTTCTTGAAACTCTGGATTCTGACAGAGGGCCACGAGACTTCGACCAACGCGCAAAAATTGGGGCTCTAGACCCTTCCAGAGCCGAGATATCGAAGGTCAAAATTTGGACCTGAAAAAAAACATAAGGGGCAACACTGTCATTTTTTTTTTTGGCCGAAATTTTGACCCCCTCCGATCTTCTTGAAACTCTGGACTCTGACAGAGGGCCACGAGACTTCGACCAGCGCGCAAAAATTGGGGCTCTAGACCCTTCCAGAGCCGAGATATCGAAGGTCAAAATTTGGACCTGAAAAAAAAAACATAAGGGGCAACACTGTCATTTTTTTTTTTGGGCGAAATTTTGACCCCCTCCGATCTTCTTGAAACTCTGGATTCTGACAGAGGGCCACGCGACTTCGACCAGCGCGCAAAAATGGAGGCTCTAGACCCTTCCAGAGCCGAGATATCGAAGGTCAAAATTTGGACCTGAAAAAAAAAAACATAAGGGGTAACACTGTCATTTTTTTTTTTTGGCCGAAATTTTGACCCCCTCCGATCTTCTTGAAACTCTGGATTCTGACAGAGGGCCACGAGACTTCGACCAACGCGCAAAAATTGAGGCTCTAGACCCTTCCAGAGCCGAGATATCGAAGGTCAAAATTTGGACCTGAAAAAAAAACATAAGGGGTAACACTGTCATTTTTTTTTTTGGCCGAAATTTTGACCCCCTCCGATCTTCTTGAAACTCTGGATTCTGACAGAGGGCCACGAGACTTCGACCAGCGCGCAAAAATTGGGGCTCTAGACCCTTCCAGAGCCGAGATATCGAAGGTCAAAATTTGGACCTGAAAAAAAAACATAAGGGGTAACACTGTCATTTTTTTTTTGGCCGAAATTTTGACCCCCTCCGATCTTCTTGAAACTCTGGATTCTGACAGAGGGCCACGAGACTTCGACCAACGCGCAAAAATTGGGGCTCTAGACCCTTCCAGAGCCGAGATATCGAAGGTCAAAATTTGGACCTGAAAAAAAACATAAGGGGTAACACTGTCATTTTTTTTTTTTGGCCGAAATTTTGACCCCCTCCGATCTTCTTGAAACTCTGGACTCTGACAGAGGGCCACGAGACTTCGACCAGCGCGCAAAAATGGAGGCTCTAGACCCTTCGAGAGCCGAGATATCGAAGGTCAAAATTTGGACCTGAAAAAAAAACATAAGGGGTAACACTGTCATTTTTTTTTGGCCGAAATTTTGACCCCCTCCGATCTTCTTGAAACTCTGGATTCTGACAGAGGGCCACGAGACATGGACCTGGGTGCAAAAATTGAGGCGGTAGACCCTTCCAGCGCTGAGATATTGAAACTCAAAATTTTGACCAGAAAAAAAAAATGACAGTGTTACCCCTTATGTTTTTTTTCGGGGGGTGAAAAATTAAGTTGCTCCAATCTTCTCAAAACTCTGGATTCTGATAAAAGGGCCACAAGACATGGACCTGGGTGCAAAAATTGAGGCTGTAGACCCTTCCAGAGCTGAGATATTGAAACTCAAAATTTTGACCAGAAAAAAAAATGACAGTGTTACCCCTTACGTTTTTTTTCGGGGGGTGAAAAATTAAGTTTCTCCAATCTTCTCAAAACTCTGGATTCTGATAGAGGGCCATGAGACATGGACCTGGGTGCAAAAATTGAGGCTGTAGACCCTTCCAGAGCTGAGATATTGAAACTCAAAATTTTGACCAGAAAAAAAGTGAGTGTTACTGTTACGTTCCAGCCCCCAAAAAAGGAGGGGAACCTGATAACCCTCTGCTCAGACCCACAAAATGCTGGAAAAAGAGGAATGGAGTCGTGGTGCGAGAAAAGGAGACAAATTCCAAATACCGTACAAACTGTGTTTTTATTTTTGTCACGGTAATAATGTAAATGATAAACAAATTGAAGGGAGAAAGGGGAGAGCTGGACGAACCAAAGAAAAGAAATAAACAAAACACCCCCACCACTAACCTATGCTAAATATACCCATCACCTATCTGGCACACGATCAAGGCGCCCTAACCAAAATTACAGATGGTGGTCCGCCCAGGTCTAATTAGTGTTTCTAGACAGAGAAGTGGTACTACGGGTGATGTATACCCCGGGGTAGCTCTAAATCTACTCCCCAGACTCCCTGTAAAGAATAAAGAACAAGAAAAAGAAGTTAACACAGACAATAATAATAATTCACAAACAACAAATACTCAGTCCTGCTGTTCAAGTTCCAAAAGTGGAACACAAAGCTAGAGTTACTAGCTAACAAATCCTAAGTCCTGCTGTTCAAGTTCCAAAAGTGGAACACAAAGCTAGAGTTACTAGCTCACAAATCAGATTAAAACATTATCAAAAGCATTGTCAAATGTTCCAATCCTAATCTCAAATAGACAACAATGAAGTAATCTATAAATCACAAAGTTCCCCAACAAGGGATACCAACCACACCAACAGCAGGAACAGAGGGCAAAGCCAAAGCAGAGAGAGAACAGATCTAAAACCAGACTTTTTAAAGAGCCCAGCCAGCTGCAGCCACTGACGAGTAGGAGGAGTTCCAAGATCCAATCAGCCGTTGAACCACCAATCAGCTGCTGGAATGGTTACAGAAGCCATCTTACCTGTAAGAAGAAAAACACAAGAACCACAAGCAATGCCAGAAAAAAAATCACTATAATACGTACCCAGTTCTCTGGGGACGTAACAGTTACCCCTTACGTTTTTTTTCGGGGGGTGAAAAATTAAGTTTCTCCAATCTTCTTAAAACTCTGGATTCTGATATGAGGGCCACGAGACATGGACCTGGGTGCAAAAATTGAGGCTGTAGACCCTTCCAGAGCTGAGATATTGAAACTCAAAATTTTGACCAGAAAAAAAAATTGACAGTGTTAACCCTTACGTTTTTTTTCGGGGGGGTGAAAAATTAAGTTTCTCCAATCTTCTCAAAACTCTGGATTCTGATAGAGGGCCACGAGACGTGGACCTGGGTGCAAAAATTGAGGCTGTAGACCCTTCCAGAGCTGAGATATTGAAACTCAAAATTTTGACCAGAAAAAAAAATGACAGTGTTACCCCTTACGTTTTTTTTTCGGGGGGTGAAAAATTAAGTTTCTCCAATCTTCTCAAAACTCTGGATTCTGATAGAGGGCCACGAGACATGGACCTGGGTGCAAAAATTGAGGCTGTGGACCCTTCCAGAGCTGAGATATTGAAACTCAAAATTTTGACCAGAAAAAAAAATGAGAGTGTTACCCCTTATGTTTTTTTTTCACGGGGTCAAAAATTAAGTTTCTCCAATCTTCTCGAAACTCTGGATTCTGATAGAGGGCCACGAGACATGGACCTGGGTGCAAAAATTGAGGCTGTGGACCCTTCCAGAGCTGAGATATTGAAACTCAAAATTTTGACCAGAAAAAAAAAATGACAGTGTTACCCCTTATGTTTTTTTTCAGGGGGTGAAAAATTAAGTTTCTCCAATCTTCTCGAAACTCTGGATTCTGATAGAGGGCCACGAGACATGGACCTGGGTGCAAAAATTGAGGCTGTAGACCCTTCCAGAGCTGAGATATTGAAACTCAAAATTTTGACCAGAAAAAAAAAATGACAGTGTTACCCCTTATGTTTTTTTTCAGGGGGTGAAAAATTAAGTTTCTCCAATCTTCTCGAAACTCTGGATTCTGATAGAGGGCCACGAGACATGGACCTGGGTGCAAAAATTGAGGCTGTAGACCCTTCCAGAGCTGAGATATTGAAACTCAAAATTTTGACCAGAAAAAAAAAATGACAGTGTTACCCCTTATGTTTTTTTTTTCAGGTCCAAATTTTGACCTTCGATATCTCGGCTCTGGAAGGGTCTAGAGCCTCCATTTTTGCGCGCTGGTCGAAGTCTCGTGGCCCTCTGTCAAAGTCCAGAGTTTCAAGAAGATCGGAGGGGGTCAAAATTTCGCCCAAAAAAAAATGACAGTGTTACCCCTTATGTTTTTTTTTTCAGGTCCAAATTTTGACCTTCGATATCTCGGCTCTGGAAGGGTCTAGAGCCCCAATTTTTGCGCGCTGGTCGAAGTCTCGTGGCCCTCTGTCAGAATCCAGAGTTTCAAGAAGATCGGAGGGGGTCAAAATTTCGGCCAAAAAAAAAAAAATGACAGTGTTACCCCTTATGTTTTTTTTTCAGGTCCAAATTTTGACCTTCGATATCTCGGCTCTGGAAGGGTCTAGAGCCCCAATTTTTGCGCGCTGGTCGAAGTCTCGTGGCCCTCTGTCAGAATCCAGAGTTTCAAGAAGATCGGAGGGGGTCAAAATTTCGGCCAAAAAAAAAAAATGACAGTGTTTCCCCTTATGTTTTTTTTTCAGGTCCAAATTTTGACCTTCGATATCTCGGCTCTGGAAGGGTCTAGAGCCCCAATTTTTGCGCGTTGGTCGAGTCCCACAAAAAAATGCCTCTCTCTGCAGCAACACCGCTGCTGGATATCGTCCCAGAAATCCCCAGGGGGAGGAGTTAGGTTATTTCCTCCCCCCTTTGTGTCCTGACCGTCTCTCGTCCCCCAGCTGCAGATCTGGAGGATGTTCGTCAACGCAACCATGCTTCACGGTCCAGCCCGGTCTTGAACCAGGAACATCCCAACCTCCCGATTCGGGAGTGAGAGCTCATCCACGGAGCCACTGGACCATCCACACTCAAACTTCTTTTTTTTGGGAGCATGTCTTCTTTATTTGGACCAAACCGGTGAAAGAAGAGTTTTACCAACAAGAGACTCGAACCAGGATTCTCCACACAAGAGCGCAACACTCACACCACTGAGCCACTCGACCATACACGCTCATGCTTAATTTTTTGGGAGCATGTCTTTCTCTCTCTTGGACAAACCCATTGAAAATAAAGCATCATAAGAGTGAGGCTCAAACCCTGGTTTCCCACATGGAACCATAACACTCAGACCACTGAGCCACTAGAGCTTGCACACTCACTCTTCTTTTTTGGGGAGCATGTCTTACTTCGACAATCCAGTGAAACTAAAGCATCACAAGAGTGTGATTCGAACCTGGGTTTCCCACATAGAATCACAACACTCAGACCACTGAGCCACAGGAGCTTCTTCATTTCAATGTTTCTGTTTGTCTCAAAAAATCACACTAAAGTAATTTCAACCACAAAAGTGAGATTTGAACCAGGGTTGTCAACACAGAACAGCAACGCTTTTACCACTGAACCACTTACAGTTGGATGTCCTTTTTGAAGTTTGGTCTTTTTATTTGGACCAAACCAATCAAACTAAAAATGTTAACCATCAAGAGACTCAAACATGGATTCTCCACACGAGAGATTGACACTCACACCACTGAGCCATACAAGCTTCCACTCTTTCACTTTCTTTTGCAGGTATTTCTTTTTTATTTGGACAAAACCCTTCAAAATAAAGCATTTTAATGCAAAGAGTGGGACTTGAACCCCTATCCTCAACATGATAGAAGAACACTCTAACCACTGAGCCATTCAAGCTTCCACTCTTTCACTTTATTTTGCAGCCATGTCTTTTTTATTTGGACAAAACCCTTCAAAATAAAGAATTTTAATGTTAAGAGCGGACTTGAACCCAAATCCTCAACATGATAGAGTAACACTCTATCCACTGAGCCATTCAAGCTTCCACTCTTTCACTTCATTTTGCAGGCATTTCTTTTTTATTTGGACAAAACCCTTCAAAATAAAGCATTTTAATGCAAAGAGTGGGACTTGAACCCCTATCCTCAACATGATAGAGGAACACTCTAACCACTGAGCCATTCAAGCTTCCACTCTTTCACTTTTTTATTTGGACAAAATCCTTCAAAATAAAGAATTGTAATGCTAAGAGCAGGATTTGAACCCAAATCCTCAACATGATAGAGTAACACTCTAACCACTGAGCCATTCAAGCTTCCACTCTTTCACTTTGTTTTGCAGCCATATCGTTTTTATTTGGACAAAACCCTTCAAAATAAAGCATTTTAATGCAAAGGGTGGGACTTAAGCCCATATCCTCAACATGATAGAGTAACACTCTAACCACTGAGCCATTCAAGCTTCCACTCTTTCACTTTATTTTGCAGCCATGTCTTTTTTATTTGGACAAAACCCTTCAAAATAAAGAATTTTAATGTTAAGAGCGGACTTGAACCCAAAACCTCAACATGATAGAGGAACACTCTGACCACTGAGCCATTCAAACTTCCAGACTTTCACTTCATTTTGCAGGCATTTCTTTTTTATTTGGACAAAACCCTTCAAAATAAAGCATTTTAATGCTAAGAGTGGGACTTGAACCCAAATCCTCAACATGATAGAATAACACTCTGAGCCATTAAAGCTTCCACTCTTTCACTTTATTTTGCAGCCATGTCTTTTTTATTTGGACAAAACCCTTCAAAATAAAGAATTTTAATGTTAAGAGCGTTGCACTCTCGTGTGGAGAATCCTGGTTTGAGTCTCTTGTTGGTAAAACTCTTCTTTCACCGGTTTGGTCCAAATAAAGAAGACATGTTCCCAAAAAAAGGAAGTGTGAGTGTGTGTGGTCCAGTGGCTCAGTGGTCTGAGTGTTGTGATTCCATGTGGGAAACCAGGGTTCGAGCCTCACTCTTATCATGCTTTAGTTTCAACTGGTTTGTCCAAGAGAGAAAAAGACATGCTCCCAAAAAATTAAGTATGAGCGTGTATGGTCCAGTGGCTCAGTGGTGTGAGTGTTGCGCTCTTGTGAGGAGAATCCTGGTTCGAGTCTCTTGTTGGTAAAACTCTTCTTTCACCGGTTTGGTCCAAATAAAGAAGACATGCTCCCAAAAAAAAGAAGTTTGAGTGTGGATGGTCCAGTGGCTCCGTGGATGAGCTCTCACTCCCGAATCGGGAGGTTGGGATGTTCCTGGTTCAAGACCGGGACCGCTGGACCGTGAAGCATGGTTGCGTTGACGAACATCCTCCAGATCTGCAGCTGGGGGACGAGAGACGGTCAGGACACGAAGGGGGGAGGAAATAACCTAACTCCTCCCCCTGGGGATTTCTGGGACGATATCCAGCAGCGGTGTTGCTGCAGAGAGAGGCATTTTTTTGTGGGACTTAACCAAAATTTTAATTTTGGAATACATGAAATGTACACAGCATTAGCATACACCAAAAAATATTTTATTTCTTACCTCATACACACTATTATCTATAGTTCTCATCCTAGATAATCCTCCATCATCATGCTCCATCGTCCTCCAGACAACCATCACTTGCTTCAGTGTCCAACCTAGTCTTGAACCAGGAACCTCCCAACTGGGGAGTGAGAGCTCACCCACTGAGCCACTGGACCATCCACACACATACTTAATTTTTTGGGAGCAAGTCTTTTTCTCTCTTGGACAAACCCCTTGAAACTAAAGCATGGTAAGAGTGAGGCTCAAACCCTGGTTTCCCACATGGAACCATAACACTGAGACCACTGAGCCACTGGAGCTTGCACACTCACTCTTCTTTTTTTGGGAGCATGTGGACGAGTTGGGAGCATGTCGACTTCGACAATCCAGTGAAACTAAAGCATCACAAAAGTGTGATTCAAATCCGGGTCTCCCACATGGAATCACAAGACTCAGACCACTGAGCCACTGGACCACACACACTCACACTTCCTTTTTGGGAACATGTCTAACTTGGACAAAGCCAGTGAAACTAAAGCATGATAAGAGTGAGGCTGGAACCCGGGTTTCCCACATAGAATCACAACACTCAGCCACTGGACCATACACACTCACACTTCCTTTTTTGGGAACATGTCTTTCTTGGACAAAGCCAGTGAAACTAAAGCATGGTAAGAGTGAGGCTCGAACCCTGGTTTTCCACATGGAACCATAACACTCAGACCACTGAGCCACTGTAGCTTGCACACTCACTCTTCTTTTTTTGGGAGCATGTCTTACTTCGACAATCCAGTGAAATTAAAGCGTCAAAAGAGTGTGATTTGAACCCAGGTTAAACATAAGGGGTAACACTGTCATTTTTTTTTGGCCGAAATTTTGACCCCCTCCGATCTTCTTGAAACTCTGGACTCTGACAGAGGGCCACGAGAGTTCGACCAGCGCGCAAAAATTGAGGCTCTAGACCCTTCCAGAGCCGAGATATCGGATGTCAAAGTTTTGACCTGAAAAAAAAAACATAAGGGGTAACACTGTCGTTTTTGGCCGAAATTTTGACCCCCTCCGATCTTCTTGAAACTCTGGATTCTGACAGAGGGCCACGAGACTTCGACCAGCGCGCAAAAATGGAGGCTCTAGACCCTTCCAGAAACGAGATATCGGATGTCAAAGTTTTGACCTGAAAAAAAAAACATAACGGGTAACACTGTCGTTTTTGGCCGAAATTTTGACCCCCTCCGATCTTCTTGAAACTCTGGATTCTGACAGAGGGCCACGAGACTTCGACCAGCGCGCAAAAATTGGGGCTCTAGACCCTTCCAGAGCCGAGATATCGGATGTCAAAGTTTTGACCTGAAAAAAAAAAAACATAAGGGGTAACACTGTCGTTTTTGGCCGAAATTTTGACCCCCTCCGATCTTCTTGAAACTCTGGATTCTGACAGAGGGCCACGAGACTTCGACCAGCGCGCAAAAATGGAGGCTCTAGACCCTTCCAGAGCTAAGATATCGGATGTCAAAGTTTTGACCTGAAAAAAAACATAAGGGGTAACACTGTCATTTTTGGCCGAAATTTTGACCCCCTCCGATCTTCTTGAAACTCTGGATTCTGACAGAGGGCCACGAGACTTCGACCAGCGCGCAAAAATGGAGGCTCTAGACCCTTCCAGAGCCGAGATATCGGATGTCAAAGTTTTGACCTGAAAAAAAAACATAAGGGGTAACACTGTCGTTTTTGGCTGAAATTTTGACCCCCTCCGATCTTCTTGAAACTCTGGATTCTGACAGAGGGCCACGAGACTTCGACCAGCACGCAAAAATGGAGGCTCTAGACCCTTCCAGAGCCGAGATATCGGATGTCAAAGTTTTGACCTGAAAAAAAAAACATAAGGGGTAACACTGTCGTTTTTGGCCGAAATTTTGACCCCCTCCGATCTTCTTGAAACTCTGGATTCTGACAGAGGGCCACGAGACTTCGACCAGCGCGCAAAAATGGAGGCTCTAGACCCTTCCAGAGCCGAGATATCGGATGTCAAAGTTTTGACCTGAAAATAAAACATAAGGGGTAACACTGTCGTTTTTGGCCGAAATTTTGACCCCCTCCGATCTTCTTGAAACTCTGGATTCTGACAGAGGGCCACGAGACTTCGACCAGCGCGCAAAAATGGAGGCTCTAGACCCTTCCAGAGCTAAGATATCGGATGTCAAAGTTTTGACCTGAAAAAAAACATAAGGGGTAACACTGTCATTTTTGGCCGAAATTTTGACCCCCTCCGATCTTCTTGAAACTCTGGATTCTGACAGAGGGCCACGAGACTTCGACCAGCGCGCAAAAATGGAGGCTCTAGACCCTTCCAGAGCCGAGATATCGGATGTCAAAGTTTTGACCTGAAAAAAAAAACATAAGGGGTAACACTGTCGTTTTTGGCTGAAATTTTGACCCCCTCCGATCTTCTTGAAACTCTGGATTCTGACAGAGGGCCACGAGACTTCGACCAGCGCGCAAAAATGGAGGCTCTAGACCCTTCCAGAGCCGAGATATCGGATGTCAAAGTTTTGACCCGAAAAAAAAAACATAAGGGGTAACACTGTCGTTTTTGGCAGAAATTTTGACCCCCTCCGATCTTCTTGAAACTCTGGACTCTGACAGAGGGCCACGAGAGTTCGACCAGCACGCAAAAATTGAGGCTCTAGACCCTTCCAGAGCCGAGATATCGGATGTCAAAGTTTTGACCTGAAAAAAAAACATAAGGGGTAACACTGTCGTTTTTGGCTGAAATTTTGACCCCCTCCGATCTTCTTGAAACTCTGGATTCTGACAGAGGGCCACGAGACTTCGACCAGCGCGCAAAAATGGAGGCTCTAGACCCTTCCAGAGCCGAGATATCGGATGTCAAAGTTTTGACCTGAAAAAAAAAAAACATACGGGGTAACACTGTCGTTTTTGGCCGAAATTTTGACCCCCTCCGATCTTCTTGAAACTCTGGATTCTGACAGAGGGCCACGAGACTTCGACCAGCGCGCAAAAATGGAGGCTCTAGACCCTTCCAGAGCCGAGATATCGGATGTCAAAGTTTTGACCTGAAAAAAAAACATAACGGGTAACACTGTCGTTTTTGGCCGAAATTTTGACCCCCTCCGATCTTCTTGAAACTCTGGATTCTGACAGAGGGCCACGAGACTTCGACCAGCGCGCAAAAATGGAGGCTCTAGACCCTTCCAGAGCCGAGATATCGGATGTCAAAGTTTTGACCTGAAAAAAAAACATAAGGGGTAACACTGTCGTTTTTGGCCGAAATTTTGACCCCCTCCGATCTTCTTGAAACTCTGGATTCTGACAGAGGGCCACGAGACTTTGACCAGCGCGCAAAAATGGAGGCTCTAGACCCTTCCAGAGCCGAGATATCGGATGTCAAAGTTTTGACGCGAAAAAACAAACATAAGGGGTAACACTGTCGTTTTTGGCAGAAATTTTGACCCCCTCCGATCTTCTTGAAACTCTGGATTCTGACAGAGGGCCACGAGAGTTCGACCAGCGCGCAAAAATTGAGGCTCTAGACCCTTCCAGAGCCGAGATATCGGATGTCAAAGTTTTGACCTGAAAAAAAAAACATAAGGGGTAACACTGTCGTTTTTGGCCGAAATTTTGACCCCCTCCGATCTTCTTGAAACTCTGGATTCTGACAGAGGGCCACGAGACTTCGACCAGCGCGCAAAAATGGAGTCTCTAGACCCTTCCAGAGCCGAGATATCGGATGTCAAAGTTTTGACCTGAAAAAAAAACATAAGGGGTAACACTGTCGTTTTTGGCCGAAATTTTGACCCCCTCCGATCTTCTTGAAACTCTGGATTCTGACAGAGGGCCACGAGACTTTGACCAGCGCGCAAAAATGGAGGCTCTAGACCCTTCCAGAGCCGAGATATCGGATGTCAAAGTTTTGACGCGAAAAAACAAACATAAGGGGTAACACTGTCGTTTTTGGCAGAAATTTTGACCCCCTCCGATCTTCTTGAAACTCTGGATTCTGACAGAGGGCCACGAGAGTTCGACCAGCGCGCAAAAATTGAGGCTCTAGACCCTTCCAGAGCCGAGATATCGGATGTCAAAGTTTTGACCTGAAAAAAAAAACATAAGGGGTAACACTGTCGTTTTTGGCCGAAATTTTGACCCCCTCCGATCTTCTTGAAACTCTGGATTCTGACAGAGGGCCACGAGACTTCGACCAGCGCGCAAAAATGGAGGCTCTAGACCCTTCCAGAAACGAGATATCGGATGTCAAAGTTTTGACCTGAAAAAAAAACATAACGGGTAACACTGTCGTTTTTGGCCGAAATTTTGACCCCCTCCGATCTTCTTGAAACTCTGGATTCTGACAGAGGGCCACGAGACTTCGACCAGCGCGCAAAACTTGGGGCTCTAGACCCTTCCAGAGCCGAAATATCGGATGTCAAAGTTTTGACCTGAAAAAAAAAACATAAGGGGTAACACTGTCGTTTTTGGCCGAAATTTTGACCCCCTCCGATCTTCTTGAAACTCTGGATTCTGACTGAGGGCCACGAGACTTCGACCAGCGCGCAAAAATGGAGGCTCTAGACCCTTCCAGAGCCGAGATATCGGATGTCAAAGTTTTGACCCGAAAAAAAAACATAAGGGGTAACACTGTCGTTTTTGGCCGAAATTTTGACCCCCTCCGATCTTCTTGAAACTCTGGATTCTGACAGAGGGCCACGAGACTTCGACCAGCGTGCAAAAATGGAGGCTCTAGACCCTTCCAGAGCCGAGATATTGGATGTCAAAGTTTTGACCTGAAAAAAAAAACATAAGGGGTAACACTGTCGTTTTTGGCCGAAATTTTGACCCCCTCCGATCTTCTTGAAACTCTGGATTCTGACAGAGGGCCACGAGACTTCGACCAGCGCGCAAAAATGGAGGCTCTAGACCCTTCCAGAGCCAAGATATCGGATGTCAAAGTTTTGACCTGAAAAAAAACATAAGGGGTAACACTGTCATTTTTGGCCGAAATTTTGACCCCCTCCGATCTTCTTGAAACTCTGGATTCTGACAGAGGGCCACGAGACTTCGACCAGCGCGCAAAAATGGAGGCTCTAGACCCTTCCAGAGCCGAGATATCGGATGTCAAAGTTTTGACCTGAAAAAAAAACATAAGGGGTAACACTGTCGTTTTTGGCTGAAATTTTGACCCCCTCCGATCTTCTTGAAACTCTGGATTCTGACAGAGGGCCACGAGACTTCGACCAGCGCGCAAAAATGGAGGCTCTACACCCTTCCAGAGCCGAGATATCGGATGTCAAAGTTTTGACCTGAAAAAAAAACATAAGGGGTAACACTGTCGTTTTTGGCTGAAATTTTGACCCCCTCCGATCTTCTTGAAACTCTGGATTCTGACAGAGGGCCACGAGACTTCGACCAGCGCGCAAAAATGGAGGCTCTAGACCCTTCCAGAGCCGAGATATCGGATGTCAAAGTTTTGACCTGAAAAAAAAACATAAGGGGTAACACTGTCATTTTTGGCCGAAATTTTGACCCCCTCCGATCTTCTTGAAACTCTGGATTCTGACAGAGGGCCACGAGACTTCGACTAGCGCGCAAAAATGGAGGCTCTACACCCTTCCAGAGCCGAGATATCGGATGTCAAAGTTTTGACCTGAAAAAAAAAACATAAGGGGTAACACTGTCGTTTTTGGCTGAAATTTTGACCCCCTCCGATCTTCTTGAAACTCTGGATTCTGACAGAGGGCCACGAGACTTCGACCAGCGCGCAAAAATGGAGGCTCTAGACCCTTCCAGAGCCGAGATATCGGATGTCAAAGTTTTGACCTGAAAAAAAAACATAAGGGGTAACACTGTCATTTTTGGCCGAAATTTTGACCCCCTCCGATCTTCTTGAAACTCTGGATTCTGACAGAGGGCCACGAGACTTCGACCAGCGCGCAAAAATGGAGGCTCTAGACCCTTCCAGAGCCGAGATATCGGATGTCAAAGTTTTTACCTGAAAATAAAACATAAGGGGTAACACTGTCGTTTTTGGCCGAAATTTTGACCCCCTCCGATCTTCTTGAAACTCTGGATTCTGACAGAGGGCCACGAGACTTCGACCAGCGCGCAAAAATGGAGGCTCTAGACCCTTCCAGAGCCGAGATATCGGATGTCAAAGTTTTGACCTGAAAAAAAAAAACATAAGGGGTAACACTGTCGTTTTTGGCCGAAATTTTGACCCCCTCCGATCTTCTTGAAACTCTGGATTCTGACAGAGGGCCACGAGACTTTGACCAGCGCGCAAAAATGGAGGCTCTAGACCCTTCCAGAGCCGAGATATCGGATGTCAAAGTTTTGACCCGAAAAAAAAAACATAAGGGGTAACACTGTCGTTTTTGGCAGAAATTTTGACCCCCTCCGATCTTCTTGAAACTCTGGACTCTGACAGAGGGCCACGAGAGTTCGACCAGCGCGCAAAAATTGAGGCTCTAGACCCTTCCAGAGCCGAGATATCGGATGTCAAAGTTTTGACCTGAAAAAAAAAACATAAGGGGTAACACTGTCGTTTTTGGCCGAAATTTTGACCCCCTCCGATCTTCTTGAAACTCTGGATTCTGACAGAGGGCCACGAGACTTCGACCAGCGCGCAAAAATGGAGGCTCTAGACCCTTCCAGAGCCGAGATATCGGATGTCAAAGTTTTGACCTGAAAAAAAAACATAAGGGGTAACACTGTCGTTTTTGGCCGAAATTTTGACCCCCTCCGATCTTCTTGAAACTCTGGATTCTGACAGAGGGCCACGAGACTTCGACCAGCGCGCAAAAATGGAGGCTCTAGACCCTTCCAGAGCCAAGATATCGGATGTCAAAGTATTGACCTGAAAAAAAACATAAGGGGTAACACTGTCATTTTTGGCCGAAATTTTGACCCCCTCCGATCTTCTTGAAACTCTGGATTCTGACAGAGGGCCACGAGACTTCGACCAGCGCGCAAAAATGGAGGCTCTAGACCCTTCCAGAGCCGAGATATCGGATGTCAAAGTTTTGACCTGAAAAAAAAACATAAGGGGTAACACTGTCGTTTTTGGCTGAAATTTTGACCCCCTCCGATCTTCTTGAAACTCTGGATTCTGACAGAGGGCCACGAGACTTCGACCAGCGCGCAAAAATGGAGGCTCTAGACCCTTCCAGAGCCGAGATATCGGATGTCAAAGTTTTGACCTGAAAAAAAAAACATAAGGGGTAACACTGTCGTTTTTGGCTGAAATTTTGACCCCCTCCGATCTTCTTGAAACTCTGGATTCTGACAGAGGGCCACGAGACTTCGACCAGCGCGCAAAAATGGAGGCTCTAGACCCTTCCAGAGCCGAGATATCGGATGTCAAAGTTTTGACCTGAAAAAAAACATAAGGGGTAACACTGTCATTTTTGGCCGAAATTTTGACCCCCTCCGATCTTCTTGAAACTCTGGATTCTGACAGAGGGCCACGAGACTTCGACCAGCGCGCAAAAATGGAGGCTCTAGACCCTTCCAGAGCCGAGATATCGGATGTCAAAGTTTTGACCTGAAAAAAAAACATAAGGGGTAACACTGTCGTTTTTGGCCGAAATTTTGACCCCCTCCGATCTTCTTGAAACTCTGGATTCTGACAGAGGGCCACGAGACTTCGACCAGCGCGCAAAAATGGAGGCTCTAGACCCTTCCGGAGCCGAGATATCGGATGTCAAAGTTTTGACCTGAAAAAAAAACATAAGGGGTAACACTGTCGTTTTTGGCCGAAATTTTGACCCCCTCCGATCTTCTTGAAACTCTGGATTCTGACAGAGGGCCACGAGACTTTGACCAGCGCGCAAAAATGGAGGCTCTAGACCCTTCCAGAGCCGAGATATCGGATGTCAAAGTTTTGACCCGAAAAAAAAAACATAAGGGGTAACACTGTCGTTTTTGGCAGAAATTTTGACCCCCTCCGATCTTCTTGAAACTCTGGACTCTGACAGAGGGCCACGAGAGTTCGACCAGCGCGCAAAAATTGAGGCTCTAGACCCTTCCAGAGCCGAGATATCGGATGTCAAAGTTTTGACCTGAAAAAAAAACATAAGGGGTAACACTGTCGTTTTTGGCCGAAATTTTGACCCCCTCCGATCTTCTTGAAACTCTGGATTCTGACAGAGGGCCACGAGACTTCGACCAGCGCGCAAAAATGGAGGCTCTAGACCCTTCCAGAGCCGAGATATCGGATGTCAAAGTTTTGACCTGAAAAAAAAAAACATAAGGGGTAACACTGTCGTTTTTGGCCGAAATTTTGACCCCCTCCGATCTTCTTGAAACTCTGGATTCTGACAGAGGGCCACGAGACTTCGACCAGCGCGCAAAAATGGAGGCTCTAGACCCTTCCAGAGCCGAGATATCGGATGTCAAAGTTTTGACCTGAAAAAAAAAACATAACGGGTAACACTGTCGTTTTTGGCCGAAATTTTGACCCCCTCCGATCTTCTTGAAACTCTGGATTCTGACAGAGGGCCACGAGACTTCGACCAGCGCGCAAAAATGGAGGCTCTAGACCCTTCCAGAGCCGAGATATCGGATGTCAAAGTTTTGACCTGAAAAAAAAACATAAGGGGTAACACTGTCGTTTTTGGCCGAAATTTTGACCCCCTCCGATCTTCTTGAAACTCTGGATTCTGACAGAGGGCCACGAGACTTTGACCAGCGCGCAAAAATGGAGGCTCTAGACCCTTCCAGAGCCGAGATATCGGATGTCAAAGTTTTGACCCGAAAAAACAAACATAAGGGGTAACACTGTCGTTTTTGGCAGAAATTTTGACCCCCCTCCGATCTTCTTGAAACTCTGGATTCTGACAGAGGGCCACGAGACTTCGACCAGCGCGCAAAAATTGAGGCTCTAGACCCTTCCAGAGCCGAGATATCGGATGTCAAAGTTTTGACCTGAAAAAAAAAACATAAGGGGTAACACTGTCGTTTTTGGCCGAAATTTTGACCCCCTCCGATCTTCTTGAAACTCTGGATTCTGACAGAGGGCCACGAGACTTCGACCAGCGCGCAAAAATGGAGTCTCTAGACCCTTCCAGAGCCGAGATATCGGATGTCAAAGTTTTGACCTGAAAAAAAAAACATAAGGGGTAACACTGTCGTTTTTGGCCGAAATTTTGACCCCCTCCGATCTTCTTGAAACTCTGGATTCTGACAGAGGGCCACGAGACTTCGACCAGCGCGCAAAAATGGAGGCTCTAGACCCTTCCAGAGCCGAGATATCGGATGTCAAAGTTTTGACCTGAAAAAAAAAACATAAGGGGTAACACTGTCGTTTTTGGCCGAAATTTTGACCCCCTCCGATCTTCTTGAAACTCTGGATTCTGACAGAGGGCCACGAGACTTCGACCAGCGCGCAAAAATGGAGGCTCTAGATCCTTCCAGAGCCGAGATATCGGATGTCAAAGTTTTGACCTGAAAAAAAAACATAAGGGGTAACACTGTCGTTTTTGGCCGAAATTTTGACCCCCTCCGATCTTCTTGAAACTCTGGATTCTGACAGAGGGCCACGAGAGTTCGACCAGCGCGCAAAAATTGAGGCTCTAGACCCTTCCAGAGCCGAGATATCGGATGTCAAAGTTTTGACCTGAAAAAAAAAACATAAGGGGTAACACTGTCGTTTTTGGCCGAAATTTTGACCCCCTCCGATCTTCTTGAAACTCTGGATTCTGACAGAGGGCCACGAGACTTTGACCAGCGCGCAAAAATGGAGGCTCTAGACCCTTCCAGAAACGAGATATCGGATGTCAAAGTTTTGACCTGAAAAAAAAACATAACGGGTAACACTGTCGTTTTTGGCCGAAATTTTGACCCCCTCCGATCTTCTTGAAACTCTGGATTCTGACAGAGGGCCACGAGACTTCGACCAGCGCGCAAAACTTGGGGCTCTAGACCCTTCCAGAGCCGAGATATCGGATGTCAAAGTTTTGACCTGAAAAAAAAAACATAAGGGGTAACACTGTCGTTTTTGGCCGAAATTTTGACCCCCTCCGATCTTCTTGAAACTCTGGATTCTGACAGAGGGCCACGAGACTTCGACCAGCGCGCAAAAATGGAGGCTCTAGACCCTTCCAGAGCCGAGATATCGGATGTCAAAGTTTTGACCCGAAAAAAAAAACATAAGGGGTAACACTGTCGTTTTTGGCCGAAATTTTGACCCCCTCCGATCTTCTTGAAACTCTGGATTCTGACAGAGGGCCACGAGACTTCGACCAGCGCGCAAAAATGGAGGCTCTAGACCCTTCCAGAGCCGAGATATCGGATGTCAAAGTTTTGACCTGAAAAAAAAACATAAGGGGTAACACTGTCGTTTTTGGCCGAAATTTTGACCCCCTCCGATCTTCTTGAAACTCTGGATTCTGACAGAGGGCCACGAGACTTCGACCAGCGCGCAAAAATGGAGGCTCTAGACCCTTCCAGAGCCAAGATATCGGATGTCAAAGTTTTGACCTGAAAAAAAACATAAGGGGTAACACTGTCGTTTTTGGCCGAAATTTTGACCCCCTCCGATCTTCTTGAAACTCTGGATTCTGACAGAGGGCCACGAGACTTCGACCAGCGCGCAAAAATGGAGGCTCTAGACCCTTCCAGAGCCGAGATATCGGATGTCAAAGTTTTGACCTGAAAAAAAAACATAAGGGGTAACACTGTCGTTTTTGGCTGAAATTTTGACCCCCTCCGATCTTCTTGAAACTCTGGATTCTGACAGAGGGCCACGAGACTTCGACCAGCGCGCAAAAATGGAGGCTCTAGACCCTTCCAGAGCCGAGATATCGGATGTCAAAGTTTTGACCTGAAAAAAAACATAAGTGGTAACACTGTCATTTTTGGCCGAAATTTTGACCCCCTCCGATCTTCTTGAAACTCTGGATTCTGACAGAGGGCCACGAGACTTCGACCAGCGCGCAAAAATGGAGGCTCTAGACCCTTCCAGAGCCGAGATATCGGATGTCAAAGTTTTGACCTGAAAAAAAAAACATAAGGGGTAACACTGTCGTTTTTGGCCGAAATTTTGACCCCCTCCGATCTTCTTGAAACTCTGGATTCTGACAGAGGGCCACGAGACTTCGACCAGCGCGCAAAAATGGAGGCTCTAGACCCTTCCAGAGCCGAGATATCGGATGTCAAAGTTTTGACCTGAAAAAAAACATAAGGGGTAACACTGTCATTTTTGGCCGAAATTTTGACCCCCTCCGATCTTCTTGAAATTCTGGATTCTGACAGAGGGCCACGAGACTTCGACCAGCGCGCAAAAATGGAGGCTCTAGACCCTTCCAGAGCCGAGATATCGGATGTCAAAGTTTTGACCTGAAAAAAAAACATAAGGGGTAACACTGTCGTTTTTGGCCGAAATTTTGACCCCCTCCGATCTTCTTGAAACTCTGGATTCTGACAGAGGGCCACGAGACTTCGACCAGCGCGCAAAAATGGAGGCTCTAGACCCTTCCAGAGCCGAGATATCGGATGTCAAAGTTTTGACCTGAAAAAAAAACATAAGGGGTAACACTGTCGTTTTTGGCCGAAATTTTGACCCCCTCCGATCTTCTTGAAACTCTGGATTCTGACAGAGGGCCACGAGACTTTGACCAGCGCGCAAAAATGGAGGCTCTAGACCCTTCCAGAGCCGAGATATCGGATGTCAAAGTTTTGACCCGAAAAAAAAACATAAGGGGTAACACTGTCGTTTTTGGCAGAAATTTTGACCCCCTCCGATCTTCTTGAAACTCTGGACTCTGACAGAGGGCCACGAGAGTTCGACCAGCGCGCAAAAATTGAGGCTCTAGACCCTTCCAGAGCCGAGATATCGGATGTCAAAGTTTTGACCTGAAAAAAAAACATAAGGGGTAACACTGTCGTTTTTGGCCGAAATTTTGACCCCCTCCGATCTTCTTGAAACTCTGGATTCTGACAGAGGGCCACGAGACTTCGACCAGCGCGCAAAAATGGAGGCTCTAGACCCTTCCAGAGCCGAGATATCGGATGTCAAAGTTTTGACCTGAAAAAAAAAAACATAAGGGGTAACACTGTCGTTTTTGGCCGAAATTTTGACCCCCTCCGATCTTCTTGAAACTCTGGATTCTGACAGAGGGCCACGAGACTTCGACCAGCGCGCAAAAATGGAGGCTCTAGACCCTTCCAGAGCCGAGATATCGGATGTCAAAGTTTTGACCTGAAAAAAAAAACATAACGGGTAACACTGTCGTTTTTGGCCGAAATTTTGACCCCCTCCGATCTTCTTGAAACTCTGGATTCTGACAGAGGGCCACGAGACTTCGACCAGCGCGCAAAAATGGAGGCTCTAGACCCTTCCAGAGCCGAGATATCGGATGTCAAAGTTTTGACCTGAAAAAAAAACATAAGGGGTAACACTGTCGTTTTTGGCCGAAATTTTGACCCCCTCCGATCTTCTTGAAACTCTGGATTCTGACAGAGGGCCACGAGACTTTGACCAGCGCGCAAAAATGGAGGCTCTAGACCCTTCCAGAGCCGAGATATCGGATGTCAAAGTTTTGACCCGAAAAAACAAACATAAGGGGTAACACTGTCGTTTTTGGCAGAAATTTTGACCCCCTCCGATCTTCTTGAAACTCTGGATTCTGACAGAGGGCCACGAGACTTCGACCAGCGCGCAAAAATTGAGGCTCTAGACCCTTCCAGAGCCGAGATATCGGATGTCAAAGTTTTGACCTGAAAAAAAAAACATAAGGGGTAACACTGTCGTTTTTGGCCGAAATTTTGACCCCCTCCGATCTTCTTGAAACTCTGGATTCTGACAGAGGGCCACGAGACTTCGACCAGCGCGCAAAAATGGAGTCTCTAGACCCTTCCAGAGCCGAGATATCGGATGTCAAAGTTTTGACCTGAAAAAAAAAACATAAGGGGTAACACTGTCGTTTTTGGCCGAAATTTTGACCCCCTCCGATCTTCTTGAAACTCTGGATTCTGACAGAGGGCCACGAGACTTCGACCAGCGCGCAAAAATGGAGGCTCTAGACCCTTCCAGAGCCGAGATATCGGATGTCAAAGTTTTGACCTGAAAAAAAAAAACATAAGGGGTAACACTGTCGTTTTTGGCCGAAATTTTGACCCCCTCCGATCTTCTTGAAACTCTGGATTCTGACAGAGGGCCACGAGACTTCGACCAGCGCGCAAAAATGGAGGCTCTAGATCCTTCCAGAGCCGAGATATCGGATGTCAAAGTTTTGACCTGAAAAAAAACATAAGGGGTAACACTGTCGTTTTTGGCCGAAATTTTGACCCCCTCCGATCTTCTTGAAACTCTGGATTCTGACAGAGGGCCACGAGAGTTCGACCAGCGCGCAAAAATTGAGGCTCTAGACCCTTCCAGAGCCGAGATATCGGATGTCAAAGTTTGACCTGAAAAAAAAAACATAAGGGGTAACACTGTCGTTTTTGGCCGAAATTTTGACCCCCTCCGATCTTCTTGAAACTCTGGATTCTGACAGAGGGCCACGAGACTTCGACCAGCGCGCAAAAATGGAGGCTCTAGACCCTTCCAGAAACGAGATATCGGATGTCAAAGTTTTGACCTGAAAAAAAAACATAACGGGTAACACTGTCGTTTTTGGCCGAAATTTTGACCCCCTCCGATCTTCTTGAAACTCTGGATTCTGACAGAGGGCCACGAGAATTCGACCAGCGCGCAAAACTTGGGGCTCTAGACCCTTCCAGAGCCGAGATATCGGATGTCAAAGTTTTGACCTGAAAAAAAAAACATAAGGGGTAACACTGTCGTTTTTGGCCAAAATTTTGACCCCCTCCGATCTTCTTGAAACTCTGGATTCTGACAAAGGGCCACGAGACTTCGACCAGCGCGCAAAAATGGAGGCTCTAGACCCTTCCAGAGCCGAGATATCGGATGTCAAAGTTTTGACCCGAAAAAAAAAACATAAGGGGTAACACTGTCGTTTTTGGCCGAAATTTTGACCCCCTCCGATCTTCTTGAAACTCTGGATTCTGACAGAGGGCCACGAGACTTCGACCAGCGCGCAAAAATGGAGGCTCTAGACCCTTCCAGAGCCGAGATATCGGATGTCAAAGTTTTGACCTGAAAAAAAAAACATAAGGGGTAACACTGTCGTTTTTGGCCGAAATTTTGACCCCCTCCGATCTTCTTGAAACTCTGGATTCTGACAGAGGGCCACGAGACTTCGACCAGCGCGCAAAAATGGAGGCTCTAGACCCTTCCAGAGCCAAGATATCGGATGTCAAAGTTTTGACCTGAAAAAAAACATAAGGGGTAACACTGTCATTTTTGGCCGAAATTTTGACCCCCTCCGATCTTCTTGAAACTCTGGATTCTGACAGAGGGCCACGAGACTTCGACCAGCGCGCAAAAATGGAGGCTCTAGACCCTTCCAGAGCCGAGATATCGGATGTCAAAGTTTTGACCTGAAAAAAAAACATAAGGGGTAACACTGTCGTTTTTGGCTGAAATTTTGACCCCCTCCGATCTTCTTGAAACTCTGGATTCTGACAGAGGGCCACGAGACTTCGACCAGCGCGCAAAAATGGAGGCTCTAGACCCTTCCAGAGCCGAGATATCGGATGTCAAAGTTTTGACCTGAAAAAAAACATAAGGGGTAACACTGTCATTTTTGGCCGAAATTTTGACCCCCTCCGATCTTCTTGAAACTCTGGATTCTGACAGAGGGCCACGAGACTTCGACCAGCGCGCAAAAATGGAGGCTCTAGACCCTTCCAGAGCCGAGATATCGGATGTCAAAGTTTTGACCTGAAAAAAAAAACATAAGGGGTAACACTGTCGTTTTTGGCCGAAATTTTGACCCCCTCCGATCTTCTTGAAACTCTGGATTCTGACAGAGGGCCACGAGACTTCGACCAGCGCGCAAAAATGGAGGCTCTAGACCCTTCCAGAGCCGAGATATCGGATGTCAAAGTTTTGACCTGAAAAAAAAACATAAGGGGTAACACTGTCGTTTTTGGCCGAAATTTTGACCCCCTCCGATCTTCTTGAAACTCTGGATTCTGACAGAGGGCCACGAGACTTTGACCAGCGCGCAAAAATGGAGGCTCTAGACCCTTCCAGAGCCGAGATATCGGATGTCAAAGTTTTGACCCGAAAAAAAAAAACATAAGGGGTAACACTGTCGTTTTTGGCAGAAATTTTGACCCCCTCCGATCTTCTTGAAACTCTGGACTCTGACAGAGGGCCACGAGAGTTCGACCAGCGCGCAAAAATTGAGGCTCTAGACCCTTCCAGAGCCGAGATATCGGATGTCAAAGTTTTGACCTGAAAAAAAAAACATAAGGGGTAACACTGTCGTTTTTGGCCGAAATTTTGACCCCCTCCGATCTTCTTGAAACTCTGGATTCTGACAGAGGGCCACGAGACTTCGACCAGCGCGCAAAAATGGAGGCTCTAGACCCTTCCAGAGCCGAGATATCGGATGTCAAAGTTTTGACCTGAAAAAAAAACATAAGGGGTAACACTGTCGTTTTTGGCCGAAATTTTGACCCCCTCCGATCTTCTTGAAACTCTGGATTCTGACAGAGGGCCACGAGACTTCGACCAGCGCGCAAAAATGGAGGCTCTAGACCCTTCCAGAGCCGAGATATCGGATGTCAAAGTTTTGACCTGAAAAAAAAACATAAGGGGTAACACTGTCGTTTTTGGCCGAAATTTTGACCCCCTCCGATCTTCTTGAAACTCTGGATTCTGACAGAGGGCCACGAGACTTCGACCAGCGCGCAAAAATGGAGGCTCTAGACCCTTCCAGAGCCAAGATATCGGATGTCAAAGTTTTGACCTGAAAAAAAACATAAGGGGTAACACTGTCATTTTTGGCCGAAATTTTGACCCCCTCCGATCTTCTTGAAACTCTGGATTCTGACAGAGGGCCACGAGACTTCGACCAGCGCGCAAAAATGGAGGCTCTAGACCCTTCCAGAGCCGAGATATCGGATGTCAAAGTTTTGACCTGAAAAAAAAACATAAGGGGTAACACTGTCGTTTTTGGCTGAAATTTTGACCCCCTCCGATCTTCTTGAAACTCTGGATTCTGACAGAGGGCAACGAGACTTCGACCAGCGCGCAAAAATGGAGGCTCTACACCCTTCCAGAGCCGAGATATCGGATGTCAAAGTTTTGACCTGAAAAAAAAAAACATAAGGGGTAACACTGTCGTTTTTGGCTGAAATTTTGACCCCCTCCGATCTTCTTGAAACTCTGGATTCTGACAGAGGGCCACGAGACTTCGACCAGCGCGCAAAAATGGAGGCTCTAGACCCTTCCAGAGCCGAGATATCGGATGTCAAAGTTTTGACCTGAAAAAAAACATAAGGGGTAACACTGTCATTTTTGGCCGAAATTTTGACCCCCTCCGATCTTCTTGAAACTCTGGATTCTGACAGAGGGCCACGAGACTTCGACCAGCGCGCAAAAATGGAGGCCCGATCTTCTTGAAACTCTGGATTCTGACAGAGGGCCACGAGACTTCGACCAACGCGCAAAAATTGAGGCTCTAGACCCTTCCAGAGCCGAGATATCGAAGGTCAAAATTTGGACCTGAAAAAAAAAACATAAGGGGCAACACTGTCATTTTTTTTTTGGCCGAAATTTTGACCCCCTCCGATCTTCTTGAAACTCTGGATTCTGACAGAGGGCCACGAGACTTCGACCAACGCGCAAAAATTGAGGCTCTAGACCCTTCCAGAGCCGAGATATCGAAGGTCAAAATTTGGACCTGAAAAAAAAAACATAAGGGGTAACACTGTCATTTTTTTTTGGCCGAAATTTTGACCCCCTCCGATCTTCTTGAAACTCTGGACTCTGACAGAGGTCCACGAGACTTCGACCAACGCGCAAAAATTGGGGCTCTAGACCCTTCCAGAGCCGAGATATCGAAGGTCAAAATTTGGACCTGAAAAAAAAAACATAAGGGGTAACACTGTCATTTTTTTTTTTGGCCGAAATTTTGACCCCCTCCGATCTTCTTGAAACTCTGGATTCTGACAGAGGGCCATGAGACTTCGACCAGCGCGCAAAAATGGAGGCTCTAGACCCTTCCAGAGCCGAGATATCGAAGGTCAAAATTTGGACCTGAAAAAAAAAACATAAGGGGAAACACTGTCATTTTTTTTTTGGCCGAAATTTAGACCCCCTCCGATCTTCTTGAAACTCTGGATTCTGACAGAGGGCCACGAGACTTCGACCAACGCGCAAAAATTGGGGCTCTAGACCCTTCCAGAGCCGAGATAAAATTTGGACCTGAAAAAAAAAACATAAGGGGCAACACTTGTCATTTTTTTTTTTTGGCCGAAATTTTGACCCCCTCCGATCTTCTTGAAACTCTGGACTCTGACAGAGGGCCACGAGACTTCGACCAGCGCGCAAAAATTGGGGCTCTAGACCCTTCCAGAGCCGAGATATCGAAGGTCAAAATTTGGACCTGAAAAAAAAAAACATAAGGGGCAACACTGTCATTTTATTTTTTTGGGCGAAATTTTGACCCCCTCCGATCTTCTTGAAACTCTGGATTCTGACAGAGGGCCACGCGACTTCGACCAGCGCGCAAAAATGGAGGCTCTAGACCCTTCCAGAGCCGAGATATCGAAGGTCAAAATTTGGACCTGAAAAAAAAAAAACATAAGGGGTAACACTGTCATTTTTTTTTTTTGGCCGAAATTTTGACCCCCTCCGATCTTCTTGAAACTCTGGATTCTGACAGAGGGCCACGAGACTTCGACCAACGCGCAAAAATTGAGGCTCTAGACCCTTCCAGAGCCGAGATATCGAAGGTCAAAATTTGGACCTGAAAAAAAAACATAAGGGGTAACACTCATTTTTTTTTTTGGCCGAAATTTTGACCCCCTCCGATCTTCTTGAAACTCTGGATTCTGACAGAGGGCCACGAGACTTCGACCAGCGCGCAAATATTGGGGCTCTAGACCCTTCCAGAGCCGAGATATCGAAGGTCAAAATTTGGACCTGAAAAAAAACATAAGGGATAACACTGTCATTTTTTTTTTGGCCGAAATTTTGACCCCCTCCGATCTTCTTGAAACTCTGGATTCTGACAGAGGGCCACGAGACTTCGACCAACGCGCAAAAATTGGGGCTCTAGACCCTTCCAGAGCCGAGATATCGAAGGTCAAAATTTGGACCTGAAAAAAAACATAAGGGGTAACACTGTCATTTTTTTTTTTTTGGCCGAAATTCTGACCCCCTCCGATCTTCTTGAAACTCTGGACTCTGACAGAGGGCCACGAGACTTCGACCAGCGCGCAAAAATGGAGGCTCTAGACCCTTCGAGAGCCGAGATATCGAAGGTCAAAATTTGGACCTGAAAAAAAAACATAAGGGGTAACACTGTCATTTTTTTTTTGGCCGAAATTTTGACCCCCTCCGATCTTCTTGAAACTCTGGATTCTGACAGAGGGCCACGAGACATGGACCTGGGTGCAAAAATTGAGGCGGTAGACCCTTCCAGCGCTGAGATATTGAAACTCAAAATTTTGATCAGAAAAAAAAAATGACAGTGTTACCCCTTATGTTTTTTTTCGGGGGGTGAAAAATTCAGTTGCTCCAATCTTCTCAAAACTCTGGATTCTGATAAAAGGGCCACAAGACATGGACCTGGGTGCAAAAATTGAGGCTGTAGACCCTTCCAGAGCTGAGATATTGAAACTCAAAATTTTGACCAGAAAAAAAAATGACAGTGTTACCCCTTACGTTTTTTTTCGGGGGGTGAAAAATTAAGTTTCTCCAATCTTCTCAAAACTCTGGATTCTGATAGAGGGCCATGAGACATGGACCTGGGTGCAAAAATTGAGGCTGTAGACCCTTCCAGAGCTGAGATATTGAAACTCAAAATTTTGACCAGAAAAAAAGTGAGTGTTACTGTTACGTTCCAGCCCCCAAAAAAGGAGGGGAACCTGATCCCCTCTGCTCAGACCCACAAAATGCTGGAAAAAGAGGAATGGAGTCGTGGTGCGAGAAAAGGAGACAAATTCCAAATACCGTACAAACTGTGTTTTTATTTTTGTCACGGTAATAATGTAAATGATAAACAAATTGAAGGGAGAAAGGGGAGAGCTGGACGAACCAAAGAAAAGAAATAAACAAAACACCCCCACCACTAACCTATGCTAAATATACCCATCACCTATCTGGCACACGATCAAGGCGCCCTAACCAAAATTACAGATGGTGGTCCGCCCAGGTCTAATTAGTGTTTCTAGACAGAGAAGTGGTACTACGGGTGATGTATACCCCGGGGTAGCTCTAAATCTACTCCCCAGACTCCCTGTAAAGAATAAAGAACAAGAAAAAGAAGTTAACACAGACAATAATAATAATTCACAAACAACAAATACTCAGTCCTGCTGTTCAAGTTCCAAAAGTGGAACACAAAGCTAGAGTTACTAGCTAACAAATCCTAAGTCCTGCTGTTCAAGTTCCAAAAGTGGAACACAAAGCTAGAGTTACTAGCTCACAAATCAGATTAAAACATTATCAAAAGCATTGTCAAATGTTCCAATCCTAATCTCAAATAGACAACAATGAAGTAATCTATAAATCACAAAGTTCCCCAACAAGGGATACCAACCACACCAACAGCAGGAACAGAGGGCAAAGCCAAAGCAGAGAGAGAACAGATCTAAAACCAGGCTTTTTAAAGAGCCCAGCCAGCTGCAGCCACTGACGAGTAGGAGGAGTTCCAAGATCCAATCAGCCGTTGAACCACCAATCAGCTGCTGGAATGGTTACAGAAGCCATCTTACCTGTAAGAAGAAAAACACAAGAACCACAAGCAATGCCAGAAAAAAAATCACTATAATACGTACCCAGTTCTCTGGGGACGTAACAGTTACCCCTTACGTTTTTTTTCGGGGGGTGAAAAATTAAGTTTCTCCAATCTTCTTAAAACTCTGGATTCTGATATGAGGGCCACGAGACATGGACCTGGGTGCAAAAATTGAGGCTGTAGACCCTTCCAGAGCTGAGATATTGAAACTCAAAATTTTGACCAGAAAAAAAAATGACAGTGTTAACCCTTACGTTTTTTTTCGGGGGGTGAAAAATTAAGTTTCTCCAATCTTCTCAAAACTCTGGATTCTGATAGAGGGCCACGAGACGTGGACCTGGGTGCAAAAATTGAGGCTGTAGACCCTTCCAGAGCTGAGATATTGAAACTCAAAATTTTGACCAGAAAAAAAAATGACAGTGTTACCCCTTACGTTTTTTTTTCGGGGGGTGAAAAATTAAGTTTCTCCAATCTTCTCGAAACTCTGGATTCTGATAGAGGGCCACGAGACATGGACCTGGGTGCAAAAATTGAGGCTGTGGACCCTTCCAGAGCTGAGATATTGAAACTCAAAATTTTGACCAGAAAAAAAAATGACAGTGTTACCCCTTATGTTTTTTTTCAGGGGGTGAAAAATTAAGTTTCTCCAATCTTCTCGAAACTCTGGATTCTGATAGAGGGCCACGAGACATGGACCTGGGTGCAAAAATTGAGGCTGTAGACCCTTCCAGAGCTGAGATATTGAAACTCAAAATTTTGACCAGAAAAAAAAATGACAGTGTTACCCCTTATGTTTTTTTTTTCAGGTCCAAATTTTGACCTTCGATATCTCGGCTCTGGAAGGGTCTAGAGCCTCCATTTTTGCGCGCTGGTCGAAGTCTCGTGGCCCTCTGTCAAAGTCCAGAGTTTCAAGAAGATCGGAGGGGGTCAAAATTTCGCCCAAAAAAAAAATGACAGTGTTACCCCTTATGTTTTTTTTTTAAGTTCCAAATTTTGACCTTCGATATCTCGGCTCTGGAAGGGTCTAGAGCCCCAATTTTTGCGCGCTGGTCGAAGTCTCGTGGCCCTCTGTCAGAATCCAGAGTTTCAAGAAGATCGGAGGGGGTCAAAATTTCGGCAAAAAAAAAAAAAATGACAGTGTTACCCCTTATGTTTTTTTTTCAGGTCCAAATTTTGACCTTCGATATCTCGGCTCTGGAAGGGTCTAGAGCCCCAATTTTTGCGCGTTGGTCGAGTCCCACAAAAAAATGCCTCTCTCTGCAGCAACACCGCTGCTGGATATCGTCCCAGAAATCCCCAGGGGGAGGAGTTAGGTTATTTCCTCCCCCCTTTGTGTCCTGACCGTCTCTCGTCCCCCAGCTGCAGATCTGAAGGATGTTCGTCAACGCAACCATGCTTCACGGTCCAGCCCGGTCTTGAACCAGGAACATCCCAACCTCCCGATTCGGGAGTGAGAGCTCATCCACGGAGCCACTGGACCATCCACACTCAAACTTCTTTTTTTTGGGAGCATGTCTTCTTTATTTGGACCAAACCGGTGAAAGAAGAGTTTTACCAACAAGAGACTCGAACCAGGATTCTCCACACAAGAGCGCAACACTCACACCACTGAGCCACTCGACCATACACGCTCATGCTTAATTTTTTGGGAGCATGTCTTTCTCTCTCTTGGACAAACCCATTGAAAATAAAGCATCATAAGAGTGAGGCTCAAACCCTGGTTTCCCACATGGAACCATAACACTCAGACCACTGAGCCACTAGAGCTTGCACACTCACTCTTCTTTTTTTGGGGAGCATGTCTTACTTCGACAATCCAGTGAAACTAAAGCATAACAAGAGTGTGATTCGAACCTGGGTTTCCCACATAGAATCACAACACTCAGACCACTGAGCCACAGGAGCTTCTTCATTTCAATGTTTCTGTTTGTCTCAAAAAATCACACTAAAGTAATTTCAACCACAAAAGTGAGATTTGAACCAGGGTTGTCAACACAGAACAGCAACGCTTTTACCACTGAACCACTTACAGTTGGATGTCCTTTTTGAAGATTGGTCTTTTTATTTGGACCAAACCAATCAAACTAAAAATGTTAACCATCAAGAGACTCAAACATGGATTCTCCACACGAGAGATTGACACTCACACCACTGAGCCATACAAGCTTCCACTCTTTCACTTTCTTTTGCAGGTATTTCTTTTTTATTTGGACAAAACCCTTCAAAATAAAGCATTTTAATGCAAAGAGTGGGACTTGAACCCCTATCCTCAACATGATAGAAGAACACTCTAACCACTGAGCCATTCAAGCTTCCACTCTTTCACTTTATTTTGCAGCCATGTCTTTTTTATTTGGACAAAACCCTTCAAAATAAAGAATTTTAATGTTAAGAGCGGACTTGAACCCAAATCCTCAACATGATAGAGTAACACTCTATCTACTGAGCCATTCAAGCTTCCACTCTTTCACTTCATTTTGCAGGCATTTCTTTTTTATTTGGACAAAACCCTTCAAAATAAAGCATTTTAATGCAAAGAGTGGGACTTGAACCCCTATCCTCAACATGATAGAGGAACACTCTAACCACTGAGCCATTCAAGCTTCCACTCTTTCACTTTTTTATTTGGACAAAATCCTTCAAAATAAAGAATTTTAATGCTAAGAGCAGGATTTGAACCCAAATCCTCAACATGATAGAGTAACACTCTAACCACTGAGCCATTCAAGCTTCCACTCTTTCACTTTGTTTTGCAGCCATATCGTTTTTATTTGGACAAAACCCTTCAAAATAAAGCATTTTAATGCAAAGGGTGGGACTTAAGCCCATATCCTCAACATGATAGAGTAACACTCTAACCACTGAGCCATTCAAGCTTCCACTCTTTCACTTTATTTTGCAGCCATGTCTTTTTTATTTGGACAAAACCCTTCAAAATAAAGAATTTTAATGTTAAGAGCGGACTTGAACCCAAAACCTCAACATGATAGAGGAACACTCTGACCACTGAGCCATTCAAACTTCCAGACTTTCACTTCATTTTGCAGGCATTTCTTTTTTATTTGGACAAAACCCTTCAAAATAAAGCATTTTAATGCTAAGAGTGGGACTTGAACCCAAATCCTCAACATGATAGAATAACACTCTGAGCCATTAAAGCTTCCACTCTTTCACTTTATTTTGCAGCCATGTCTTTTTTATTTGGACCAACCAAAATTTTAATTTTGGAATACATGAAATGTACACAGCATTAGCATGCACCAAAAAATATTTTATTTCTTACCTCATACACACTATTATCTATAGTTCTCATCCTAGATAATCCTCCACAATTTTCAGTCATCATCATCATCATCATCCTCCTCCTCCTCCTCCTCCTCCTCCTCCTCCTCCTCCTCCTCCTCCTCCTCCTCCTCCTCCTCCTCCTCCTCCTCCTCGTCCTCCATCAGCATCCTTCTCCGTCCTCCAGACAACCATCACTTGCTTCAGTGTCCAGCCTAGTCTTGAACCAGGAACCTCCCAACTGGGGAGTGAGAGCTCACCCACTGAGCCACTGGACCATCCACACACATACTTAATTTTTTGGGAACAAGTCTTTTTCTCTCTTGGACAAACCCCTTGAAACTAAAGCTTGGTAAGACTGAGGCTCAAACCCTGGTTTCCCACATGGAACCATAACACTCAGACCACTGAGCCACTGGAGCTTGCACACTCACTCTTCTTTTTTTTGGGAGCATGTGGACGAGTTGGGAGCATGTCGACTTCGACAATCCAGTGAAACTAAAGCATGGTAAGAGTGAGGCTCGAACCCTGGTTTTCCACATGGAACCATAACACTCAGACCACTGAGCCACTGTAGCTTGCACACTCACTCTTCTTTTTTTGGGAGCATGTCTTACTTCGACAATCCAGTGAAACTAAAGCATCACAAGAGTGTGATTTGAACCCAGGTTAAACATAAGGGGTAACACTGTCATTTTTTTTTTTGGGCCGAAATTTTGACCCCCTCCGATCTTCTTGAAACTCTGGACTCTGACAGAGGGCCACGAGACTTCGACCAGCGCGCAAAAATGGAGGCTCTAGACCCTTCCAGAGCCAAGATATCGAAGGTCAAAATTTGGACCTGAAAAAAAAACATAAGGGGTAACACTGTCATTTTTTTTTTGGCCGAAATTTTGACCCCCTCCGATCTTCTTGAATCTCTGGACTCTGACAGAGGGCCACGAGACTTCGACCAGCGCGCAAAAATGGAGGCTCTAGACCCTTCCAGAGCCGAGATATCGGATGTCAAAGTTTTGACCTGAAAAAAAAACATAAGGGGTAACACTGTCATTTTTGGCCGAAATTTTGACCCCCTCCGATCTTCTTGAAACTCTGGATTCTGACAGAGGGCCACGAGACTTCGACCAGCGCGCAAAAATTGAGGCTCTAGACCCTTCCAGAGCCGAGATATCGGATGTCAAAGTTTTGACCTGAAAAAAAAAACATAAGGGGTAACACTGTCGTTTTTGGCCGAAATTTTGACCCCCTCCGATCTTCTTGAAACTCTGGATTCTGACAGAGGGCCACGAGACTTCGACCAGCGCGCAAAAATGGAGGCTCTAGACCCTTCCAGAGCCGAGATATCGGATGTCAAAGTTTTGACCTGAAAAAAAAAACATAAGGGGTAACACTGTCGTTTTTGGCCGAAATTTTGACCCCCTCCGATCTTCTTGAAACTCTGGATTCTGACAGAGGGCCACGAGACTTTGACCAGCGCGCAAAAATGGAGGCTCTAGACCCTTCCAGAGCCGAGATATCGGATGTCAAAGTTTTGACCCGAAAAAAAAAAACATAAGGGGTAACACTGTCGTTTTTGGCAGAAATTTTGACCCCCTCCGATCTTCTTGAAACTCTGGACTCTGACAGAGGGCCACGAGAGTTCGACCAGCGCGCAAAAATTGAGGCTCTAGACCCTTCCAGAGCCGAGATATCGGATGTCAAAGTTTTGACCTGAAAAAAAAAACATAAGGGGTAACACTGTCGTTTTTGGCCGAAATTTTGACCCCCTCCGATCTTCTTGAAACTCTGGATTCTGACAGAGGGCCACGAGACTTCGACCAGCGCGCAAAAATGGAGGCTCTAGACCCTTCCAGAGCCGAGATATCGGATGTCAAAGTTTTGACCTGAAAAAAAAACATAAGGGGTAACACTGTCGTTTTTGGCCGAAATTTTGACCCCCTCCGATCTTCTTGAAACTCTGGATTCTGACAGAGGGCCACGAGACTTCGACCAGCGCGCAAAAATGGAGGCTCTAGACCCTTCCAGAGCCGAGATATCGGATGTCAAAGTTTTGACCTGAAAAAAAAACATAAGGGGTAACACTGTCGTTTTTGGCTGAAATTTTGACCCCCTCCGATCTTCTTGAAACTCTGGATTCTGACAGAGGGCCACGAGACTTCGACCAGCGCGCAAAAATGGAGGCTCTACACCCTTCCAGAGCCGAGATATCGGATGTCAAAGTTTTGACCTGAAAAAAAAACATAAGGGGTAACACTGTCGTTTTTGGCTGAAATTTTGACCCCCTCCGATCTTCTTGAAACTCTGGATTCTGACAGAGGGCCACGAGACTTCGACCAGCGCGCAAAAATGGAGGCTCTAGACCCTTCCAGAGCCGAGATATCGGATGTCAAAGTTTTGACCTGAAAAAAAACATAAGGGGTAACACTGTCATTTTTGGCCGAAATTTTGACCCCCTCCGATCTTCTTGAAACTCTGGATTCTGACAGAGGGCCACGAGACTTCGACCAGCGCGCAAAAATGGAGGCCCGATCTTCTTGAAACTCTGGATTCTGACAGAGGGCCACGAGACTTCGACCAACGCGCAAAAATTGAGGCTCTAGACCCTTCCAGAGCCGAGATATCGAAGGTCAAAATTTGGACCTGAAAAAAAAAACATAAGGGGCAACACTGTCATTTTTTTTTTGGCCGAAATTTTGACCCCCTCCGATCTTCTTGAAACTCTGGATTCTGACAGAGGGCCACGAGACTTCGACCAACGCGCAAAAATTGAGGCTCTAGACCCTTCCAGAGCCGAGATATCGAAGGTCAAAATTTGGACCTGAAAAAAAAAACATAAGGGGTAACACTGTCATTTTTTTTTTTGGCCGAAATTTTGACCCCCTCCGATCTTCTTGAAACTCTGGACTCTGACAGAGGGCCACGAGACTTCGACCAACGTGCAAAAATGGAGGCTCTAGACCCTTCCAGAGCCGAGATATCGAAGGTCAAAATTTGGACCTGAAAAAAAAACATAAGGGGTAACACTGTCATTTTTTTTTTGGCCGAAATTTTGACCCCCTCCGATCTTCTTGAAACTCTGGACTCTGACAGAGGTCCACGAGACTTCGACCAACGCGCAAAAATTGGGGCTCTAGACCCTTCCAGAGCCGAGATATCGAAGGTCAAAATTTGGACCTGAAAAAAAAAACATAAGGGGTAACACTGTCATTTTTTTTTTGGCCGAAATTTTGACCCCCTCCGATCTTCTTGAAACTCTGGATTCTGACAGAGGGCCATGAGACTTCGACCAGCGCGCAAAAATGGAGGCTCTAGACCCTTCCAGAGCCGAGATATCGAAGGTCAAAATTTGGACCTGAAAAAAAAAACATAAGGGGAAACACTGTCATTTTTTTTTTGTCCGAAATTTAGACCCCCTCCGATCTTCTTGAAACTCTGGATTCTGACAGAGGGCCACGAGACTTCGACCAACGCGCAAAAATTGGGGCTCTAGACCCTTCCAGAGCCGAGATATCGAAGGTCAAAATTTGGACCTGAAAAAAAAAACATAAGGGGCAACACTGTCATTTTTTTTTTTTGGCCGAAATTTTGACCCCCTCCGATCTTCTTGAAACTCTGGACTCTGACAGAGGGCCACGAGACTTCGACCAGCGCGCAAAAATGGAGGCTCTAGACCCTTCCAGAGCCGAGATATCGGATGTCAAAGTTTTGACCTGAAAAAAAAACATAAGGGGTAACACTGTCGTTTTTGGCCGAAATTTTGACCCCCTCCGATCTTCTTGAAACTCTGGATTCTGACAGAGGGCCACGAGACTTCGACCAGCGCGCAAAAATGGAGGCTCTAGACCCTTCCAGAGCCGAGATATCGGATGTCAAAGTTTTGACCTGAAAAAAAAACATAAGGGGTAACACTGTCGTTTTTGGCTGAAATTTTGACCCCCTCCGATCTTCTTGAAACTCTGGATTCTGACAGAGGGCCACGAGACTTCGACCAGCGCGCAAAAATGGAGGCTCTACACCCTTCCAGAGCCGAGATATCGGATGTCAAAGTTTTGACCTGAAAAAAAAAACATAAGGGGTAACACTGTCGTTTTTGGCTGAAATTTTGACCCCCTCCGATCTTCTTGAAACTCTGGATTCTGACAGAGGGCCACGAGACTTCGACCAGCGCGCAAAAATGGAGGCTCTAGACCCTTCCAGAGCCGAGATATCGGATGTCAAAGTTTTGACCTGAAAAAAAAACATAAGGGGTAACACTGTCATTTTTGGCCGAAATTTTGACCCCCTCCGATCTTCTTGAAACTCTGGATTCTGACAGAGGGCCACGAGACTTCGACCAGCGCGCAAAAATGGAGGCCCGATCTTCTTGAAACTCTGGATTCTGACAGAGGGCCACGAGACTTCGACCAACGCGCAAAAATTGAGGCTCTAGACCCTTCCAGAGCCGAGATATCGAAGGTCAAAATTTGGACCTGAAAAAAAAAACATAAGGGGCAACACTGTCATTTTTTTTTTGGCCGAAATTTTGACCCCCTCCGATCTTCTTGAAACTCTGGATTCTGACAGAGGGCCACGAGACTTCGACCAACGCGCAAAAATTGAGGCTCTAGACCCTTCCAGAGCCGAGATATCGAAGGTCAAAATTTGGACCTGAAAAAAAAAACATAAGGGGTAACACTGTCATTTTTTTTTTTGGCCGAAATTTTGACCCCCTCCGATCTTCTTGAAACTCTGGACTCTGACAGAGGGCCACGAGACTTCGACCAACGTGCAAAAATGGAGGCTCTAGACCCTTCCAGAGCCGAGATATCGAAGGTCAAAATTTGGACCTGAAAAAAAAACATAAGGGGTAACACTGTCATTTTTTTTTTGGCCGAAATTTTGACCCCCTCCGATCTTCTTGAAACTCTGGACTCTGACAGAGGTCCACGAGACTTCGACCAACGCGCAAAAATTGGGGCTCTAGACCCTTCCAGAGCCGAGATATCGAAGGTCAAAATTTGGACCTGAAAAAAAAAACATAAGGGGTAACACTGTCATTTTTTTTTTTGGCCGAAATTTTGACCCCCTCCGATCTTCTTGAAACTCTGGATTCTGACAGAGGGCCATGAGACTTCGACCAGCGCGCAAAAATGGAGGCTCTAGACCCTTCCAGAGCCGAGATATCGAAGGTCAAAATTTGGACCTGAAAAAAAAAACATAAGGGGAAACACTGTCATTTTTTTTTTGTCCGAAATTTAGACCCCCTCCGATCTTCTTGAAACTCTGGATTCTGACAGAGGGCCACGAGACTTCGACCAACGCGCAAAAATTGGGGCTCTAGACCCTTCCAGAGCCGAGATATCGAAGGTCAAAATTTGGACCTGAAAAAAAAAACATAAGGGGCAACACTGTCATTTTTTTTTTGGCCGAAATTTTGACCCCCTCCGATCTTCTTGAAACTCTGGACTCTGACAGAGGGCCACGAGACTTCCACCAGCGCGCAAAAATTGGGGCTCTAGACCCTTCCAGAGCCGAGATATCGAAGGTCAAAATTTGGACCTGAAAAAAAAAAACATAAGGGGCAACACTGTCATTTTATTTTTTTGGGCGAAATTTTGACCCCCTCCGATCTTCTTGAAACTCTGGATTCTGACAGAGGGCCACGCGACTTCGACCAGCGCGCAAAAATGGAGGCTCTAGACCCTTCCAGAGCCGAGATATTGAAGGTCAAAATTTGGACCTGAAAAAAAAAAAACATAAGGGGTAACACTGTCATTTTTTTTTTTTTGGCCGAAATTTTGACCCCCTCCGATCTTCTTGAAACTCTGGATTCTGACAGAGGGCCACGAGACTTCGACCAACGCGCAAAAATTGAGGCTCTAGACCCTTCCAGAGCCGAGATATCGAAGGTCAAAATTTGGACCTGAAAAAAAAACATAAGGGGTAACACTCATTTTTTTTTTGGCCGAAATTTTGACCCCCTCCGATCTTCTTGAAACTCTGGATTCTGACAGAGGGCCACGAGACTTCGACCAGCGCGCAAATATTGGGGCTCTAGACCCTTCCAGAGCCGAGATATCGAAGGTCAAAATTTGGACCTGAAAAAAAACATAAGGGATAACACTGTCATTTTTTTTTTGGCCGAAATTTTGACCCCCTCCGATCTTCTTGAAACTCTGGATTCTGACAGAGGGCCACGAGACTTCGACCAACGCGCAAAAATTGTGGCTCTAGACCCTTCCAGAGCCGAGATATCGAAGGTCAAAATTTGGACCTGAAAAAAAACATAAGGGGTAACACTGTCATTTTTTTTTTTTGGCCGAAATTCTGACCCCCTCCGATCTTCTTGAAACTCTGGACTCTGACAGAGGGCCACGAGACTTCAACCAGCGCGCAAAAATGGAGGCTCTAGACCCTTCGAGAGCCGAGATATCGAAGGTCAAAATTTGGACCTGAAAAAAAAACATGAGGGGTAACACGGTCATTTTTTTTTTTGGCCGAAATTTTGACCCCCTCCGATCTTCTTGAAACTCTGGATTCTGACAGAGGGCCACGAGACATGGACCTGGGTGCAAAAATTGAGGCGGTAGACCCTTCCAGCGCTGAGATATTGAAACTCAAAATTTTGATCATAAAAAAAAATGACAGTGTTACCCCTTATGTTTTTTTTCGGGGGGTGAAAAATTAAGTTGCTCCAATCTTCTCAAAACTCTGGATTCTGATAAAAGGGCCACAAGACATGGACCTGGGTGCAAAAATTGAGGCTGTAGACCCTTCCAGAGCTGAGATATTGAAACTCAAAATTTTGACCAGAAAAAAAAATGACAGTGTTACCCCTTACGTTTTTTTTCGGGGGGTGAAAAATTAAGTTTCTCCAATCTTCTCAAAACTCTGGATTCTGATAGAGGGCCATGAGACATGGACCTGGGTGCAAAAATTGAGGCTGTAGACCCTTCCAGAGCTGAGATATTGAAACTCAAAATTTTGACCAGAAAAAAAGTGAGTGTTACTGTTACGTTCCAGCCCCCAAAAAAGGAGGGGAACCTGATAACCCTCTGCTCAGACCCACAAAATGCTGGAAAAAGAGGAATGGAGTCGTGGTGCGAGAAAAGGAGACAAATTCCAAATACCGTACAAACTGTGTTTTTATTTTTGTCACGGTAATAATGTAAATGATAAACAAATTGAAGGGAGAAAGGGGAGAGCTGGACGAACCAAAGAAAAGAAATAAACAAAACACCCCCACCACTAACCTATGCTAAATATACCCATCACCTATCTGGCACACGATCAAGGCGCCCTAACCAAAATTACAGATGGTGGTCCGCCCAGGTCTAATTAGTGTTTCTAGACAGAGAAGTGGTACTACGGGTGATGTATACCCCGGGGTAGCTCTAAATCTACTCCCCAGACTCCCTGTAAAGAATAAAGAACAAGAAAAAGAAGTTAACACAGACAATAATAATAATTCACAAACAACAAATACTCAGTCCTGCTGTTCAAGTTCCAAAAGTGGAACACAAAGCTAGAGTTACTAGCTAACAAATCCTAAGTCCTGCTGTTCAAGTTCCAAAAGTGGAACACAAAGCTAGAGTTACTAGCTCACAAATCAGATTAAAACATTATCAAAAGCATTGTCAAATGTTCCAATCCTAATCTCAAATAGACAACAATGAAGTAATCTATAAATCACAAACTTCCCCAACAAGGGATACCAACCACACCAACAGCAGGAACAGAGGGCAAAGCCAAAGCAGAGAGAGAACAGATCTAAAACCAGGCTTTTTAAAGAGCCCAGCCAGCTGCAGCCACTGACGAGTAGGAGGAGTTCCAAGATCCAATCAGCCGTTGAACCACCAATCAGCTGCTGGAATGGTTACAGAAGCCATCTTACCTGTAAGAAGAAAAACACAAGAACCACAAGCAATGCCAGAAAAAAAATCACTATAATACGTACCCAGTTCTCTGGGGACGTAACAGTTACCCCTTACGTTTTTTTTCGGGGGGTGAAAAATTAAGTTTCTCCAATCTTCTTAAAACTCTGGATTCTGATATGAGGGCCACGAGACATGGACCTGGGTGCAAAAATTGAGGCTGTAGACCCTTCCAGAGCTGAGATATTGAAACTCAAAATTTTGACCAGAAAAAAAAAATGACAGTGTTAACCCTTACGTTTTTTTTCGGGGGGTGAAAAATTAAGTTTCTCCAATCTTCTCAAAACTCTGGATTCTGATAGAGGGCCACGAGACGTGGACCTGGGTGCAAAAATTGAGGCTGTAGACCCTTCCAGAGCTGAGATATTGAAACTCAAAATTTTGACCAGAAAAAAAAATGACAGTGTTACCCCTTACGTTTTTTTTTCGGGGGGTGAAAAATTAAGTTTCTCCAATCTTCTCAAAACTCTGGATTCTGATAGAGGGCCACGAGACGTGGACCTGGGTGCAAAAATTGAGGCTGTAGACCCTTCCAGAGCTGAGATATTGAAACTCAAAATTTTGACCAGAAAAAAAAATGAGAGTGTTACCCCTTATGTTTTTTTTTCACGGGGTCAAAAATTAAGTTTCTCCAATCTTCTCGAAACTCTGGATTCTGATAGAGGGCCACGAGACATGGACCTGGGTGCAAAAATTGAGGCTGTGGACCCTTCCAGAGCTGAGATATTGAAACTCAAAATTTTGACCAGAAAAAAAAATGACAGTGTTACCCCTTATGTTTTTTTTCAGGGGGTGAAAAATTAAGTTTCTCCAATCTTCTCGAAACTCTGGATTCTGATAGAGGGCCACGAGACATGGACCTGGGTGCAAAAATTGAGGCTGTAGACCCTTCCAGAGCTGAGATATTGAAACTCAAAATTTTGACCAGAAAAAAAAAATGACAGTGTTACCCCTTATGTTTTTTTTCAGGGGGTGAAAAATTAAGTTTCTCCAATCTTCTCGAAACTCTGGATTCTGATAGAGGGCCACGAGACATGGACCTGGGTGCAAAAATTGAGGCTGTAGACCCTTCCAGAGCTGAGATATTGAAACTAAAAATTTTGACCAGAAAAAAAAATGACAGTGTTACCCCTTATGTTTTTTTTTTCAGGTCCAAATTTTGACCTTCGATATCTCGGCTCTGGAAGGGTCTAGAGCCTCCATTTTTGCGCGCTGGTCGAAGTCTCGTGGCCCTCTGTCAAAGTCCAGAGTTTCAAGAAGATCGGAGGGGGTCAAAATTTCGCCCAAAAAAAAAATGACAGTGTTACCCCTTATGTTTTTTTTTTCAGTTCCAAATTTTGACCTTCGATATCTCGGCTCTGGAAGGGTCTAGAGCCCCAATTTTTGCGCGCTGGTCGAAGTCTCGTGGCCCTCTGTCAGAATCCAGAGTTTCAAGAAGATCGGAGGGGGTCAAAATTTCGGCAAAAAAAAAAAAAATGACAGTGTTACCCCTTATGTTTTTTTTTCAGGTCCAAATTTTGACCTTCGATATCTCGGCTCTGGAAGGGTCTAGAGCCCCAATTTTTGCGCGTTGGTCGAGTCCCACAAAAAAATGCCTCTCTCTGCAGCAACACCGCTGCTGGATATCGTCCCAGAAATCCCCAGGGGGAGGAGTTAGGTTATTTCCTCCCCCCTTTGTGTCCTGACCGTCTCTCGTCCCCCAGCTGCAGATCTGAAGGATGTTCGTCAACGCAACCATGCTTCACGGTCCAGCCCGGTCTTGAACCAGGAACATCCCAACCTCCCGATTCGGGAGTGAGAGCTCATCCACGGAGCCACTGGACCATCCACACTCAAACTTCTTTTTTTTGGGAGCATGTCTTCTTTATTTGGACCAAACCGGTGAAAGAAGAGTTTTACCAACAAGAGACTCGAACCAGGATTCTCCACACAAGAGCGCAACACTCACACCACTGAGCCACTCGACCATACACGCTCATGCTTAATTTTTTGGGAGCATGTCTTTCTCTCTCTTGGACAAACCCATTGAAAATAAAGCATCATAAGAGTGAGGCTCAAACCCTGGTTTCCCACATGGAACCATAACACTCAGACCACTGAGCCACTAGAGCTTGCACACTCACTCTTCTTTTTTTGGGGAGCATGTCTTACTTCGACAATCCAGTGAAACTAAAGCATAACAAGAGTGTGATTCGAACCTGGGTTTCCCACATAGAATCACAACACTCAGACCACTGAGCCACAGGAGCTTCTTCATTTCAATGTTTCTGTTTGTCTCAAAAAATCACACTAAAGTAATTTCAACCACAAAAGTGAGATTTGAACCAGGGTTGTCAACACAGAACAGCAACGCTTTTACCACTGAACCACTTACAGTTGGATGTCCTTTTTGAAGATTGGTCTTTTTATTTGGACCAAACCAATCAAACTAAAAATGTTAACCATCAAGAGACTCAAACATGGATTCTCCACACGAGAGATTGACACTCACACCACTGAGCCATACAAGCTTCCACTCTTTCACTTTCTTTTGCAGGTATTTCTTTTTTATTTGGACAAAACCCTTCAAAATAAAGCATTTTAATGCAAAGAGTGGGACTTGAACCCCTATCCTCAACATGATAGAAGAACACTCTAACCACTGAGCCATTCAAGCTTCCACTCTTTCACTTTATTTTGCAGCCATGTCTTTTTTATTTGGACAAAACCCTTCAAAATAAAGAATTTTAATGTTAAGAGCGGACTTGAACCCAAATCCTCAACATGATAGAGTAACACTCTATCCACTGAGCCATTCAAGCTTCCACTCTTTCACTTCATTTTGCAGGCATTTCTTTTTTATTTGGACAAAACCCTTCAAAATAAAGCATTTTAATGCAAAGAGTGGGACTTGAACCCCTATCCTCAACATGATAGAGGAACACTCTAACCACTGAGCCATTCAAGCTTCCACTCTTTCACTTTTTTATTTGGACAAAATCCTTCAAAATAAAGAATTTTAATGCTAAGAGCAGGATTTGAACCCAAATCCTCAACATGATAGAGTAACACTCTAACCACTGAGCCATTCAAGCTTCCACTCTTTCACTTTGTTTTGCAGCCATATCGTTTTTATTTGGACAAAACCCTTCAAAATAAAGCATTTTAATGCAAAGGGTGGGACTTAAGCCCATATCCTCAACATGATAGAGTAACACTCTAACCACTGAGCCATTCAAGCTTCCACTCTTTCACTTTATTTTGCAGCCATGTCTTTTTTATTTGGACAAAACCCTTCAAAATAAAGCATTTTAATGCTAAGAGTGGGACTTGAACCCAAATCCTCAACATGATAGAATAACACTCTGAGCCATTAAAGCTTCCACTCTTTCACTTTATTTTGCAGCCATGTCTTTTTTATTTGGACCAACCAAAATTTTAATTTTGGAATACATGAAATGTACACAGCATTAGCATGCACCAAAAAATATTTTATTTCTTACCTCATACACACTATTATCTATAGTTCTCATCCTAGATAATCCTCCACAATTTTCAGTCATCATCATCATCATCATCCTCCTCCTCCTCCTCCTCATCCTCCTCCTCATCCTCCTCCTCATCCTCCTCAATCCTCCTCCTCCATCAGCATCCTTCTCCATCAGCATCCTTCTCCATCAGCATCCTTCTCCGTCCTCCAGACAACCATCACTTGCTTCAGTGTCCAGCCTAGTCTTGAACCAGGAACCTCCCAACTGGGGAGTGAGAGCTCACCCACTGAGCCACTGGACCATCCACACACATACTTAATTTTTTGGGAACAAGTCTTTTTCTCTCTTGGACAAACCCCTTGAAACTAAAGCTTGGTAAGACTGAGGCTCAAACCCTGGTTTCCCACATGGAACCATAACACTCAGACCACTGAGCCACTGGAGCTTGCACACTCACTCTTCTTTTTTTTGGGAGCATGTGGACGAGTTGGGAGCATGTCGACTTCGACAATCCAGTGAAACTAAAGCATGGTAAGAGTGAGGCTCGAACCCTGGTTTTCCACATGGAACCATAACACTCAGACCACTGAGCCACTGTAGCTTGCACACTCACTCTTCTTTTTTTGGGAGCATGTCTTACTTCGACAATCCAGTGAAACTAAAGCATCACAAGAGTGTGATTTGAACCCAGGTTAAACATAAGGGGTAACACTGTCATTTTTTTTTTTGGGCCGAAATTTTGACCCCCTCCGATCTTCTTGAAACTCTGGACTCTGACAGAGGGCCACGAGACTTCGACCAGCGCGCAAAAATGGAGGCTCTAGACCCTTCCAGAGCCGAGATATCGAAGGTCAAAATTTGGACCTGAAAAAAAAAAACATAAGGGGTAACACTGTCATTTTTTTTTTGGCCGAAATTTTGACCCCCTCCGATCTTCTTGAAACTCTGGATTCTGACAGAGGGCCACGAGACATGGACCTGGGTGCAAAAATTGAGGCGGTAGACCCTTCCAGAGCTGAGATATTGAAACTCAAAATTTTGACCAGAAAAAAAAATGACAGTGTTACCCCTTATGTTTTTTTTCGGGGGGTGAAAAATTAAGTTTCTCCAATTTTCTCAAAACTCTGGATTCTGATAGAGGGCCATGACACTTAGACCTGAGTGCAAAAATGGAGGCTCTAGACCCTTCCAGAGCTGAGATATCGAAACTGTCATGTTATGTGGTCTGTTATGTTAGTTAAAGCCCTTTCACGTTATTAGGCACAAATCTTATGAACAGCTTATTATACCAGTACAGTCCAAAACATTTCAGGACACAATTTAATGATATCTCTGTACATAATTTTATTTACATGATACAATTTCGCAGTAATGTCGGATAACAAGATTATATGCGCAATACATATAATAAATAAAGATGGTTTGTACAAACTTGCATAACTAAAATCAAAATCAGAACAGAAGGTTAGTTGTACTGTGTAAACTGACAAAGCTCTAAAATAAAACAGTGCTGTGCAGCCAGACCCAAAAACAGGACACGGACTGAGCCTGAGACTAAAGATGGCGTTCACCGAGTAGACTAGTCACATACTCACACTGACTTACGACACTCAAAAAGGCTGATTAAATGACACTAAACAATACCATTAATTTCTTACCTGAATTTAACACTCAATACCCACTGAATAGATCAATCACACACACAAGAAAGGCGTTTTAGAGGAAAAAAAGAAATGGACTTCTAGTATGCAGTATTTCACTAACCATGCAAAAGACCCACTTAAAATTCAATCCCCTGAACAAGCCCAGGAACCACGTTTTTAGAAACCCATGTCACATTACAACTCAAATGAAGTGTCATGTGGGAGAATCAACATAGTTGTGTGTTAGTAGCCATGTCTCACCACATCCATAACGGACACTGGTACGGTGGGCGCTCAAAATTGATCATGAAGTATTCTGGTCTGGCTGCATGAAACCATCGCAACTGGATTATATATTTTTCACAAAGTCTGTCAATAATTAAAAAGAAAAAACAAAACAAATATCTTTTGAACATGAAAGAGAAAACCAGCATCACTCCAATAGCTCAATAACTGTGGTCGGCTGATGCTCAAGCGGGAACGTGGTTGATAAACGTGGAAAAGGCTGACTCTTGACGGGACGGCGAAACGTTCGACCTGGAGGAAACAGAAGAGCGTCCATTTGCTACATGAGCCAGCCATGCACTGTTGCCCTGACGGCGCTCGGGCCAGAGCCGTAACAGTCCTCAAAGAGTCCAGGACGCGCCATCAGAGGAAACCACGGACAGTCAGCCTTTAACGCCACAATCGGATGCAGGACACACCTGCGGCTTCATGCCTTTTTTGTTCTTTTTCCTCTCATTTGTTTTAACTTGAAGCTCATATACCAACAGAAAGCAAAAGAAAGATGGAAACAAAGATCACTCATGCATTGGCTTAGAAACAAGATTCTTTCCCATACTGTAATTAAAAAAAACTAGTCTTTAGGATCACAGGTCAAAGTGCGAGTCCTTTTATCCGATCTCTCGCAGAGTCGAGGTGAAGACGGCTGGCGGGGGTTTATATTCTCTGAATCTTATCGGCGACCACGACGGGGTTCTCCTTGCGGATCTTGGCAGCAGCCTCTGCCTTGTAGTCGTAGGGGCAGTTGTGCTTGTCCGAGTAGCGATGAAGTCCACAGAACAGGTTCCCACAGCGGCAGTCGAACCCTGGCGAACGAGACGTCAGCGTGAGAACGCGTGGAGGGAGCATGTATGTGTGAGGGAACACTCGGAGGTTACACTCACCTGTCAGGCCGACCTTCTTGCGGCACATAAAGCATCTGTTCTTCTTGTGTTTGGGGGCTTCGGGCGCCTTGGCCTCGTCCCCGTCGGCTGAGCTCGGGGGTGCGGCGGATGCAGTGGGCTGAGTGACCACTGCAAACACGTGCACACAAATTAACATCCCGAGAAAAACAACTATGCCTACAGAACACATCTTTCCATCTTCAGTACGCAGGCATTTTCTGTAACTTTGTACCAATTTTAAATATTGTGGCTTTCAAACCTAGACATTTTTGACGTTTTAAGGCAGAGTTTAGGTGATTTGGAAGATCATCAACATTACTTGAGGCAAATGAGGAAAATCATTTTGACTGCAAGACAATCAGAGAAAGCATTTTACACATCTGCATGGCTATTAACAGATATATATATATATATAGTTCAGATGTCATAAAGGGACTTAATCTCAATGAAGTCTCTTATTTAAAGTCAAAACAAACCAATTGCATTATTTAATGGCTTCCTTTCTCTGTTGAAGACAAATGATATTTTGAAGAATATGGGTGACCAAACAATATTTTTCACTCCAACCAATTTGGGCAGTCATATTCTTCAGAATATCATCTTTTGTGTTCAGCAGAGAAAAGAAACTCACACAGGTTTGGAACAATAATGAGTAAATGTACATTTTTGGGGGAACTATCCCTCAAGGTGTAGTTCATGGTTAGCATTGGTTTCTGCATAATGTAAGCAGTCAGCCCTGTGATTCGGATGAAATCTTCAGAATTAGCTGCAGAGTAGGGTTTGCAAATGAGAGAAATTGCTTCAATGACGCGGTGTTCAAAATAGCACAATAGTCTTAAAGTGCGGCTGGTCACATTAGAGAAATGTTGCAAACATTAAAAGTCCGATGCCAATAGTGTAGTGCTGTATGAAGCACAGCATGCACAGAGTTTACTTCCAAACCAAGCAGCTTTCTGTTGGCCAACCTTAACCCGTCACAAAACCTGCATATTGAAATTGTTTGTGCCTTGTTATAACTGAACCAGAAGCATTTGTGTTTCTTAGATTCTTATTTAGTTGTTATTTTGAACCTATCCAGTGTTCAAGACTTTCATAAACTGTTTGAGGGACTCTAAAGATGCGTTTAGAGCACTTTAAATATTATTTAGTCAAAAAAAACAAACAAACTGAAATATCAACCTGGTTCAGGAACTTCTGCTTTCGGCGAGCCCACGTCGTCTTCACAGGAAATGCTCATCTCAGTCATCTGTTGTGTGACCGGCAGGGCAGCGGTGGCAGCGCTGATGGGCGACTCGGCGCTAGCAGCAGAGGAGTGGTTTAGTGTCGCTTCAATGATCTGGATGGCCGAGGCTTCAGCGGTAGGACTACTGGTGACACTGCTGGAAGCTGCAGGATGAGACCACATCCTTTAGTGTTAAGGACACACTTGAGGAACAATCGATCGTACGAATACATCCGATTGTCCGAAAGAGTGGAAACACGTACCCATTGTGCTAATCGGACTGACTCCCCCGTTGTTTTGTCTTGTTAGATGCTCTTTGTAACAGACCGAGCACATGCCACTGGTCCGAGGGTTGCCATAGAAACCGCAGCCGGTGGCACAGAGCATGGGCACGGGGCTTTGATTGGTCTCCTGGGCCATCTCTCTGAAGGTGGGCGATTCCTGCAGACAACAAAGCACAAGGACCATGAATGACAGCATGTGTGTGCGAGGAGTGTATCAAAGACTGGGGTCATTAAGAGGATTTACTTCGATAAAGGTGCAATGCTGCCACAGACTGGGAATCAGACTAGGCGTCAGAGCACTTTTTTGTTGCATCATTTGGCATGAGCCTAATCTTTGCACGAAATCACCCTATTCAAGCAAATGAAAGCAAAGTGATTTCTGCAAACTCATGCCAAAGATCTTACAACCAGACTGACCTGTAAGACCTCCTGGAAGTCCAAACACTTAACCAATCCAACCAATAAAATGCTTCATTAAACTAAATGGTGTGGTTGCATCAGAAGAGGACAGGACTGTCAGTTCGAAGATTAATCTGCTATGATAATACTTCTGTGCACAGATTAGCAAAAACACAATCGTTAGCACCAAAAGTTCAGCTAATAAGCTGTAAACGAGTTTATTTCCTGATGCAAACACACATTCATGAGAAAATCCCAGGCAAGTGGTTCTCAACTTTTTTTTTCTCCAATCCTCCCTTTGTCCAAGACAATATTTAAAGAAACTCCTGTAAGCTGATATGTACTTCTGAACTAACAGAGATCGTAAACTAATCCATTTAAATTGAGTGGTTTAGTCAATTTTATGAGGAGACTCAATTTAAGATGAACAGATTGAATTTAGCTTTTATTTACATATAAACATTAATCAGCAAACATAGAAGCTAGAACCTGCTTGACACAAGAGAACAAACTTCTGAAGCTCAAACGTGCTGTGTAACTCAAGAATGAATATGATGAATTGATGTAAATGTGAATAAAAGCCTAAATAAAATCTGTTCATCATATAAAGCGATCGAGTCTCTTCAAAAAAGTGTGGAATAAACCGCTCAATTTATATGGATTAGTTGACGATCCCTTTATGAAGTTTTAGGATCATCAGAGCGGTAGTTGTGTGGCTGTCAGTGGAGGGAGAGAAAGCTCTCAGACTTTCATTTCATTTCAAAGATATCACATATATAATTTGTGTTTTCCAAAGATGGAACAACGTGAGGGTGAGTAATTATTAAAAGAATGTATTATTGGGTGAACTATCCTTTTAAGCTCAAGCAAAAAACTACTCCACCAACAGAACAAACAGCCACAAATATCTTTATGGTTGAGAAGATATACAGCACTCCTCATCAATGGGTAAGAAATACATGCGCGCTCTCAGAAAACAAATGTGCCAGACAGGCATGGCCAGGCTTTTCTTTAGGAAATCATTAATACAAATTATTTCTGTGATGCAATTACTAAAGTGTCATGAAACCCCCGTTTTATCACTACTCGTTTAAACCTCAGATTTGAAAAAGACAAGAAATGGGGCGTGTAAAGCTGTGGAAAAGTGAGAGGGGATACAGCCAATAAAACAGACAAACAACACACTCATAATACAGACACATGAATATTTAAATACAAGCGGAGAAAAAAACTAGCAAACAGAGTTGGGCGCACCTTTATGCATTTAGAAATATAACTCTGACAACAAACTCACAAAAAGTTATCAGTAAGACTAACAACTATCATGAACAGATCATACGTTGTTGTTTTCTGATAACTTATTCATACAAATATCAACACTCAACTTTCAAGAGAAATTGGTCTATATGAAAAATGAGGAAGAACATTTAAAATGTCTAATAATATTTTCATTTTTTTACGTGCACTATCACTGAACAAATGACATCAGTTTAACAGAGAAGGAATAAAGGCATAGTTACTTTTTTTGTCCATTCTTCTTTGAATTTTCGGTCTACATCACTGTCTTGTTGGTATCAGAATAATTTGTCATCGCCTTCAGACGCACGGCTGTTATCAGTGTCTGCATTTTCACATATATATTTCATTTGAAGTACTGAGATGTGTGAATTGGCAGTGCTGGTTCATGTTGTTTGGAGCACTAAAACAGTATATATGAAATACGTCCTTAAATTTGAAACACGCTTGCTTGGGTTTGGATATGAACTGATCACATAGCAAGCGATAATCTCATATACATATTAAATATTTGTAATCGTCAATGTTGGTAGTCAAACTCCAGCTCTGAATGAATCAGGGTAGAAACATGAACACTTGTGCCATTGTACAACTGACCCTTTAAACATCAGTCAGTTGCTCATTTAATTATATTAATGCATAGTGTGACTGCCCATTAATCTTTACATTTTCTATTATCTTTACATTTTGATTTTATGCAGAGTTAACTGAATTACTGGTAAGCGAGCACCAAAATGTTCGTCATCCGCATAGAAACATCCTGACTAGATCCTCAAGATTGGCATAGGATAGACCCCATAGTATTTAGGATCAAATCCCAATCGTACAGCCATTTTATGAATCATGGCCAATTTAAAGCGGTGTATCTTTATTTTGAGTTATTAAAACCAATTAATTATGTTCGAGTCATTCAGACTGATCTGGGCCCTGTTTGAGAACCACTGTCCTAGGTTGTTTGTGTGCCATTTTTGAGCTTTATTGGTACCACGTTTTCTGAATTTCTCAATTGATACTGCTTTAAAATGGAAAAAAAAAGTTTTTGAACTTCACTTTTGTTTTTGTTCAACTGATTCAGTTTCTTTCTTATTACATTACTGACTGTTAGTGTTTACAACAACTATTTCATTAAGTCTACATGCCCACTGTTGTGATTCCATTCATTCATACAGTATTTAGATCTTGGTTCACACAACATCATACAAAAATATTGTGCGAATGTGACGCACTGTACCATTTTAAATAGAATTTGCCTAACTCCTTTATGATCACGTCGCGCACCAACTTCATAATTCGAGGGTGCTTTGCTTTCACACTCTAAAGCATTTGAAGTGGATCAGAGTCTGTTTCTGGAACTATTCACCGTTAGTCCAAACCAGATTCACATCTATTTTTAAAAGCACATTTTAAACAATTCTGTGGTGTTATGAATAAAAAATAAAATTCAAAAGAGCACTAAAAACTCAATTAAAATGAAACACTCCCCCATAGAGCATGACCTTAACTCTTTATATTGATAATGGCTGGGCGATCTGATAATATAACATGGTGACAATACAAAGTAGAACCAGACCGATTTATTGGCAGGCCGATATTATCGGACGACATTAGGCATTTTCCAAACTATCGGTAGTTATAATGGCCGATGAATGAATATTTCACGACAGTTATAGCAATGAGACGCATCATCTCTCCTTGGCCTGTTATATTGAAAATGTCTGTTTTACAATTTGCAGTATGACGTTCTCCATCAGCCGATATATCGGATTTTATAACCAACAAATATTTGTATCGGTGTCAGCCTTCAAAATCCTTTATCGGTCGGGCTCTAAGAGTACTAATCAAATGATATTTTGCCATACCACTTGCATACAATATGTAAATAAGCAGCTTTGTGCTGCACAGAAGTTACTGACAAGTTGATGTGATGTTGCAACATAAGCAACTTATAAATAAAACTTACAGTACATTAAAAACTTAATGTAATGTATTGTGTGTGTGTTTTTAATGTGCTGCTTGAGTACATCACCGATTTATTGTATTTGTCCTATTGTTTGTTATTTGCATTTTTAAAAAACAGACAAAATAATATCACGATAAAGACATTATCATGAATTTTCTTTATAAGATTTATCATATCTCCCACCACCGGTCCAGTCACATTGCACACACCAATCCATTTATATTAAAAGTAAACGTTTCAAATAGTTGCAGCTGCATCAAATAATCCTCAATACCAGCTGCCCCGGCATCAACTACTGCGATGTCGGTCTCGTGAGCACCATACTAGCTAGATGAAGTGCGTGTGTGCGACTATGCGGTGATGATGGGTAAATGCTGAACATTGTGTGAGATGTAAATATATCTGTAGGTGGAACAGCTGGAACATTCTGTTCAAGCAGAGGCCGATCACAGCAGCAAACCCAATCCCCATCCAAGTGGAAACATGTAGCGCAGACGCTTTCGAGCAATCAACCTGAAATCTGTTAGGAGTGGCATGTCTGCGATGGGCCCCCTGGTTTCAGAGGGCCTCTTGTCTGCAAGTAAACAAGATTGCAGCATTTCACCTCCACGTTCTGGCGTCAGAGGTTTTCCCCTGAAAACCCACCACATGGCCCGCGTCACGTGTGCGAGTTTGTGTGAGTCTGCTGCCCTTCGCTCACATGGACCGCTGGATTAGTTTTCATCCGTCACAAGGGTGCAATGTGACATGTTGTCCTGAACAGCCTCCACCAGAGTGTCCTGACTAAATATACCCCCCCCCATCCCCCCATTGTCCTACCTGCCTCCATTACGTCACACACACATCTCTATTAGGAGCTGGTTTGCATAGCACCCTCCTCCCTACACATGGCCTCATAAAGTCTGATAAAAAGCCCCAACAGGGATGTTTTTTTCTTCAGCCGATTCCCATGTTCACCTATCCCTGTCTGGATGACAGCGAATACACAGAATACAGGGCAAAACAAAGACTTGAGAGATAAACCAAGTCAAATAGTTGAACAAAAGCAAACCATGAAGCTAAAAAGACATCATGAATGGAGAAAGACAGCAAAAAACAGATGCTCACGTGTCTCAATGCACCAAGATATGAAGCATTTAAATGACATGTACAGCTTATACTAAGTCTAACAGTGCACTTTACACTGCAAACAGGCGTTGTGAGTATGATTCATATAGTAAGCGTACTTTTATATATCATAGATGTATCAGAGTTTGAGGCCTCGTGAAATCCACTGAGTCATGCTAACACTAGCAACACGGCTAACACACACACAGAGGCACATAAAGCGCAAAAAACACTCAACACAACAGCTGCTGCCCTCAAAATGTGTGCTGTGTTCAGTCTGAGGGGTTTGTGTTGATGAATGAGTGAAGATGGATGGTAATGTAGCCGTTTATCTACTTTATCTCTGGGTCAGGGTGAATTTGCTTTGTGTTCTCCTTTGTTTCAAACACTCTTCCTGTTTGAGCCAAACCATAAACCTCGATAATGATACAAAACAACAATTCACCACCAGAACACCAATTCACAACAAGTCAGTCAAAATATTGAAGAACAAACGGCGGGGAAATTATTTTACAAGACGTTTAGCTATTCATTCACACAACGATAAAGATAACACTAACTAGCTGGGCTTTGAGTTTCCTGTGTAACATCTCGATCGACACGCAAAACGACACCAAATAAAACCGAAAACACTATAATAGACAGTAAAATAGTAAGTTAGATTAATGATAATACTACACAAACAGCCAATTAACTCCATCTCAAACATTTGAAGAGAAATACATGCAAACGATGTATTTTTTTTAACTCTGGTATCTTGAAGGACAAAATCAGTTTAAACGCGATGCAAACAACGCGTTATAAATAAAACACGCGTGTTTAAACATAAATATGCTGTTTTCGTATCATATTTCAGCTTTTAGGTCGAAAGGAACAACAGGCTAATTTTCCTAGCTAACATGCTAGCATCAGCTAACAGCAATATTTGGTTAAACTCGCCAAGTTAATCATTTTAGACTAACCGATAGCACATTAAATGACATTGCACAAACGAATAACTAAGATATTAGGCTTATTATCTGGTTATTTAACCAAAACTAATTATATTTTCCTGTAGCGTTAGCATGATCTTTTAAAATGTTGTAATGTTTGGGGAAAGTGTTTTACTTGCCTTATATGAGTAAAACGAGAAGCTCCCGGAATAAAGAGACTGTGTTTTAAACCCTTCGCGTTGGTCTGTGCCGCTAGTCCGCTGACGTGTGTGTTTCGGTGTGTATGTGTGTTTTTTCTGGCTGCTGTTTGTTGGTTTTCTTTAATAGTGTGCGTGACGTCACTGTGATTGACACCTCCGCGGGGCGGGGCCAAATGCGCCAGTCACAACAAGTTTACTGTACAAAAACAACCTCTGAAGCAATAGCTCGAGTGCAGTGGCCAGGGGTTGCACTGCCCTGTCATCATGGTCAAATACCGGGGTTTGTTGTTCCTCACAATTTGTGGGGGTTAGATGGATTCTGAGAACTGTGATAGTACAGACCATACAAACATATTCTGCACACCTTTCAATGTGCCATTTTGCCCCAATTTCAACCCTATCACCAGTTTGCATGTTAGCCATCACTAGGCTACATGGCACTGGATGCAGCATGATGTTTTTAGTAAAAGAGCAGGCACAAAATGTGTTCAAAAGTTAAGGGTGCATCAAATGTCGGACTGTATTGAGATCCAAAACATTTTAACACATTTTAAGCAGAGGCTTTATGTGGTCCATTGGTGAAGGTTATTTTTACACGAGCTTGTATCAGATGTCAGCGCACTGTGATCTGCTGACCCACAGAACAGCCAGAGCCGAGCTCGCTCTGAAGGACACGTTGATCCAATCACAACACATCTCTGTCAAGGCCAAGCAGACGCGAGATGAAGATACTGGGACACACACACTGCAAATACCGGCTGCCTCAAAACATAGTGAGTTTCCTATAGACAACAGCACTGTTTGGTGTTATAGACACATTCAAAAACTTTTCTTCTTAAAAAACAAGCTTTATGTGTGTGAAAATGTGTAGAAATGTATATAAAACCGATATTATATACATTTTACTAAAATAATGATGATAAGATGAGAACCAGTTGGCTTGAAAACTTGTCAACAGGAAAACAATGAAACGAGTCTCTTGCTGGATGTCTTCAACCCTGGGTCTGTTGTGAAAGCACTCTCCTATTTTGCCCTGGGTTATATATAGAGCTGGAATCTGATACGAGACCAACTCGCACTCCATGTGGAAGAACGGCTTCACTGCTTTCTGCTCTATCAGTGAGTTCAAAGAAAAGGAATGAAGCTGATTAAGGTGGTGAAGGCTTGATTGTATTCTTACATTTGACGGCCATTGCATTTCCTCGAACTGCAACAGCATTGATGCATTTTCAGTAAACAATATACTGAGTTACCCCTGATAAAAGCTGATTATATTACTTTAGTCTTCTAATTTTACGTAACATCAAAGATGATAGGTGTTAACAAAGACTGTAAATGGGTCTCATTTACAGTCTTTGTTAACACCCATCATCTTTGATTAATGACTGAGATTATGGACTGAAATATTGTATGGGCTTGTAAAAAAAACAAACAAAGCAAAGCAAAAAAAAAAAAAAAGGCATTTCATTGTTAATGAAAAATATAGTGGTGTGGTTACCTTTCACACCCGATAATGCATATTCATACTTTGACCCAAAATGACCGAATTCAATGAGATCATCTTTTTGAAAAAAAAAAAAAATGACCCACTATCCTTCCAAACCTTTTTGACTTTCTAAATTCTGCAAAACACACACACACAGACACACACACGCACACACAATATTTAAGCCCCCCTGAGGTGAAAAAGGTTTTTAATGTTGTTTAAGTCTATGTGGCGTTTTTAATATGCTTTAAGACAAACCATGTGTAAATTTATAAGTCAACAGCATTGCTGAGCGAACCAAAGACAGTCCCAAAAACATGGTTTGAAATCGATGGTGTTTCTGATGTCACACACTACCCTGTAACCAATCAGATCAGCTTGTGATTGTCAACGAGTGGATCTCTGAGGTGGAGTGAGTGAGTGGAGGTGGGGCTAATTAGCATATTCATAGAACCCTGCATACGAAATGAGGAAAGGGTGTAGAGTTACATTCAATCAATGTTAAGGCATGAAGTATCTATGTCATTTTGGTTATCAAAGGGATGCAATTATTGACTACTGGGAGACAAACTGAGAGAATAGTTGAATTGCTTTGGTCAATACAGTGACTATATGGACAAAAATAAATAAATAAACAGAACAACAAAAAAAGACAACAAACATACACCTTGAAAGAGCATTAGTTGATTTATTCTTTCCACAGGACACCATGGAAAGTAAATTTATTTACAAAATCTGGAATGTTGAATAAATGCATACCAATCATCTTAACAGTAGCTGCTTGCGGAGAAACCTTTGACGTAGCTATACATTAAAAGGGCTGCTTCTGTGATGCAAGTTATTGCTGGTTTTAAAAAACGTAATCACTAATGCCATGAACAAATCATAAACCTTTTAAAAAAGTATTTACATGTTGATTAGTAATCTCTAAAGTCAAAGTAAAGTGTACTAAATAAATAAAAATAAAAGTGGGACAGTAAAAAGAACAACAGTTTTTTCTTAGTCACTGTTCGTTATTACATTTTTACGATGTCTTCGCAGACAAAATAAAAAAAAAGTGACAGTCGAGTGATCTACGCTAGGCTGATTCGTGACAAAACAGAAGTAACAGTGTCCACAAAACAACGTGTCGAGTGAATCATTCACAGCAAAGATGAGGGGCGTAGTTTTATCGACTAATGTTATGTTCTTTAAACTGTACGATTAATCATTTTTTACTCCAAAAAAGTAATCAAATGTAGCAAATTAATTTACAATCCATAGGCAATTTTGACCCAAAGCTTAACATACTAAATAAAAATTATCGCTATTATAGCGAATCAATCGAGTTTCTGTAAAAAGGGCAACCGTGCTCTTTCACATCAAATTGAGGATCTGTCACATTATCAGTATGTTAATTTGATTACTTGGATTCAATTAGCGCTCCAGTCTACTGAAGAATACAGCGAAGAACGATCAAAATGAGGAATTTCATGCAAATAATACACACGGTACTACAATCGACAGTGGGTCGTTCTTCTCCGATGCAGGCAGGGCAAAAAAAAAAATCATGGCCTTTCAATGTGACCACAAATACAAACATTACGATTAACATAGCTTTTCGAATCTCTTTGCTATTGAAGAGTTTGATGTATCCACATACAATGCAATGATAATCTTCATATGGGGTGTTTGGAAACAGCAGTGCAATCGCTAATGTGACGAGACATTCATTCGCGCACTATTCAGACTTTACGAACATTTTTTATTTTATTTCTTACAAAAAATCTGAAACGCCATTTCCTATGTATTCGTGTTTAAAAGATTTACAATATAAAACGCGGTATCAATCGAGGAATACTAAATGGGTTCTTTATTTATATAAAAACGCAACTGACTGCATCTTGCGAATGGAATAAACGACTTTCTATTGCTCTTACGCCCACTGTGTCATACGCCAGCCTAATAAGGCCACTGAATATGCGGCGTGGATCTGTACGAGTATTGCTCTGGGTCGAACGCATTTTGTGACAGTTCAGGGTCTATGGCACTTGACATGTCGTTTTCTCGAAACCCCCGATAGCAAACGTCCACAACTGCAACTAGTCAAATGTTAGAATGTTTTCGTAAGAGAATAAAATATCACATCTACAATCTTCACAGAATAAAAAAAAACGGTTTTGATGAACTCCAAATTGAAATAAGGAAAAAAAATAAATGTTTGAGCGCGGATGAGTTCGGTGGCATTGGAATCGGGTGGCTGTGTTGTAGAAGTCAGAGGAAAGAAGTTCACGTGCCAGCAGTTTCATGCCGCCCAGCCACAGAGTCCCAATATGCTTTGGTTAAGGTACTTGAACCACTTTCTGTTTCTGTCTTTTAGCAAGGCTGCTCTCTTTCGAAATCCTTATGGAAGTACTTCATCGTGTTCCTGTCCATGTTTCACGTGCAGGGAGCATTTCAGCGCATCCTTCCAGGCAGCATCCGGGCTAAAGTATGTGTCTTCCACTTCTGTCCGGTGGAAGTTTGCAGGAAGAAACTCTTGTTTCACTGGAGGAGACTTCCAGAAGGAGAAAGCTGAGAAGAGTTTCTAGCATTGAGGTGGATGAAGCAAGTTATCAATCCCAATGAGAGGAAGTGTTCTTCACAAGGGTAATCTGACCACGAGGCCAACAGATTTCACATCCAGTTCAGTTTAGCTCACCCCAGTTCTACATTCATTACCACAGTTAGCACGTAGCATTGTCTTCCAACTTAATCTCACACAGGTCATAAAAGTGGTTTTAAAAATCTCTAAAATGATAAAAAACAAACGAGTGAGATTTGATCGAGAGCCCTGCCCTCAAGCGGTCAGCTCATGTCTCATAAGAACTCAATCCAGGTGATGTCTTATAAAAAGAAAAACAAAAACTATCTTTACAAAAAGCACAGGGTTTCATAACAGTTGGACTGCACCAATAGGCTTTCCCACAGTGAAGGCGCATGCTCCCAGACTCTTCCACCTGATGCAGTGGTTTCGCCCCTATCCACCGATGGTCAAACCTCGTCCCATTTACATCAGCTCAGATTAACTACATACAGCACTGGCTCCTCTCGGTACAAAAATAAGACAGTGCACATTCAGTTTCGTCAGTTATGCGGCCATCTCTCGAACGATGATCAAGTCGACGGTGCTGGGGAACGTCTTCAGGAGGGAAACGGCGTGTCCGTGATCGATGTTAACGAAGCTGTATCCGTTTGCCTGCGAAGTGGATGTTAATTGATGTTAGTGAATTACTAAGGTATGGATAAGGCAAAATATGTGAAAAGTAGGTAGTACAAATGACCTGGATGATCTTGTCCCCCGGTTGAAGGAGTTTTGAAGCTGGTCCCTCCGACTGAACCCTCGTCACGAAGATCCCCTGTTGATCAATTATGATAAAAGAGTTCATAATTCATTGGAATCATACACTGAAATTAATTATTAAAGAAAAGGCAAGAGAAAGAGAAATACTGACGTAGTCGTCTGGGTGGAAGGGATTCCCGCGGCCACCCACTCCTCCTGATATACTGAAACCCAGCTCAGGGTTCTTCTCGATCTTCACATGGAGCTGAGAACGCAAGACAAACCACAGAGCTTGAGTTCACATCGCACTGCTGCCTAAATATTAATCTGGCTATTAGCTAGCATTATTCAATATCCCACACAGTGTAGGTGACATCAGGATTTTAAATTTCAATGATATACCATAAAACCAAAAATGTTAATAAAAGCATAGACGGTTCATTTTGATTTCCTATTGGCACTGTCTTTACACCAGACGCGACAAAAGCAAATAGGGCCCGTTTACATCTGGTATTAAGATGTGTTTTGGTGGACTAAGTTGACGACGCTAAATACAAGTGTAACGGGGTCTAAAACGTAGAGTTTGTCCACTTTAGAAAATGCATTCGACCGGATTGCTTTCATAGTGTAGGCATCCAATGGGCATCAAGTGGTCGAATGTGTTTGAACAGCCACTAAAGACCGTTTACTCTTCGCATGCAGACCTAACGCGTAAACATTATGGGATGCGCTCTAGCCAGACGGGAGTTAAACTTTGTTGGCTGGAGACACAAGTTTGATTTGAAGATGAAAAACCTATTCCTGATTTCTAACACACATTCACAGTGTCCGGCTGTACTTGAGTTGTCAGAGCAGAAACTAAAGCTGCTGCTTCTCCATGTTTTTTCTGTCGTCTCTGGTCGCGTTCACGTGAAAATTGCATAGGCTTATTTCGTCCATTAGATTAAAAGATCTAACAAAGCCCATACATCTACCCCACTTCCCTTGAAGAAATCAGGACAGAAGTTGATGGGAATGTCTCCCTTGTCTACTTGTGATCCAATCGAGCAAAACTAATCTTAATACCAGGTGTAAGCAGAACCTATAAACCCATTATAATCAGCGATGCTGTCTACACTGGTGCCACGACTGCTGCGTCCAGTGGAGACACTGTGTTAGGCATGATGGTCTATAGCTGCGTCAACATTTCAAATGCAGGGCACATATTGATATTTCTGTGAGACTGGTCCCACCTCCTGCTGCAGAGTCTCTTGTGGGACCCGTGGAGCACCCGGGGGCTGCTGGGACACCTTGAGCATCAGGTAGTCGATGAGCTGCTCTCGTGAGGGGTGGCGTGCCATCGGGGGCTGACCGCAGCTCATGGGAGGTCTCACAGGAGCACACATTTGGCCATTCATCAAAGGCACCTGAGAGACAAATGCACACACCAAACCATTAAAAGATGCGCATAGTGTTTCTGCCAGTTAAATCACTACACACTGTCAACAAATGGCAATCTCTCTCCTCAAGGCTAAAACAAATCAGTGCAGTGATCTTTGCTTTTAACTCTCAGGTTTTGGGGGCTGGACAGGACCAGACAGAAGCTACTTTCAGAGATACAGAAGATATATGGTCTCTATGTTGAGATTTCTGTGATGAGGAACAGGCCACCTTAACAATTCTCTTGAAATTTCATTGACTAGACAGAAATCAGTGAAAACACACTAACTCTATTCAGTGATAACTTTTTATATATAAAAAAAACCCTGAAAATTGAGTTAAGGGAAATTATTAGGCATTTTCAATAAAAACAAAACAAAGGATGGTCCTTTGAGCATTTGTCTCAATGCCTACTTATATGATGTGATGCATTTTCCAGACACCAGGTGGCAGAAAGTTCCCAGAAATCATTTCAATGAACCATGAATCTGGTTAGAAGAACAAGAAATCTATGTAGACTGATGAAGTGTCACACTTTTAGACCTTTAATTCTAATCAATTCACCTCACTAAATGGTTTATTTGCAGAGAGACCAAGACTTTCACAATAAAACAAATTGCATCTTTGTTTTCAAGGACACTTTCACACAATGTCCAAAAGTCAATCACCAAGCACAAACAAAACAAATAAAATGGTCTAAATATTTGCCAGGTGGTCAGAAATTCTACAACTAAACCACACATCTTTTACAAACATATAAATCTCAACTTAAGATCATTTTTAATAATAATTTTATCCTTCCATGTGTTCATTGCCGTCAGTAGTGAAAACGTCCACAGTTGGTTTTGTGTGCTAGAAAGATCAGCTTTCAAATATGTCAGGCTTCTTTAAAGCAGTGCTTGTTAATTAGAGCTAATTAATCACTGCTGGAGTCAAGCATGCCCACTGGGTCCATATCTCAATGCAGTTCATTAGCACATTACACACAACCACAGTTGAGGACGTATAGGATTCAGTCGTGAGGACAAGTTTAAATGATATTCCTGAACATCACTGCATATTGTTCTTCATGAGTAGGGCTGTCAAATGATTAATCACGATTAATCGCATCCAAAATAAAAGTTTGTGTTTACATAATATATGTAGGTGCACTGTGTATAATTATTTTGTATATGTGTATATACATATATATATATATATAGACCATTTCAAAAGATGTAAACAACACTGGCCCAGAAGCACTTCCTGTTTCAGTTTTTTAACACTACATAAAAGCTGGGATAAAATACAACCAACAGAACATTTAAAACGGAATCAAAAAGTTAAACAAACATCTTTAAGAAGTTTTCTTTACATTTGAAATAAAGAAAACAGTTACAAACTGAAACAGGAAGTGCTTCTGGGCCAGTGTTGTTTACATCTTTTGAAATGGTCTATATATATATATATATATATATATATATAAATACACACACACATGCATGTATATTTAAGAAAAAAATATTGTTCATATATAAAATATTTATATATAATATAAATTATATATAAATCTATATACAGTATATACATGAAAATATTTCTTAAATATAAACAAGAATGTGTGTGTATTTATTTATATATATAAAATAATTATACTCAGTGCACCCACATATATAATGTAAACACAAACTTTTATTTTGGATGCGATTAATCACGATTAATCGTTTGACAGTCCCATTCATGAATGCATAGAGCAAAATATCTGAACGTTATCACATTTGATAAAGCAAGCAACATTTATACAATTCAAGTGTCCAAATACTTTTTGTGTAATTAATTAATAGCGTAAAGCACTTACTTTTCTTAGAGTGTCGATATGGTAGCCCGGTTGTCCATGAGGACTGAAGACATCATCCTGCAGAGAAACAGCACAAAATGTCTCAAACTTCGCAATGAGAAAAGGTTTACTGTATTTGACGATGCTTGTTTAACCACTATGGGATGTATTTTGAGTAATTTTAACTACAGTGAACGACTATAGTATTAAAACATACAGCTAAATAAGAACTAAGGTGGATGTCACTAGTGACTGGGAACTGCAGCCATTTCCCATGAATGTGGAATTCCCAGTAAATTTGATTCATAAGCCTGTGTTGTTTAAGCTCCTGTTATGTGTCACTTCAACCAACAGGATGGTTTACTTATGGTACTCGAATTAGCAAGGTGAATCAATCAGCTATTATGTTTGCTAACTCCACATTATGAAAATCAGGCTGAACAAATCACATTTCATAAAATATTTCACAATCATATTCCATAGATTTTTAAAGAGCACCTATCATGGATTTTTGAAAATGACTGTTCATGTAGTGTGGACTATTAGCTCTAAGGGAATGAAAACATCCTGCAAAGATTTATATCTGAAAGCGCACCGCATATAAAGTTATTGTCTTTCAAAAGTGAGAGTCGACTCTGAGTCTATGAAATTGCATTGTTTTTGAAACGAGTGATTAGCTGTTACATCGTGACGTAGATACAAAACATTAGCTCACTTTTTCTGACATGTTTGTTCGAACACTATATACAATTTTCAACACTTGACAAGCTATAATCCTGGTTATGGGCGTTCCGTTGCCAACAGTCTCTGCCTACGGTTTACCAATAACAACTGACTGGGTCATTTGACCAATCGCCGCAGATTCGCGTCACTCAAAGGTGTTTGGGAAAATGAATTGTCGAACGAATCATTTGGGAGTAAATAATAAATGCATATTATAAGACAAATAAAGTGTTTTTATCCCTGCATGCACGTTAAACTGTTTAGGGAACTCCCAAAACAAAAATAGGAACATTTCAAGTGCTATGATAGGGGCTCTTTAAAAGCGACTTTATGGGGCTTTCAGCTAAACTGATCAAAACAACAGAGCTTTCTTGAGGTCAGATTGTGCTTTTAAGCACAGAGAAATAAAGAGTGTTTGTTTCCAGGACTTTAGTGTATATGGTTTAGTGGTTAGGAATGTTCTTAATCTCGTATTACTCAGACAACCCAAAGAAACTGAGCAATTGTGCAAACCAGCCAACGCTGGATATAAGCTGAGAAAGGTGAACTTGGGGTAGGGGTATTAAGCTCCATAAGGGGCATTCTCGTCAATGCTTGCTGCTTAGAGACGTTTGTTGGCTACTCAAAAGCCAGCTTTTCCCCCCAGAAATGTGCAGAATTGTGTGGAAAAGAGCAGATTGGACATTCTTCAAGGAAGAAAGTTAGTCATACAGGTTTGGAACAACATGATGATTACAGAATCTTAATTTTTGGGTAATTTAACCTTTTAACTGACTTTCCAAACCCTATTCCTTGACGCCTCCCTTATCTGACCCATTTGTTTCAGGTCTTCCTGTCTCTACTAATAAGCTGATGATTTAAAGCTGTGTTTGTTCAGGAGGAGTTTGAAATTGAGTACTTTTTCATGTGCTTCAGTGAGGTGGTTGGGAAACATTCAGCTTTAGTGTGTACAGAAATTGCAAGGTGATAAATGCCTCTAAATATGTTGGGAACTCAAGTCACACAGCAAGCGGAGAGAATGACCCCTTGGGTGAGGTTACAGTGAGGCGGTACTTACGCTGGGCCCATGAGCTCCGATCTGCCACCGGTCTACAGCGCTACAGGCCAGAGAGCTCTGACTGCCAATGAGAGTGGCCAAAGACCGAGATAGAGAGCTCTGATGACATGACACATGCACACAAACACACATGCATTTAATGAGGACTTCAGTGAGCATGCATTGACCAAGAGTACACTTTGAAACATGCATGGGTTAGAGTTGGTTAATGTGTTAATGTCCATACACAAACATGCAGAGAAATACTGGGTAATGAGCATTTTTATGAGAGAAAATAAACATATAGCATATGTATATAAATAGCACATGCATGCAGTTAATGCTGAATAATAGTGGAGCGTGGAAACTCAGACTTGAGGTTGAGAGTGCCCTGCAAAACTTGCTTCTATGCTGCCAGGGTGTTGCTATATGATTGCTAAGGTGGTCTAACTATGTGTCTAAGTATGAATACTTGCAACTAATTAGGCGAAAAAACAGATTGATTCCCGTTACTTTATCCACTACGGTAAAAGACCTGGGTGTTATTCTAGACCGCAACTTGTCTTTCAAAAAAAATATATTTCATATGTTACAAGAACAACCTTTTTCCAACTCAGAAACATTGCTAAGCTACGTAACATGCTATCTGTTTCTGATACAGAAAGGTAGTTCAGGCATTCATGACCTCGAGACTAGATTACTGTAATGCTTTATTAGCCGGTTGTCCTGCATCCTCAATAAACAAGCTACAGTTAGTGCAAAATGCAGCTGCTAGAATTCTAGGTCAAGAAAATATGATCATAACACCAATTTTGTCATCTCTACACTGGTTTCTTATTAAGTTCCATATCTGACCCATAAAGCCTTGGCTTAAATGGTCTAGCTCCTGTGTATTTAATGGACCTTCTATTCCCCTACAATCCATTATATTTTTTAAGATCGCTAAATTCGAGGCTTCTGGTCATTCCTAGTATATCTAAGTCCACTAAAGTAGGGAGGACGTTCTCACATTTAGCTCCTAAACTCTGGAATAGCCTTCCTGATATTGTTCGAGGCTCAGACTCGCTGTCCCAGTTAAAAGACGCACCTCTTTAGCCAAGCATTCACATAATGCTTACCTTTTATACCACTGTTGAATCAGATTGAATGCATTCATATTATAAACAGCAGCTATGCTAATTATTTCCCATGCTTTTCTGCAGTTATCTCAGGACGTTAGTCCCGAGGTAAATAGCGTTCGTCAGCTCCAGTTTGTATCCTCTATCCTCTAACGGAGACTTCAGATTAATACATGATTAACTGTTTTTTTTTTCCTATGTAAATTTCTGAAATGCACTTTCTGTAAAGCTGCTTTGAAACAATATATGTATTGTGAAAAGCGCTATAAAAATAAATTTAAATTGATTCATAGTGTTACTAAGTGACACTTTACTATTTCATGAGGCCACTGGGAGAGGATTTATGAAGGACAGTGAAGTTCATTCAATATCAAACGTGGTACCCAATGCAATTTCAGATGCACATGGCTATGCTGTTGCCTACACAATGGGCTAACAATCCCTGCTCCAGGAGGGCAATGGAAAACACCTTGATTAGCAATCCTAAACACCTTGATTAGTTGGTTCAGGTATGTTTGATTAGGGTTAGAGTTAAACTCTACAGGACAGTCAGTGGTCCTCTGGGACTGGAATTGCACAAGACAGAACTTTCAAGTCCAATCGATTACAAAAGTAGCAGCACACTTCTCAACAAACCGCACAATCTGAAGTGTCATTCATGTCTGGAGTATAACTGGTAATATCAAACATACCTTCTCCATCTTCTTGGCCTCGATATGTCTCATGACTTGATCCCTCCAGTCAGCTGGGACCCTTCCACCACCTCCGACCGGCCCGTCCAGTAGCGAGTGCTCGGACTTTACCCTCATGCTGGGCCTCTTGCTGGGGCTGCCATGCTGGTAGTTGAAGTCGCTGACGGACATGGTCCTCTCTGGAAGCTCGTGCGGTGGGGGCCGGGCGCTCTGTGGCCGGGGAGCGTTGGGTCCGTCGATGCTGTAGGTGCGGGCTGACAAGGGTCTGTGGAGAGCCTGGCTCATCTGCAGGGGCCCACGGCCCGCCGCGTGAATGTCCCGATATGTCATGTACTCTCCTTCCAATCCTGGCATGCGACGTGGGTCCGACATGCACATGGAGGTGCCAGAGGATCCACTGCCTTGTCTCTGCAAGGTGCCTCGCTGGCCAACAGAGGGCAGCATTCTTTCCTTGGCCCACATGTCCGGGGTCTTGGGCGGGCCGCGCTGTTGGGGCTGGGGGTAAGGAGGGGCGTTGTTGCGGTTTGAGTAGTTGGTGTTGGCAAGGGAGTGCTGTGGCGGTAAGTAGGTCTGTTCTGGGGGGACGGGGGTACGTTGGCTCCACAGGTTGTCTTTGGGGACTGTGCTGCTGGCGTACTGGACGTTGTACTGGGGTGGGGGGCCGGTTGGGTAGCGGGCGCTGCTAACCGGAGGTTTGGAGCTCAACAGCAAGTCGGAGGACGACGCTGAGGATCCAGGGTAAATCTGCAAAGTTTGATCATTGAGTAAGGATGCAGATTTGGAGCGGACGATGCTCTGGCCCTGAGCGGCAGGTACAGATGTTCTGGTTGCACATGCCACTTCGTACGGGGGGATTTCTCCCTCGAAGGAGAACAGCTTCATCCCTCCAGCCTCCATGTTTGCGATGCTTTGAGATTTCACCACTGGGGCCGGTGGACATTTCCTCTCTGGTGACAGCTCCTCTGTGCTACGAGAAAGACTCATATCACTTAATGCCGTTACACCTGTCGAGGCGGTCCTCGTAGACTCGTAGCGCAAATTAGCGGGAATTTGATCCGTTCGGCCATTGAAACTCTCCCCAGAATGGGTTTTCTGAAGTCGATTGCCGTTCTCAAGGTTCTCGAGTGACATCATGGCATTGTTGTAGCTTGACATGGACTCCTTGGCTGAGGGACTCTTGGTTCTTTCCAGGTCCTCATACGACACCATGTTGTCAGGCGGGAGTTTGGCCACGTTCATGTTGATCTGATCCCACTTGCTGTACTGCTCTGTCACACCATTGTTGATGCCCTTTTCAATGAGGGCAAGCCTCTCCTCCATGGAGAGACTGTAGTCGGCCATCTGGTCTGACTTGCTTTCGTAGCTTTGCTGGTTCTTCAGGATGGTCTGTAAGGACGTCTCAGAGCCGTTGCAGTTCTGGAGTAAAGGGGTCATCTGCTTCAGCTGGTTGAGGTTTTCATCCTCTTGTCTGCATTTGAGGAAATCAAATCAAGTTAGGGAAAGACTCTAGCTCTGTTCCCAAACCTAGTGAGCTGCCTTTCTGTCTACTACCTAAATGGACAGCTGCCTTCTAAGTAGGAACACATATTGTGATTCTTTTCTCCAGATACTTATGGCGCTTTTCCACTACACAGAACCAGCTCGCCTCGGCTCGGCTCGGCTCGACTCGACTCGCCTTTGTTTGGTTTTCCACTGTGTAAAAGTTGTACCTGTACCTGCTTTCGGGTACTTTTTTTCGTACCACCTCCGGCGAGGTTCTAAGCGAGCTGAGGCGATACTAAAATGTGACGTAAAACAATGCCGACTGCCGATTGGTCAGAGAGAATCGTCACCATTCACTGCGTCATCTTGCACTCGCCAACCGGATTCGTCTCGTTTTTCAGCAGTGTTTCGTTTTGCTGCCCTCAGCCTCTCATGAAACAACGTTTGTCTTCTTGCTGTGAGAAACAGCCACATCCCGAGGATCAAAAACAGCATACACTCGATTTCCTCCATTGTCCTGTGTGTGTGGGTAGCGCGGATATGTGGCGCGTATTAGATTACGTCACGGCAGTTTACTGCGGCGTCGCTATGACGACCGGGTACTATCTGTGGCGGTACTATCCGCTGTGGAAAACGGAGCCAAAAGCGAGCCGAGGCGAGGCGAGCTGAGGCGAGCCGAGGCGAGGCGAGCCGAGTCGAGCCGGTACTGTGTAGTGGAAAAGCGCCATTAGTTGACATTGATCTAGTCTAGCTTTCTATAAATGAATATAATTTTTACAATCCTCAACTAATGACGAAAGCAAGTTTAGGCAGGCAACACACTATAATTTCCACCTTCATTTCATATATCTTTCTAATGGTAAACAATGTTTTTGATCCCTTTTCAACTTTAGTTAATAATAAAAAATAACTAATGACACAACTCAGATTTAAACTTGGGTTGGATCTTTTTGTTTGGACAGTTCATGTAAACCTGTGACCAGATCATATATGCAAAAAAAATAATAAATAAATAAAAAAATGGTGACTTGAGAAGCCGTGGCATCACTGAGGTTCATTGTCATGTTTTTGACTCGGGGTGTATCCAATGTGTGTTCATACCTGTTCTTGGGGATGAGAGGCATTTTCGACTCCCTCTCTGGGGTGCAGAGGGAGTTGTCCTGACTGCTGTCTGTGGTCAAGGACACTGAATCAGACATGCGTGACGGAGAAGAGCAGTTGCTGTTGTTCTGGTTACTGTTGGCCACCGTCTCGTCCAGCAAAGAATCAGCATCCTTCCCATCATCTACATCACCAGATAAAAAAAAAAAAAAATATGCATTTGTGAGTTCAATCACACACCTTATTTTGAGGAACAATTACCCACGGTAATAGGAGAATCAATTGATATTAAGGAAAATTGTGAGAGTAAGTATTTCTTTACCTTTTTTGTCCTTGCTGAGGGCCACTACTTTGGGCTGGTTAATGGAGATTTCGATGAGTGGAGGTCTCATTTCGGCTATCTTCATTTCCTCCTCCTCTGATGACAGCTCCTCTGAGTCCTGACCACAACCACATCACACCATATGCTTAAATTCAAATTTATACTCCAACTTTCTTCCTGCTTCTACAGTGATAAACGGACACCATTTTCATATTCATTTGTTTAAATGATCCCTATGATAAAGCATCTATTGACAAATCTCACATAATACAATGAGCAAATGTATCCTGACAAGAACTTTACATCCACTCATAGTAAGAGAATAATTTACATTTATCTTTATGGATTTATCAGACGCTTTTATCCAAAGTGACTTAAAAAAGAGGAACAAAAGCAATTCGTCAAGGAGCCAACAATATTCGCAGTATACACTGCAAGGTTTATTTGAAAACCAGATTTAGAAACAAGCTAGAGAAGAGGAGAAATGCAGAGGAGATGTGTGTGTGTGTGTGTGTGTGTGTGTGTGTGTGTGTGTGTGTGTGTGTGTGCGTGTGTGAGGTGTTTTAAAGGTGTGGGTTAGTTAAGTGCTTGTGGAAGAGGTGCGTCTTCAGCTGATTCTTGAAGTTTGTGAAGGTCTCAGCAGGACACATGGATATATGAGCATGGCTAATGTGTGAACGTGCATGTAGCATACAGTGATATAGACAGATTTTGCAGTTTTATCTTCACAAGCCACATTTGCTGATCTATTATATTACCATCACTACAATTTGTTTAAATTTTAAAGGTCATGAATCACCTTTTCCTCATCCTAATGCCATATCAAATCCATGTAACTTTCTTCCGTGGACCACAAAAGGACTTAAGTAGTTATAAAAGTACATAATGAACATGTATGGAAACTATATATATTCATATATTTAAACATTTATTGTTTAATGCCTTATTAGCAGCAATAGCTATATTCATGTCAAAATCAACAGTATTTAAATTTTTAAAAAATTATTATGATTACAATATCATTTCAATACATTGTTTACAATAGTTAAATTTTGTATTAAAATAAGCAATATACAAAAACGTACATATATAACAATAACAGCAATAGTATACACACCATCTTTCAATTTAGTGTATAACAAAAATTCTAACATTATTGCAGGAGAAACCTTTTTAAAAATGTCCATTAATATATTTTCTGTATAATATGATTTAAAAATGGACTTTCTATTAAAATATCGTATAATACAATACAATATACAATAATTAACTCCTTGATTTAGTACTAGATTTACCTCATATAGTTTGAAGAAGAAAAAAGCCTGCTATTCATGTATTATAAAAGTAGTCCATATACACACATATGAATGACCTGATTGTAATGCTAACCTAAATCGAATGGCAACTTTTCGAATGGCCAATTTTTCACAGTGCATGAGTCGCATGAACTACTTTTATGCTACGTTTAGTGTTTGACAGCCTGGTACAGATTCACTCACCATCATAGAGGTGTGAAACTACACAAGAAGGAGTCAATAATTTAAAAAAACTAATAATAATTTGCTTCAATAACCATAGTCATAACATTTCAAATTTTTTACACTTCGATATAATACCTCAAGGGTGTCATCATGGTTCACCATGGCTCTCGTGTTGTCTGAAGTCTTGAGAGGGATCCTTTCAACGCTGTGGTAGTCTATTGAATCTATTGGTTCGTAACTGTGATGACTGTTCATCATTGTTTTAGGCTCCATTTCAACAGCTTTGCCATTGGTGCAGGGGCTTTCGATCACCTGACACACAAGGAAATTAGGGTTATTCCAACATCGGCACCAAGATTAATTTTCAATGTAATAATTACGTGGACCCATCCCACAGTAGGACATGCAACTGGTAGCGTTTTAAAATCGAACCTTCACTCCAACGTCCTGCACTCCGATGTGGTTCCTCTCACTGGCCCTGGTCTCTTTTCTCGCCTCGTCGCTGGACTCGTCCTCTTTGAGTCTGTGAGCCACGGACTGAGCTGTTTTCACCATGTTCTTCAGTTCATCTGGGTACGGTGTTGGGTAACGCTTCAGATTGCCCTCCTATAAAGACAAAGACACAGCTAAGTTACTCGAGGAATCTATCAGAGCGAACTTCATAGGATCTGTAGTGAAAAAAAAGATTAGATGGGGTCTAAAATCAGATTTATTATATAATAATCTGATGTATTATATTTAATTTCATATTACATATATTGATGCTTTAAATTAAACATTTGTTTACATCATTGTAAGAGAAAACACAGGTCAGTTCTTACAGGTGTCGCTGAACCCGTGGCCAAACCACTGATTCCATTTAATTGGAGGAGGTGTTGGTGAGCTTTTTACAACACTTTCAGGGTCACACTGGCGCTCTGAGAGCTGATAGTGAAGCTACGTTAGACAGCTTGGGAGCCTGCATGTGTTCCTGGCACAGAGTGTAAGCCAGACAGGCATATTGAGTCATCAGGGGTGCAAGACCGGGCGCGAGAGGGAGGGAACCAGATACCGAGTGTGTAATATCAGCGAGATGAGGGGTGGAAGGGAAAAATAAGGTTGACGTTGTACGCTCTAGGGCCCCTGAGACAGTGAAGACTTCCATTTCACTTTCTGACAGGAGTCATGTCAGGGTTAGAGTTTTAATGAGTTTCCACTGCAATGCAGTGAAGCGCAGGCTGTGACATGCAGACGAAACCAGGTGAGGCTGTTCCACTCAAACCGTTTTACCTCAAGCTGCCAAAACATCAAGAAATAATCAGACCAAAAATGACAATTCTGTCACCATTTACTCATTCCCATGTCGTTTCAAACCTGCACGGCTGACTTCCTTCTGCTGCACACAAAAGAAGAGATTTGTTTGTTTGTTTGTTGCTATTGCCATTCCAGCATCTAGAGCTATTTTATGGCCAGATCAATGTAGTGCAAATAAATAGTAGTTATAAAAAACAACTGACATCAACTCACATCATTATAACAAAAATGTATAAATAAAGATTTTTCATTTTAATATTTGTCATTTAGTTATTTAGTATTTAGAGTAATTTATTGAATTAATAATATTATTTTTTTTTTCTTAGAATTATTTAGAATTATTTATATACTACTATATTTATAGTAATTTATTTTATATTATTTTAATTCATATTTTGAATTTACTATGTACATATTCATTTTTAAACATTTAATTTAGTTTTTCAATTAATATTAATTACAGTTGCTAAGGCAATATTTCTAATATTGATTGAAGTTTTCCATCTAATATTTATATTTGTATTACAGCTTAATAAACATAAACTGTTTTTAATAGTTCATAGTATAAGTTTTGATACTTTGAATGTGCTTTTGTACATTTTATTCTATTTAAGTTTCAGTTTCAGTTCTGACTGCAAGCAGGTTGTCACAGTACATTTTGAGAATCAATTGTCTTCTTTTTCTTTTCTTAATTAAAATGTGCCAGGTAGCTCCACCCACTCTGGTCCAAAATCCCACCCAACATAGCTGTATATTAAACATCAAACATGCGCCGATTAGCTCATTGTGAAAGCAGAAAAGTGATTTAAGTGTGCCTGGTTAGAACAGAACAGAATAACAAGGGGATTAGATGGGTGACATGAAGCGAGAGAGAAGGGCGAGACATGCACAAAGTGAACAGAAGATGGGTGGGAACTGACCCGCGGGGGCGTCTCTCGCTCATCCTTGTCCTCGTCACACTCGAAGGCCACTTGCGCTCGCTGCTTGCGCTGCTCCTCCCATAGAGACGGGTTAAAGCTCTCGCTGTCCGAGTTGGGCACGTCTGTGAAAGAGAGGCCAAGAAACCATTAACAAACAATCAAAACATGCCATCAGTGGAGGATGGAAAGCTCAAGAATCTCAAAGCAAATTCTGTACCGAGTTTGTTTTGATTCGTTTAGTTTCTGACAGTCCAGTTATTTCTGATCCAGCTAGAACAAATCATTAAAATGGACTAATGCAGTGTCTCTCTGCTATGTGGTTTAACAAACACCAAAATCCTGAATGAAACAGCCTGAGCTTGGTGGGCGGCACGGACTCGGTTCACACACACATCAACTCTCATTTGTGTTGTGTGCCCATTTAACAAGACATCTGGGTTCAGGAGAGCACTGTGTCGTGTAGGCACGCAGACTTCAGGCTGTTTCTGAAGCTCAATCATGCTTCCAAACTGAAGCGGACCCCGGAGAACGTCAGTCAGAGCCGGTGCGTTCGCGCTCCGAGGAGTTTAGAGTGGAGTTGCTAGGAAACAGGTTAAGACTCATTAATCTCTTCCCCCTGGAATCTAGAGTCTCAGAGAGGAAAAACAGTGACATGAGCAAGTTCTGGCTGCAGGTAGCAGTAGACATTTGATGCTCAGTCAGGTCTCTAAAACTATAAAAAAAGACTTCACAGACCTGACTGAGATTCAAATGTCTGCTGCTACCTGCATTTGGTTCCTGTACATTCAGACCTTCTATAGCTCACAGTATGCTTAATGTTTGTAAAAGGGGTTATAACAGTGGCCTCTTGTCACCCAGGGCTCTGGCGGAGTGTTAACCGGTCACACAACGTCTAGGACATCTCAGGTATCGCACATTGTACATGTCATTCTGTACTTGCAATGTCAAGTTCAAGGCGGCAGTCGAAAATAGTGAATCTATGCGCTATTCACACAAACATTCACTTCACGAATGAACAAAGTGGCGACCATGAGATGTTGAGATGTCCATGACGACACAAAGCAGAGTAAAAAAAATATGTATTAGTGCAACTTTCATGAAGTAAAATCACTAAAAGCCTTCTTTCAGCTAGAAAAAAAACTAGTCCCTGACCGTGAACAGCAACAACGTTACAATGTGTAATATAAATAGAAACGTAGGGTAAACCCGTCATAGCCAAGTTTTACAACGAATAAAGCACAGCTATTGACCAATCAGAATCAAGGATTAGAACTAACCGTTTTATAATGCATATATACACAGACACTACAGTTTAAACAGTCAGATTTTTGGCCTCCAGTCATTAGAATGATTTCTGAAGGATTGTATGGCACTGAAGAGTGGAGAAATGACGCTGAAAATTCAGTGTTGATCACAGGAATACATGTTAAATAAAATATATTCAAAAAGGAAAGTTATTTTAAATTGTAATAATACGATTCAAAAGTTTGGGATGTACAGAACCAAAAAAAAAACAAAACAAAAAAAAAACGTGAATATCATGGAAAAGTCATTTTTTCGTAATTTAATTCCAAAAGAGCAACTCTAATATATTCTAGATTCATTACATGCAAAATATTTCAAACCTTTTTTTGTTTTAGTTTAGATGATTACAGCTAACAGCTCATGAAAATGAGCATCCATTTTTTTTTCATGAAAAAATTTCAGTATCTCAAAATGTCCGAAAAATCAATCAAAAAAAGTCCTGAAAAAAAGGTTAATTTATGCACTCGATACTTGGTCGGGGCTCCTTTAGCACGGATGCATCAATGTGCACTGCTGAGGCGTAACTGAAGCCCAGGTTGCTGTGATAACAGCCTTCAGCTCGTCTATACTGTTGAGTCGGGTGTTTCTCATCTCTCTCTTGACAATATGCCATTGATTCTCTCCAGGGGTCAGGTCAGGTGAGTTGGCTGGCCAATCAAGCACAGTAATATCATAGCGAGCAAACAATTTAGTAGTAGTTTTGACACTGTGGGCAGGTGCTAAATCCTGCTGGAAAAGAAAATCGGCATTTCCATAAAGCTTGTCAGCAGACGGAAGCATGAAGTACTCTAAAACCTCCTAATAGTCGGCTCCGTTGAATTTGGACTTGATAAACGCCAACGCCAGCAGATATGGCACCCCAAATCATCACTCACTGTGGAAACTATTCAGCTTCAGTCCACTCCTTGTGAAGCTCTCGCAAGATCTTCAATCGGCTTTGCTTGACAATCTTCTCAATGCGGTAGTCATCCCTGTTCTACCACACTTCTTCCTTCCAGTCAACTTTCCATGGATACACTTCGATACAGTGCTCTGTGAACAGCCAGCTCTTACAGCAATGACCTTCCGTGGCTTACACTCCTTGTGGAGGGTGTCAACAGCTGCTTTGACGAATGTGGAGGATGATCAGATATTTATTGAAATTTTATTATTAATTTGTGTTTACATCACTCAACAGAGTGCTTACAGAGAAACTGGAACCCAAGCAACAGAAAAGTGACCAATCCTGAGTTGCGTTGTCACTTCACAGATTCTCCCAGCACTGTTAGCCATCCGTGCCGAGAACGGACTGTGATCGTGCCGTACTCAGACTTAAGTGTAAATACAACTGGAACTGTTTCGTACCATTCTAATGCCCGACGGTGGAAAAGCAGCTAATGATCATCTTCTGGACAACTGTTGAGTCAGGTCTTCCCAATGATTGTGGTTGCATATACAAGAACTAGATATACCTGTTATTTATACTGTATAGTTAAGAAATTTTACATTCGACAAAACTCAGGCATATATTTTAATTAATTGTATATATTTTTTATACTTAGATTATATTCTTAAATTATATTATTGTATTATACTTAAATTATATTTTTTAATTATATATATATATATATAATTTATTAATTTATATATTTATAATTAATTTATTAATACACACATATATATATAATTTTATATATATATATTTTTTTTTCTATTAAATTATACAATTTTTTTTATTATTATTATTTTTTTTTTAGGGGTTAAACGACTTTTTGTGATATTGACATTTATGTGATGAAAGTTGAGTGGATGTCGACTAGTCCCTGATGACCTCATTGATGAACAAACAAGCCTGAATCTTGTTCTGAGACTGAGATCTGCACAAATATGGCATATAAAACAGCGCGTCCAACATAACATATTATTTTTATCAGTTCTTTTGGGTTGTTATATTTGTCACCGATTTCTGCTCGTTCTAAATCAGATTTGGATAAAATAGCACAGTAAAGATTAAATTTATATGAATGCATTAGTGTGAGAGAGAGCGATTGTGTGTGAATTGCACCTGGCAACTTCTCTCTACTAATAGTGAAGCTGTGGGTTTTAGTTACTTCGAAATATAATCTGTATAATTATACAATCTATATACACATACACACACTTAATGTAGTATTTATACAATACATATACAATACACAAGGCATACATTCAGTCAAGGAAACTCTTGTGAAAGGAAGGTGACAGCTGCAGGTTATGCATGACTAGATACTCACAATCCTCGCTTCGGGTCTGTTGAGGGAACATGTAGTTAGTCAGTACGGTCTTTTGTGTCTCTGGATCCTCCTCTTTCTGCAGGGGAATGAGGGGCTTTGACTGGAAAAAGAGAAAAATTAAAACAAAAGGTTAGTAAAATTCAGTTAGATGCCTTGGAAAATCATGAGTCTTGCCTGCTCTCATTACAATTCAAGCCATGCAGCACTGGCTTTAAACTCATCTCATCTTTAATCACATGCAGCTTTATAAAACCCCACATCAAAATCAATAAAAGAACAGCGTGCCACCTTCGTCCCAGCGCAATCTCAATCTGCTGTCGATATTCCAGCTGAGCTGTATGGCTGAAACCCTTGCAGAGAGGTTGATTCACAGAGGATCTTGGCAGTCTCGTGGCATATGGGCCACACTGATTAGATACGCTACCAGTGTTTTAATACTTCATAGCGTAATTCACTTTCCTATTACAACAATCTCTGTCTCAGCCTCCAATTCTTTAGGCATTCAACTGACCCAGTGTTGGTGAGCATTAAAGAAAGTCATACAGGCTTAGAATTGACTTAGAATTTTTGGATGAACTATTCCTTTAATTTATATCATATATTAAGATAAACTATGTGCTATTTTGAACCTCAGAGGTAGGAAGACGGCATGAGTGGGAGTGGAGGTGATTGTTATATTGAATAACCATTAGTCACAGGCTTGATGGCCACTTGTGACAATCACTCAGATCACCCACCCACACACTCTGAGCTCCTCCGACGGGAACATAGAATCACCAACAGCACAGACCCTGCTAAAGGACAAGCTTTTCAAGAGTATTCTGGGAAGTGACTGTGAAAGAGATTATAGTAATTTATGTAAATGTATTAAGCGGCTCTGAAATAATCAAATGTGAACAAATATTTATGTACACAGAGCCAGGAAGCTAAAATATAACCAATTCTTTTACTAGGCAATGTACTATGTTGTCTTACAAAATTGCGATTTTCTCAGCTTTTTGCTCCAAATGTTGCTTTTTTAATGAAGAAACAATGCATGAAGCTAGGGTTTTAGTTTGTTTTAGAGCCCGACCGATAAAGGATTTTGAAGGCCGATACCGATACAAATATTTTTCGGTTTTAAAATCCGATGATCCAATATATCGGCCGATATATTTTATTTATTTTTTATTTCAGAAACGTGCAACAAAACATGAACAGATTTCCCTAACATTAGTTATTTGTAGTTATGAGTTTTAACTAAAATAATATGATAATGCATTTTAAAAAGAAACTTTATTCTTTTATTGTCACAACAGAACAGACTGATGATAGTGGTATTAGCTAGCTTTATGGTTAGCTAGTCTATGATGAGCCATAATTTAGCAATGGATAACTTCGTACTGCAAATTGTACATTGTACGTTTTCATATAACAGGCTAAGGAGAGATGATACGTCTCATTGCTATAACTGTCATGCGCTATTAAATAAATACTTCAGTCACATTGTCAAAAGTTAAAAGGATAGTCAGTCAACTACACTGTAACAACGTAACGTAACTATTACTAGCTAATTACGCTTCACTCTCGGCTTATTTAACAGCAGCAAAACTAGACACAATAGTCACAAATTTTGTCATGCTTATTTGAGTTAAGAGAACTGATGGGGATGTTCTTTTAATTGTTATTCAAGCAATGTATGTATCGTGACCAACTCAACGAGTGTTGCCAACAGGAATGGTGTAGAGTGCCCTCTGGTGGACAAACTATACAACTCCAACACTCATGACATGGTTCAAGCGTGTTTCGTCCGTTTTTATTTTATTTTTGAAATATTCATTTATCGGCCATTATAACTGCCGATACCGATAGTTTGGGAAATGCCTAATATCGGCTGATAATATTGGCCTGCCGATATATCGGTCTGGCTCTAGTTTGTTTGTTTGTTTAAAAGCAGAGGCTCTGTTCTTTCTTTTATTTATATATTTATATATTGTGTTCAGATATTCATTCAGCAAAATATTCTGGGCATTAAACGTTTTTGAAAATGATCAAAAACGCTTGCAGTGACTGACAACTTAAAAAAAACATAGCGGAGAGAGTTAAAATGATTTGAAAACAAGCTTTGAAATATTATTAACATTAATATTTTCAATTTACATCCTGATCCCCTTTTCTATAGCGATGCGATAGCTCATATCTAATATCACACAGAAACAGTTTCACAATTTGGCAGAATTTCTCAAAGCGAGCGTCGATAGCAGTCAGTCAATCATTATTGGAACAAACTACCCTCTGCTGACTGTTTTGCATATCTGAGCTTTGCCCACCTGGTTTTCAGAAAGCCACATTGCGGTCATCTGGTTGAGTTTAGTGAAGCTGTACGGAAGGTTCCTCAACCTGTGAAGAAAAACAAAACAAAACCAAAACTAGATTACTGTACAATGCATAAGAAAGAAGTTAGTATGGTGATGAAACAAAAAATGGGACATCATTCATTGGCACAACAGTAAATTGAAAAAGGTCTGACTGGTAAAATGTGCATCGAGGCTGATAAATATAGCAGAGAGAGAAGAAAATAGAGTAAAAATTTCCAGCCAGTTGAATCCCAGCCAAATCTGTCTACATGGATCTCTTAGAGAAATGTTGAAGCTATGGCTCTCACAGACACCAGCTGCGTGCCGAGGTTGGAAATGTTCCTCATTGAGGGATTTTGTACATGAGGAGTCTCAACTGCCCATCAATTTGGTTTGACCTCACTTACAAAGAAAAATTCTTTTCCCAGGGTCAAAACATTATTAAATGTAATAATATGCCAACTTAAAAACTGCTAGTCATTTTGAATACAAGCTAAATCATGTAGAAACCAGCAGGTGACTTTTTGCATATTGTGTGATGTGATGCATATTGGGTGACGTACTTGTTGTCGCTGAGATTGATGACCTTGAGTTTCTGCATGTCGCCCATCTCCTCCGGCAGACACTCCAGCTTGTTGGAGTGCAGGAAGAGAACAGTGATGTTCTTCAAGCTGCCCATCTGTCAGACGCACAAGCATACACATGAAGGGTTAACTGAGTCACTCACGCAAGCGATGTCTACCGTGGCTCACAGAGGACGCTTTGATCAGAATGCAGGATCGATGCGGTAGAGACCTCTTCAAATACTCAGTTACAGGAAGCCGGGATCATCGCATATGAGTTAACAGCAGTGAGAGTTTGTTTGTTCAGTTGGTTCATTCAAACAAACCGATTCACTATCATTAATAAATATCATTAAATGTTGTTTCTCCACAAAGATCTTTTTTTGGCAAAATAAATGTTTAGTTAAATTATTCTTACCACTAGTTGCATTAAAAAGTGTGTTAAATGTTGCATGATTATTATTCCAGCATATTTTCACTGACAAAGTTCTTGGCGAATCAGTCGAATTCATTAATAAGAATCTGTTTACACTGTAAAAAATTATGATCAATAGTGTATGAAAACGTATTTTTACATGGATTTACCTCATTAAAATAAGTCAAGCAATTTTCAACTTTTAAGTTATACTAGATTTAACAATTTTTTCGAGTCAGTTTAATGCAATTTAAGTTGAAATGACTTGCACATCCAGGGTAATTGTACTTTATAGGGGTCATTGGATGCAAAATTCACTTTTACATGGTGTTTGCATATAAACGTATCTTTGCAGTGTGTGGACACAACCACCCTAACCCAACAATGAAAAAATCCATTCACTCCTTTTTTTTAATCCCCCAAAAGCCTAAACACTCTCAATAATGAAGCCATTTGGATTTTCTGAGCAATATGATGTCATATTTCTCATGCCCACGACCACGACTGTCCCGTATTAGTATATTTTAGTGACGCACCGATGTGAAAATTGTGGTCGATACAAATACCGATACCGATATTTACCGATGCTGATATCTCTGAATAGAAACCACATAGCGAGGATTGCACAAGTTGAGCCCTAAACTGTTTTTGAGGAGGTAAAAGGGTGTTGTTTACACAACCATTGAGGAATCTTAACCAAAGTATGTTACAAAATTTACATGAAGACCCTAAAGAATCATACCAACTTGGTATGGGCATCCGATGACCCCTTTTAACAGTGCAGAAGAACAATATGTTATGTGAATTTGACATTATTAACTGACAAAAACAAATCAAAGCCACTGCAACCAATTGCACAGTAATGGATATTAAAACTAATAATTAGTTAATTCAAAACTAAGTCCCATCCTGCACTATTTTTCATTTCACAATAAAAAAACATCATATTATGGAAGTTAAATGGAATTTCTTGTTGCCAGGACTGGACTGACCTCTGGAGGCATCTGTGCGAGCAGGTTGTGGTCGGCAGCAAACGTACGCAGATTTACACACTGACCGATGGAGGACGGCAGCGCCTCGATCTCATTGAAGCTACAGTCCAGCTCATCCAGGGTCGTGAGTCTACAGAAAAAGACCCACATATAATCAAGTTCAACAGTTCCCTTTATAAAGAAATATTGTGTCATCTTTTAAAACGGCAAGGAATATCAGACTCTATTGGCCTCTATTCAGATGGTTCACAAACTTCTGTGATCAACGACCTTGAATCTTTGTTCATTAAAAGTCTGACGTCAAACATTGCATTTTTTTGGCATGACTACAATGCAGGTGTGCTGAATAAATCACAAAACCATAGAAAACACGGCTGAATAAGTAGATTTTGAAGCTCATTTTCATTTTAGCAAAAGGGGTTTTGGATGAATGTTTCTCCAACCCTGTAAGAAGTGTTGAGGAGAAACTAACTAAAAGGTTTGAATGACACTAAACCAGTGGATCTCAGTCCTGGTCCTGAAGTAACCCAGAGAAGGCAACGAATCAGCCGTATGTGGTCAAGAGACTATTAATTCTGTCCTACATAAATATTTTATGACCCCCTTAATAGAAATTATTGATAGAATTGGTTGACAGACTAAGCATGGCAAAAATAATGCCAAAATGCAGCATTAAAAAAGTGTGTGTGTGTGTGTGTGTGTGAGAGAGGCAGAGCAAGAGACATCGATAATTACATACAACTGATCATAACTTTACATTAACCAATCCCACTATATATCATATTTAAGAGCAATTCTTGTGAAATTTCTTCACTCATCTAAAATTATCTCTGAGATTATAGGCTTTCATATTCTAAAAAAATACAAAAATTATTAAAAAAAAAAAAAACATACTGTACCATACATAAACCTCCCCATTTCAAAAACGAAATCAAATAAAACTACCAGTCCACAAAACTACCAGTTCAGTGGAAATGTCCGTTACATCAGTATGATGGGAAAAGACCGCTGAGACTAATGGACAGTTAATCGTGCTTAATCAGTATGCTTTACAATCAGGCTGGGATTAAAAAGAGAATCCTTGCAATCACGTATTCATAATCCCTCTTGGCATATTTTCTTAACCCCGGACTAGGAAATCTAATCTGACATAAGGGATAACCAGCATGTTTGGAAACAAGCTCAAAATAAGAGGTGGCGAGAATGAGGTACAACATTTGGCTCCTTTTTTGATGGATAACACAGTCTGTTTCTCACACACACTTAAGCAATCCCTCTCTGAGAGCCCATATGTGTACTTCCTTCAATCACAGACCCGTTACAAAGCATTCGGTCTGTTTCATACAGTGGCTTATGGGTCTGATCATTTACAGGGCTCACGTTCAAACAAAATATCATTATTATTATTTCCTTGACAATAATATAACACGGGCAAGAGTGCAACCCACTTTGAGACATTTTACAATATTTAAACCCGTTCTGCAGATTTCCCCCACCATCAGCACAGAAAACATGAAACAAGCAGGCAAATTCAGTCTACTCGTATTAAGGAGAACTGGGTCATGGTTTAAGTGCAGTTCATCAGGTTGCTGTGTATAAATGGCGCTCACTTACCCGCCTACAGTGTCAGGCAGGTACATGAGCTGGTTATCATCCACCTTCAGAGTGGTTAGTCTTTTCAGTGAGCCTGTGGGACGGACAGAGAGAGAGAGAGAGATTGTATTGCAATTGGCAATTTATACATGCAGACAGAAATTGGCCATTGCATATCCACTTCATTTTAGACAATGAGACCATCAATCTTGCCTATCTTGAAGAAAAAAGTTATTAGAAGAAATTTAATCAGACTGAACACTTGAACATTCAGTACTTTGCCCCATATGGCACAAAATTGTTTTTCTCACAAAATATGGTCAGTAAAATATCTTTTCAAAAATACCTTTTCTCACAAAATACAGTATGGTCGGTAAAAGGAGGCGTTTAGCTGTCAGAAAATTGACCGTCAAAGAATTGTAAGAGGTTTATTATGTGTGATGTCTTAGTACAGGTTCAAAAGCTTGATTTGTCCAATTTTCTAGAAAAACATTAAATAGACATCAAAATCAAATAGACAACTTATATAATTTATATTACCAAACAACACCAGAAAATGGGTAACAGGGTTGATAATTTGACCCATTTACTCAGCAGGAGTTCAGAACCAAATGTTTTGTAGTCAGGGACTCAAATTAAGGAAATATTTTAAATATAAATAGTTTGTTCACTTTTTCTTACAATAACTGGGTTTAAAAGTTTGACAAATGCAGTCAGCACTGCAATTTTTGTAAAAATCAAGATTATTTACTTGTATTGCTGCCATGCTGTAGTATATGTCCAATGGATGTTGCTCTTTTGAGTGTCATGTTTTACAGTTTGTATTTATGTATTTATTTATAAAATGCAGAATGTACAAAACATACAAAATCAAAGTGATATAGGGGATAACCAGCATGTTTGAAATCAGATCAAAGTGACATTGTTAACCGACCATTCAGAAACGTCCTGTTCAAGCCTTAATTGTCAAACGTCTTTGAGGCCGCCATCTTGCTCCGGGTCCGACTCCGGTTCAAACTGATACGATTGAGGCTACCGCTGCCATTCTATCTCCAAAATATACCCTCAACTGTTGTCAAGGCAACACTCCACGTGCATTGAGTCAAAATGCCCACAGAACGGAGTGGCAGAGTGACTGAAGCTCATTATCATTTAAAGGCATATCCACTGAAACGGCGTGCTGAAAACAGAGCTGTTTTAGACCAGGTAACATTTGTATTTTCTTACAATACTAATGAGAATTTTTAATTAAAGTATATTACAAACATTTAATTTAGACCCTAAAGAATCAAATTAACTTGTATGAAAATGGCCCCTTTAAAACTAGCTAAGTCCAATGCTAAACTTGGCCTATGGGAGATAATAGTTAAATCTAACCTTTTTTTCCTTGAGCCTTTAAGTCTGTACCAGACTGTTGAAAAGTGCCATTTAATTAAAAGCCGTTGCACCGAAAGACAAGACCTTGTCTTTTTGTTTATGTCGAGCACCTCTGTCCAGCTCTAAAGCAGATTTCATTAAGTGTTAAGACGGGAGGTATTATTTCCCAGTAAGCCTCAGGGGCGGTGTGACTTGGCCACTTCAACATGCCGCTCATTAGTAGCTGTCCGACTAGGTCATTCATTAGGTAATGAGATTGCATTACTGTTCTACCCATAATCCTCCCATTCACTTACACATCTAACCTGTTCATTTATTACAAAGCAGATTAGAGTTAAGGCTGTTAAAGGACATGCTTCACATCCTGAACACGTTCTGACTCGTTTGTGACAACGCAAAAACGAATTATTGAGTTCATTTCTGCACTTTAGCATGTGGATCTTACCTATAGACCCAGGCAGCTGCGTCAATGCGTTGTTGGACAGCAGCAGATCCTGCAGGTTTTCACAGCCTGATACCTGCTCGTCAACCATCTCCAAATTGTTTTTGGACACGTCCAGGTAGCAGAGTTGCTTCAGTGCCCCGATCATCTGCACACACACACACAAAACACCTCTCTTCATTACTGAAACAAATGACCGCTCAATTACACAAACTTTTCTCAGAAGTCAAAGGCAACAGCCAGTCTGCGAGAAGAGCTCCACAAAAATGTTGTGGCCAAAATTCACTGATCTCAAATTGAATCAAATATGGTGGGTGAAATCAGGGTAATAGCCTAAGTGTATCTTACTATAAAGGGAGTAGATGGTTCCCGAGAAGGAAAAGAGGACAATGAGGAAGCAAAAACTGATTATTGGACGAGTTGGAGGAATACAGCTGAGAAAGAGGTCAAGATAGATGACTGAAGACAAGCGTGAACTGGTTAAATCCATTTCTCAAGCATGAGGGGCAAATTGTGGGCCTGTCCTCCTGCTCCCAAACACACTTCATCTTTCTGTAGCTCCTTTCCAAAAAACACAAGTGTGAAAGCACTCAGAAATCCATCTAACCTAAAATAAAATTGTCAACAGCAATGCTGTTACCACAAATTGTGTCTGTCCAGATAAGGGTACCAGGGCTAGAGCTCTGTTTTCTAGCGCAAGTCCAGAAGAAAAATAGTGCTTTTAGGCCATTGTATTGATAGCAAACCTAGAGACAAGTAAGTTTTGATTTGATGATGACTTAAAGTGAGCATCAACGGAGCATGAATTATATGGCACAGGACAAAGGAATCTTGAACTTCAGATGCACTTGGGTGACGAGCGATTAGAAGCGAACTGCCTAAACTGCAATCAGCGCCTGTATGTGACTTTGTGCCAAACCCTGCTGTTGATTAATCACCGCGACCATGAGCTGCTCTCCTGGGTGTGGCGTAAGAAGCTTAATCAAAAGCACTAATAACCAGAGAGAAAATTAATTCTGCAAAAAGAGAAACATATGGTGGTTCAGCCTTGCACAAGGTCAGTAAGCTGGTCTCTCGGGTCAGAGAGGGAGAGAGGTCAGGGTGCCGCCCTCATATCCGGACCAATTTTAGGTCAGACTTGTTCAAAAGGATGTCCAGAAAACTCGTGCAAAACTCATCAGACTAATGTGAATCCTGCCAGCGAGGCCCACAGTTTGGTCTCAGCGGCAAGCTAATGCCTAAACCACGACCCATTTAAAAGGATCTGGCAGTCTGAAGAGTGAAGATAGTTTTCCTGAAGGAATGTTTGAAGGAGATTTTCACCAGCTTGTCTCAACTCTACCCAATGCACCTGCGACAAACACCAGTTATGCAGGAGACATGAACATTTTCACATTTCACGTTAAATATGAATACATCTATTTACATAGGATTGGTTAAATGAATGATTTACATAGGAATGATTTGCTTTTGTTTCATGAATAGTGCAGAAAAGAGCAATTTAGCGCTTTACATGAAACATGAGCGCAACAATTTCTGTAAGAATGGTTTAACGAAAGGTTTACACAGAAAATTGAAAGTTATGTTCTGATCTAATATTCTTTCTTTCGGTTATATTTTTCAATGAATCAATGACATTACAAAGTAAAGCTATTGCAGGTGTTTTTCATTGCTTGGTTTTCAATTTAAAAAATCTTACAGTTTTTACAATTTTTAGGAAAAATATTTGGTAGTCAGATGTGGGGTGCCAGCTTTTTTTTTTTTTTTTTTACAGATTTAAAGAGGTTTAACCAGAACCACTGGTTTAACAAATGATTTCCACACAAAACATGTTCAACATTTTACGCTAGAATACGTTTTACGTAAGGTTTTACACAAAAATGCAACCCTTTTAGCATTTTAGCAACTCATGTTCCATGAATGAGGCCAAATCAGTTTAGATTGAAATAAAAACAAAACAATTTGTTTTATGTCATGGTGAACATGGTAAAAAGACAAAGGAAAAAGGCAAGAAAACACAAAATGAATGCAAGACTCACCCCTGGTAAAAACGTCAGCTTATTTCCATCCACCCACAGCTCTCTGATTCCTGTAAGCTGCTCCAATACTTCAGGCTAGACAGAAAGAACAAAAAAAACTCAATATCTCATTCTCAGCAAGAGGAAATCTGCCACTAATTCCAATGCCATTAAAGGAGAAAAATGCATATTAGGTGCGATCTAACAGAGAAGCACTCAATGAGCGCATCTGCATCTGCCACCTGGCTGCACCGAGAGCTGGAAGAGAACCTGACACACAGGCAGGTGCTACTCACCACTTCAGTGAACTCGTTACTCCCCAGATCCAAGCGCTCCAGCTGTGTGAGTTTATGCATGCTCCTGCAGACACACACACAGTATTACTTACATTATTAACCATGGATTAAGCACACTTGGTACATAAACATATCTGAGTGATTATCGGTTTTGCAGGACTGGCTGAACTGTAGATGGACGGAGAGCTTGAATAAACACTTCAGATAGGCTGGTGGTAACATCCAGAACTCTTCTTTTTAAAGACTGCACACAATGACTCCCCGCAGAACATAAATGACTAAGACGTTTAGCGAATAGGTAGTTAGTGCTAATCAATTTTTCATTAGCAGTTTCAGAACACAGACTTCAATCCCGTTTCACATAAAATCAGAAGCAATATAAACTCAATTAAAATAACACTCAAATATATTCTCCATGATCACATCTAGAGAGTTTAAAGGGTTAGTTCACCCAAAAATGAAAATCATGTCATTAATGACCTCCGTTCATCTTCGGAACACAGTTTAAGCTATTTTAGATTTAGTCCGAGAGTTTTCTGTCCCTCCATTGAAAATGTATGTATGGTATGCTGTCCTTGCCCAGAAAGGAAATAAGGACATCATCAAAGTAGTCCATGTGACATCAGTGGGTTAGTTTGAATGTTTTGAAGCATCAAAAATAAATTTTGGTCTAAAAATAATACAAACTACGACTTTGTTAACTAACCCCTTTCTGGGCAAGGACAATATACCATACCATACATACATTTTCAATGGAGGGACAGAGAGCTCTCGGACTAAATCTAAAATATCTTAAACTGTGTTCTGAAGATGAACAGAGGTCTTATGGACTTGGGACGACATGAGGGTGAGTCATTAATGACATCATTTTCGATTTTGGATAAACTAAGCCTTTAAGGATGCTCCACAGTCATAAATGACAATACATTTTAAGGCAATGTATTTTCTCTCTACTTTAACAAACTACATACATTATCTAAATAAAACTCTTAACTTTTTTTCGTTTACAGATTTTCCACAAATCATAAGTCCACAAAAAAAGTAGTTGCCACTTATATTGATAGAGATAGTAGAGACAGAGAACGGAAATGGGAACAGGATTTGGAAATGACATCAGCCGAACGAATTTCTATAACATTTAGCATGATAAGGTCATAATATCATTTCACTTCAGGAAAATGTCTTTCCGTCACATGACAGTGATGCGGATGTGAATGCTCTGGTAAAAATTAAATACAGTATATTACTTGCTTATTGGATTTCAATTGGAAGCACATATACTTGTTAACTTTATTTCTCTTTACAAAATCAAAACTATTATCTCTATGTTCTATAAGATATTTTGCTATCACCTCGAATGCTTTACAAATCATTTGGGTATCAAGGAATGATGAAAATCTGCCATTAGACTTCGAATGCCAATCTTTACAACACATTTCTCCAGGTTCGTTCACCTGTTCTAAACTTCTCATGCGATATGAATATCTGCGTCCAACCCTAAAATAACATCAAATACTCGGGTAGGTGTGCTTTAGGGCAGGGTGTAAACCTCTGCTGACGTGGGCAACAGATCAACAGCCCACAGGCATATTGTATCCGTGGAAAAAGTTAAACAACATAAAACTCAAAATGATTTATGGCACAAGGAATTGTATAATAAATGGTTATAAACTGAAGGCAGACTTGTAGGAAATTCTGTGCTGAAAGACACACTGGTAGTTGGCCGACTGTAAGAGGGATTCATTCATCCGGGGTTTGGAGGCGTGCAACCAGTCAATCAGCCAAAAAAACTCACTGACCCCCCAGAGCAATCCGAGCAATCCACAGCTCATTAGAACACACAAACACACTCTGCTGAAACAACACAGCCATAAAGATATCAGGTCAAAGTGTAATAATTGCAAGTAATAGTATACTTTATTGTCCTCGAAAGGAAATTTGTTTTGGACTACATGTTTCCGCATTTGCATACAAAAATATAAAAATATATAAAAAAAAACATTTTGTCTTTCAAATGAGTAAGAGATGCATGTTCCGGACAGCTTCTGTCACTCTTTTGATTATTTGATTAATAGTGTCTTCCTGGTACACTGATCCAAAACAGTCCATGCATTTTACCTCTAGTGATTAGCAACTTGCTTGGTTTGAAAGTGACTTCTTTCTGACTTGTGCTTCATACATCACTACACTATTGTCAATAAACCTTTTTTGTCGGCAAAATTTCACCAAATTTTTGCTTGTGTGACTGTGAGAGAATGAAAATCATAGATTTGATCACTTAGAAAAGTATTAGCACACCTTTTCCACAATGAGCAGCTTCAGTTAAGGGATCATTCATAGTAGTAAAAGCTAGGAAACATGACTCATGAGTGATAACCATTCTTTCTCTCATTTTATATTTGATTAGTAAAGCACGAAATTTCTCTTTTGCCAAACATAGGTCAACAGTTCGCTTTCAAATCAAAAAACAATTAGGGCTGTCGGTTTAACACGTCAGTTGGTTTTGGAAAAAATAGCGTGTAAAAAATGAATCCCTTTAATGCACCCGCCCCACCCCAGATCAAAGTAGTTCATCTTACATTTCAGAAAGTTGACTGGTGAAAAACATGGAGCAAAAAACAAAAACAAAAAAACAAGAAAAACTGCATGATGGAGCCTATAGAACACAGATATAATATATTAGGGCTGGGTATTGAGACAAATTTCACAATTCGATTTCTATTCACAAGCTTGCAATTCGATTAGATTACAATTCGATTCAATATTGATTATTGTGGATATCAGTTACAATAAATGGCGATTTTTCTCAAGGGAATCAAATCTCTTAAATGCTGTAAACTATGGGAGTCTAGTTGTAGCCTAGGCTTCATTAGCCTAATATGAAGATAATAATGAACTGTTTTGTAGCTATTTACAAACACTTAAATTACACTTTTATTTATTTTTATAATAAGAAGATTATATGAAATATAAATATTTAAATGGTGGCTGTCATAAAAACTTGCCAGATTTATTCAAATATGCATTAAATATTGAAGAACATTAAGATTATAATGCATATGTAATATATTTAGCAAAATGCTCCTCTCTAGAGTTATTTTTTCTAGCTGACTAACAAGTTTATGTGGGTTTTCTGAGGTAAATATGACGATACATGACATTGATTACAAGCTGTTTAACTGACGTCTTTCCACGGTTGAAACGCTGATTGAGCGAATCAATGTGACATGATACGGATTTGGATAAGTACTCTATCTTTTAACTCACTTTCAGATGCTCATTCATGTTTATTTGGCGCTGTGACTGGTATTATTAAGCCGGAAGAGAGATCAGCGCTGCTGCTTCTCGAGCTGCGCCAGAGCGATTTCACGCCACAGCGCCAAAACGTCATTTATGTTTTTGAATTTCTAAAGAAAATGAACGTAATTTGAAAATTGAGACTTTGTTTCATATCAATATTAACAAAGGACAAATATTATTGCGATTTTTTTGGATGCGCGCAGGCGCGATACGTCCCCTTCATTCAAATGACTAATCGATTCTTGAGATTTAAGAATCGATATCGGTTTGTAAAAATGAGAATCGATTAATATCGAGAAATCGATATTTATTACCCAGCCCTATAATATATGCCCATAAAATTCAAGATATAAAGGCAAAAATGTCCTGTATGAGCTTTAGCCTCGTATTTATATCATATGATATAGTTAAGCAATATCACACGAGTGCGGCTTTTGTCCCGAATAGGACGTACAAATGTGACAGATTTTTTACAACAGATCAACTAATAAGTTAATATTGTGTTATATTTTAAATAAAATAGCATCTTTCTTTGTTGAAAATATTACATATAAAGCCACAGGATAATGATTGTGCATCTCAAAGAAACATAGCAGTGTTTCTGAATGACTCCGCGTTGGGCGAACCAATCGGGTCAACCAACGATTCACTAATAAAGAAAGCCATTTACTTCCTGACTGGATCAGGGGTTTGAACAATTCAACTGAATGAATGAATGAATGATTCACTCATTCAGACATTTACTGTTAGTTTTAGTTTCTTATTCATTTATATTTTTTTTCATATTACAGTAATACAAATTAATAAATAAACAAAAACACATTAAAAGGTATAGCTCACTCTAAAATGAAAGTTCTGTCATCACACCCTCATAGCCTAAAGGTTTGTAATGTCTATTTGATGCTTTTCACATTCAACACAATGACTTCAACTTATCTTTTGTGGTTACATTATCTTTAAATCGCAACATTGTGTAATTAATAAGATTAAAAACGTTAATTGCTTGACAGCCCTGTTTAAAAATATATATATATATATATATTCAACTGGTGATTTATGTTGCTGTAGGTTTTGTGGTTCGCTCACGTGCTCTAACATGGAGACGATCTGCTCAAGTGGCTTTTGTTGAAAACATTGAGAGCTATAATGAGTTGTTTTGATCTTTGCGGACTAACAGTAACCCAACAAACACACTCGAGGCCTGTGTGGTTCAGGACGGAGGAGTCGGAGGCACGGTGATCGTCTCTGTGGCTCTCACACACAAATCCAAACAAACGAGCCCTCATATGATGCAATATCGGTTCCTGAGCCAGAAACGATTATAAAACCTGTCACAGCATGTCACTTCAGAGCCTCTTACGTAAGACTGAACAATATGATGCCGCAGAGACATGTTTGCCTGCATTTATACTGCGATCATCAGGAGTGCAGTTGCATGGATCATCATTTTAATATTTTACTAATTCAAATGAATCCCAGAGCCGCACTTACTTTGGCAACATCTTTAACTGGTTCTCCCGCAGTTCCAGAATCTGCAGTTTGGTTAGTCTGAGGAAACAGAGAAAGACAGAAAAATATAAGTTTCTGGAGGTTATACTGTGTATCGCAGACACAATACTCCAGTATTTTGTGACTGCTCAGTGTAAAATCAAAGAACCTAAAGTTTCAAATGTAAAGTAAATGTGTAAAAATCTTCTCAGTCACAAACTTTTGTAAGCACTTCCCAATTTTATGTCCCTATACTGGCACGCTGACTAACTACGTACTGAAAATATACTGTGGTCTTTTAGTAAGTAACTCGACTGTTGTCCTCGAGTGACCTTCGACAGGAACTGAGATACATGTAGCATGTGCCATTTGAGGTCTGTTTCAGGCTGTGTGTGCATGATTATATGTCAAAAATACCACTGCACGATTGTTCACTGGAACTGCACTGCATTTTGATAGGAAAGCACCATTTCTGAGCCGTTATCTATGATTCAAGCTCCAGGAAATGTTAGAATGTGCCTTCTGAGGAAATTTGGCATGTGTCATTTTAATAGATTTACAGCTTGGATAAAACCTTTTCAGATTTGTAGAACAGTTTTGTCCATTTTATGTTTTACTGTAGTACATACTTTGGCTAATCCTGAATCTAGATGCTATCTGATCTAAACCAAGAGACTTGAGTGTCTTGGTCTCTGTAGGATTGTTAGTGAGTGTGAATCTGTGTGTGCCTTACCTGCCGAAGCTGGCCGGTAGAAACTCTAGGAAGGCATCGTTCAGGTAGAGCTGGGTCAGGCTGAGGAGCTGCGTGAAGCCTTCTGGGAGTCTGTGGAGATACAAGAGCACTTCCATTACATTACCACACACACACACATACACACACACCATCTCTACTAGCTATATACTCACTTTGATATAGGGTTCACACTCGCTTCAACGATGGTCAGGACTTTACAGTTCTTGATATTTTCAGGGAATTCTTGGATGCCTGAAATTTAAAACAAACAAAAGAATGAACTTGATTAATAATTGCTGGTTTTATGTTGTTTGTGCCTAGGATATAAATGACTTCAAATTAACAATTAGTATTCTGTTCGGTTACAGCATCTTGAATGACTGCATTTCCGTGTCAATATGGACAGAACACTGTTCTGAAATAGTCTGATGGTGTTTTCTGAAACTACAGCACCACAGCAGTCAATGGAGCATTAGCTGTCGGGATTAAATGCAACAAGAGAAAAGACTGAACCAACATTATCCAATGCACTGCTATTGCAGGTTACATGAAACAACAAACACATGAAGGAAAAAGAGTTCAGAACAGACTTTCAAATGGCACTTTAATAAATAAAGATCCTGGAAACTTACAATATAAAAAAACAACAACTTACATTTTATTACATTTTAATAATTCTATTTCACTGATTTCAACCATTATATCTTTGAGTCCAGATGGAGTTTGACCAAAACTATCAGGAAAATTTTGAAATTAAGATTTTTAAATGTATATATATATATATATACACTTTTTCTTTTATTTATTTTTTTTAAAGAAGTCACCTCTGGATTTATTAGATCAAACTTTTTTTCTATGTGAATATAGGCTAAAATATATGTTAAAATGTAATTTATTCAAAGCTGAATTTTGAGCATCATTACTCCAGTCTTTGGTGTCACATGACATGATCCTGAAGAGATCATTCAGATGTTTACATGCTCAAGAAACATTTCTGATTATCATACGTTGAAAACGTTGAGCTGCTTCATATTTTTGCGGAAACCACGATACACTACAATTCAAAGTTTTGTGGTCAGTTAAAAAAAAAAAAAAAGATTTACTTTTATTCATCAAGGATGCAATAAATTGATCAAAAGTGACATTAAATACATTTAAAATATTTCCATTTCAAATAAATGCTGTTATTTTGAACTCAGTTCAAAGAATGTACCAGGGTCCACAAAATTATTAAGCAGCAAATATTGTTTTTAATATTGATTTTATTAGAACTATTATTAATAACTAAGCACCAATAATAATTGAGCATCAAATGATTATATTAGATTGATTTCTGAAGGATCATGTGACACCGAAGACCCGAGTAATGATGCTGAAAATTCAGCTTTGATCACAGGAATAATTTACATTTAAACATACATATTCACATTGAAACCAGTTATTTTAAATACTGTTTACTGATCAAATTTGGTCAAATAAATGCAGCCTTGTTGAGCGGCATAATATAAAAGCTATTTGTTGACCAGTATTGTAAAAATAAGTTTTACAATGATCACTGGTAGTCATCATTATACAATAATTGTTTCAGGGTCATGGACTAGAAGTATTATTTGGAATCAGAATTTGAATATGACATACAAAATGCCAAACATTTCTCAACTAGGCTTTTCTCTAAATTGGTTACCGAAAAAAACGTCACCTAACGCTGTTTTTAGAAACAACTCGAGCTTGTGCAGCACTAGAGCTAGACTGCACACTTCCTGTCCTATCAACCACAGGAGATGGAGTGTGACATTAGAGTTATGTTGAGATATCCTGTGAGCAGAGAAACCACAGGTGGCTCTGCATTAACCCATACACACACACACACACACACACACACACCAGTGAGCTCTCAGATCTGCACCAGGTGACCCTGCGCTCGCTCAGGTTTACTGTACAGCACTTCTGGTGCATCATTAAACAGAGCGGCAATGCTAATAAAAAAAAACGTCCTGCTTTAGATTTTGTGGAAATGCAGTAAATGTAAGAAATTTGATTAAATTGCCTCAAATCTACCAGTAGCATCCTTTGCAAATTAAGGATGTGCAAAAGTAAACATATTCAATATAGTCAGCTATTTGGTCTAAAAGCAAACCCTGTAAAGTAGGCTGGTTTCAGTGCAAGATGTGACTATAACTCAAGGCTTCAGTCTGAATGTGTGTGTGTAGTGCTGCTACTTTAAATGGGAAATACAGCTAACAAACAGCTAAAGCACAGCAAAAAAATCATGCTAATAAAGCACCAGTGGTAAAAGTAAAAAAGTTAAAAATTCACCATAGCCTACTCAAAATCCCTACGGTTCGGATGTGACCACAAATAAAAATTTTTTATTTGACTGAGACTTCCTGTGCAGGTCGAGATCGTCACCGTCTGTCATTCCTTTATCAGATTCTGCAGCGCACCAGCTGACAGATGAAGTGATGTGTAAACAGAGACTCAGTGATTTCAGTAAGTGTTTCTAGTCTTGCGGTCTTATGCTTAAGAACAGAATAAATAGTTTCTACAGATTGCCATCAGTTCACAGGATATCAAAGCTAGTGGGTATTTAACTTTCCACAGCAGAGCAAGAATAAACAGTGTAATAGTGTAAACAACGGCTCTGTTCCAATTCCTAGAGAGATGTGGTCCACATATAATATGATACCTTACTAGGGGCGTTTACAAAGGATGAAGGGAGTCTGATTGACAGGCGATGTGACCAATCATAATCCGCCGAATCCACCATTTGTGTCCGACAAAGCAGTCAGGAGAGTTAATAGATTAAAAATCGGAGGATTTGAACTTGAAAAACGCAGAGTACTGACGTCTTCATTCACGTTTATTTGATGCTATAAATTAACTAGGAGGAAGAGATGATTGGATCACAACTAGGTTTCACAAGGCGCTACAGCGATCTGTCAGACATATTAAAGAGCCACAAAACGGTATTTTTGTTTAAATTTCTTAAAAAAATACCAAATTTGAAAGTTAAGACTTTGTTTCATATCAAAAGTAACCTGGTCTGTCCTGTCTGTCAGTGTCCTCTCTGCTCCACAATGTATTTTTCACTGCGTGAGAACATGATGTGGCGTGAGAGTGGCATAGCTTGTCGAACATGGCAACAGTAACTAACGGGGGCGGGTCTGAATTATGTGATAGGTAAAAAAAATATATATATATAAAACATTGCATACACAAAACACCACATCTTTGATGAACATGAAATGCTTTCAGCATTTTTACAGCACTGAATAAGATATATGTCGCAACTGGCTCTTGTCTTGAATTATCTGTCTTGTTTCAGTCTGATAACCATATCGCACACAATTCTAAACCAATGAACGACACATGAAATCAAAATTGTAAATTTACAAGGATCCGCCTGGAATTAAAGGTGAATTCTGTGTTGCAGTGTAAACTGAAATGCGAAACGTGGAGCTTGAAGAGATGAGTTGAATTACAGTGGATGAGGGCTCAGCGAGTCCGTACAGATATCAATATGCCTCTGATTCTGCTCAGAAGCGTAACTGGACCCCGAAAAGGAGAGAGAAAGAAGGGGTAAATCAGCCGTTTTGCTTACTGTTCTTGCTGACGTCGAGCTCCCTGAGATTGGTGAGGTTTGCGATGGCCGGGGGCAACACCGTTAGGTCATTGTCCGGTAGACTCAATCGGTAGAGCAAACTGCAGTTGAAAAGTTGCTGTAAAGGATTAGACAAGGAGAGGCAGAAGTTTGAGAAACATTCATGGGAAACTTTAAGAATGAATCTTCATATTAATATTCCAGCTTTTTGCAGAGGAGGTGGATTCATTTAAAATTGATTTTTTTTTTTTGGTGAATTAGTTCTGCATAGGTGAAACAGTCAGAAAAATCAGGTTTAAAACTTGGTCAGTTCTCAACGGGACTTCGTGTAATCTAATTCCATCCGGTCTAAGGAAAACAACACGTCTGCAACACAAGGCTATTCTTGATGAAGGACAAGAAAGACGTGGATAAACAAAAAATCCAGCCCAGTGGAAACGGTTTATATGATAAGTAGAGAAAATCTAATCGCTCTGAGACATCCTGCCAATTAATATCTCGCAATTCAGACTATCAGAGAATACTGAGTTTATAACACAATTGTTTATTTCTCGCAGTTCTGAGTTTATATCTCACAATATATATATATATATATATATATATATATATATTACATTTCTGAATTTTTTCTCAGAATTGCAAGTTTTTAACATGCCAATTTCATGACATTTGGACGAATTGATGGTTGCTGAAAAATACCACAGATTTTAAACCATTTCAGATCAAATATGTGAAAATGTCAATATATTTTTATAGAATACAGCCAAAAGGCAAAAAAAAAAAAATGCACATATACAAGTAACATGAGTTAGGTAATCAATTACTTTTCATGTGAATTGTAAAGTAAAAGATCACTTTTAAATTTACAACAAAATATCTGATTTTCTTTATCAAATTAGTGACGCAAGTTACTTTGTTCTCCCGTTTATTGACTGACAGATTTCCTGTCCACATGTTAAGAGAAATTGTGAGTAAGCACAGATGTGTTGAGTGTGTGCGCTGTGTGTGAACATGATGCTTTGTGTAGCTCGGAACTAAATATGAGCTTTTACTGTAAAACTTCAAATTATAGCCTGGATTTTATTTTCCCAAATCGTCTTCACTTTATTAACCAAAGTCTTTGCGGCAGACCTTTGATGATCCAATTCAACCATTTGGATAAGCAAAAATGACTTTTGACTTGAGTTTCAGTTTTTGTTTTTATTGCTAACTAAGTAACTAAGTAAAATAACTTTTTTTTTTTCGGGAGTAACACAATATTATAATGCATTACTTTTAAAATCAACTTTCTCCAATACTGCTGCCAACTAACAAAGTTTCACCGCCTAAGCACTAAACACTTTTTGGAGACATGCAGTGGAAGCGTGTCAATGGTGCGAGTGCACTCGTACTTTGGGCAGCTCGTCAATCTGGTTGGCGTCAAGGTAGAGCTCCTCCAGGGTCTTCTCGAAGCTGAAGATCTCTTTGGGCACCTGCTCCAGGCTGCAGTGAGAGTAGTCCAGCGAGGTGACGGTCTCCTCCTCGCCCCGCAGGCAGCGGCACGGCACCAGCCGCACAAACAGACTCCTCTTGCTGCTCATCCTCACGACAGCTCAGGCACTACACAAGAAGAGGGGAACAAGATCAGCATCTCATCAACGTTAATTATTCAAGGAAATGAACACTGGGATACGCGATAGTGCTGCCAAAACAGCTTGGTTTACAGCTTAGTTAGTTACACACTGAGCAAGGAATCAGCTTTTTATGATTCGTAATTGATAATTCAAATATATATGGTTTAGGTCGCTGCAAAAAAATTATTTTTATTTTTATTTATGATTTACAACACACGTGTCTTTTTAGACAGTTTTACATGTTTTCGTTTGGCAAAATGTCTTTTCAATTTCAACAATTTCATTGACTGCAATGCTACATTTTAAGCTCAAAACAAATATCTACATGATTTTGTGTTTGATATATCAACAAACAATTCAGTGTGTGAAACATGTCTGCTTGTGCGTTGTTGCATCAACATTCACAACGGGAGCTACATGTATTCATCACAGCGGAATTTTACATTTTCTTTGTTTCTAAAACAATGCTAGTGTAGTACTAGAAATTACACTAAAATCTCTCAATTATCATCATGATACATTTTTTGACCCATTTTTGGTAGTTTGCTGTTTTTGATTTTGTCAATGAAAGAATGAATGTTTCCAACAGTAATTTTGTTGGCGATATTAACACTCTTTAAGGCATAAACACACTGCGAATAAAGCCGACAATTACTACAATCTACAATAGCACTGGGAGGAGCACATTAGCATTCATTAAAACCTTTATATCTGTTCATGGCCTGAAAAACAGCATCATTATACAATGTCCATTCATTCTGCTGAAATGGAAAAAGTCCTCGATATGGCATAAAAACGGGCAGCCCAAGGTTTGCTCCTGAATCGACAGAGTGGTTTTCACAAGGTGCCGCTCTATTTATCCAAACCCAGTGGAAACAACAATTGCCTGCTGTACACACAAGCATTTTCTGGTGTTGTTTGTGTGTGGGCCGTCATCGAGAGCCCTTCAATCTGCATTTAAATAAGGCGACACAGCAAATGCTAATGCTAGTATGAGTGATTGAAGTCGTCTGACCGATATCAGCTGAAAACTATCAAAAACATTTGTCATCATAAATCCAGGGCCACTGAAACTCAGTTCTATACCTTTCACAAGACATCAGTTCCCCTTGACTTTAAAACCAAGGTGAATTGTTGGTCAACAATGTATTCAACTTCATGAATCTGACACAAGGTATCAGACAAGAAAAATGCAGTATTGAACTTGAACAAATTGAACAAAGAGCATACATGCTGTAAAAGTAGCCAGACTGAATGAAAAAGTCACCTATGCCTAAAAGCTATGCCTAAGCTATGCCTAAAAGTCTCTGGCTACTGGTTAGTGGTTAACATTATGCAATAGGCCACATCACATCAGCGTCACAGGAAAGCTGATTCACAGAAAATAGTTACTACACTTGAGGCAAGATTACAAAGAAAAATCTTTCTTTCTAGGAATAACATCCATTAAAAATAAGTAAATAATACGTTTAGCCCAATATCACTCATACTATGACGTATCCATTCATTACAGCAGAATGAATGGACATTGTATAATGATGCTGTTTTCCAGCCAATATTGGGCTATTTCCGTAGCCCTATATTGATTCAAAAACAGAAAGTAGCCTAGACAATTACAATCTGTTCTGAATATATCAGTTACTGTACAGCCTAATATAAAACTAACCTGTATCCATCATAAAACGCCAGCTAATCAATAGAATTAGCTCATCCCCTGCAATCCTTTGGTAAGAAGCCGAGATCTTTGACCGCTAAGCTAGGCTACACTGCGCCAGACAATAGAAGCAGTTAGTTCGGTCATTAGATATTAAACACACCTGATACAGTAATACACTAGTCAAGGTCAGGCATACATGGGTAATGTTTGATGAGAATGACAGGACAATACTACTGTATAATAAATGAAGAGATTGGTGATCATATTGTGTGAATCATTTAGGGAAAGTAAAAACACAGGCCTCGAGCCTCCTCTTGGAGCAGGTCCAGGCGCACCATTGTGTATCCACACACACAGTGTCGTGATTACATGGAGTCCTGCGGTATTGTGACATGGCGTCTAGAGTGTCTGCTTTTAGACATGGATTTCAGCGCACAAAAGAGACGCAAGCCTCTCAGCCTCTGGCTGCATTGTAGCACGTCAAAGGGAGAGGTGAAAAAAAGAGAGCGAAAGATTTCCGTTTCCAACCAGTTGTTACGTGTGCTGTTTCGTGGCCATGTGATGAATCTGATGATGAAGAGCAGCGGGATTACATCACAGACACAGGAATGTGGCTGCATCAATGAGATCCTTGTGGAGGAGTGTGGAGAATGTGACCTTTCTCCTCCTCCGACGACGGGCGCAGCGCAATTCTTCATCACGTGTGCAGAAGTGTTTAGACCGACGGCATCCAAACAATCACTCCTTCAATGAAAGTCACTGTGGTACTCGACCAGTCAAACTCCATACACACCACCTGCTTCATTATATTTCACATGCTTTGAGGGAAAGGCTTAAATGCGTTTTGTAGCCAAATACACATTTTGCTCAAATATAGATTTCTTTATAATATGTTTAAAAAAGTAAAGCAAAGTAAACATCTTCGAAAAATATAGTTTAAAATGTATGTGCACTCTTGGTATTCAAGTTGGCTTTGAAAAACTACGACTTAGGCCTGCATGGTTCAAGTGACCCAAATCCGATTTTTTACTCTCATGTGGCACAGATCGGATATGACCAGTGAACGTGTAAGCAGATGGATACCGATTTTCTCAGATCGGATTCAGGCCTCATTCATATGTGGTAATAAATCGGATATGAATCGGATACGTGCATTTGCGTGTGCCATGTAAGCAGACAAATCGGATATTCAATGGTAAGACGTACGTCATGAAAAAGTGCGCGATTATAGGCGCGATGGAAGAAAGGATACGCACAGTAGAACAATGCGGAGGTTTCATGTCTTTTGAGTGTTTGGGAAGAGTGCAGGCAAAAATGCAGGGTTGTTACAGATATAAATCCGTTTTTTAAAGACATTTCACGAGATATGAGGCATCGTTTTAAGTGCTCGTGGCTAGAGCCCAATGTACGAGACCAATGTTTTGATGACTTATTGAAATATTGCGGAAAGAAAACACTGGATAATTTTATTCGCATCTGCATCCGTTGAATTTCGTGCTGTTTTGCTTAATTTCCCGGGTCAGAACGTCTGCATTTGCAACATGACATCATGACTTTTGCGTAAACATACACGCCACTTTCGAGTCAAGTGGTGTGTTATCTCTACGCATTTTGAGCTATCCGCGTGTATGCGCGTGTATGCATGTATGTCTACGCCATTAACGTTCGCGTCATTCCGCGTGTCCGTACACGCCGTCACATGTCCAGTCATAAATGCCATGAACCCCAGTGACGGTTAAGTTTAGGGATAGGGTTGAGGTAAGTCATATCTTTTTTTTACCTAGGATGGTAAGGGAACAGTCATAAATGCCATTAACCCCAGTGACGGTTAAGTTTAGGGATGGGGTTGAGGTAAGTCATATATTTATATAACGTTAAGTCAACGGCGTTCATAAACACGCTGAAAAGCGATTATGCGTCTTGATAGCACGCCAAAAATGGAAATACGAATTGGCGTGTCATACACACGCTACTTCATGAGATCAGTCTGGCATTTGGTTGTTTCAGCAGTATAGTGTAAATGCAAAAATCGGATGTGGGTCACTTTTAAAAGATGATGTAAGCACGTCGTCAAAAAAATCGGATATAGTCACAAAATCGGATTTGGGCATCAAGACCTGCAGTGTAAATGCAGCCTTACTTGCATGATATTTTACTGCCTGAACTAACCCTGCCTTGTCACAAAAAGGTCAAACTATATTATAGTCTAAGAAAACGTCATAAACCTTAACACATTTGTGAGTCTGCAGAGTCGCGACCTCTCTGTAATGTTTCCTGTTTGTTTCTCTGTACCATACTTTACATATGGAAACTGCTCCTGATGAACAGAATAAAGATCATACAGTCTACATGCAAATCCTTCCTAGCAAACACAATATGTGCCAGTTACATAATAGGAAGTTTGGGGAAATTTTATGATTTACTAATTGACCGCATAACTACGACACTGCATGCTTGTAATTTCTTTTGCTCTTTATTTATAATAAAGTGACAAACAGCATTTGGGCTAAATTTGTGGTGTGTATGTTGTATTTTGGCATTTCAAAGCTCAATATCGCCCTTACTGTTGGCAAAGAAATAATGGAAAAGAACACCAGGAAATTTCTGCAAGAAATCACCTTACGGTTCACCTGAAAATAGTCAAACAACACTTTCTGGAATCAATTTTGAGAGTGCTTGGTAAGGCTTCGTAAAGTCATAACAGCCACAGCCGTTCAACTTTCACTCTGTGTGGCTGTTGCAGAAAGTTTGTGCGGAGAGTGATAGCGAACAAGAACACGATGCTGTCCAGAGGCCTCCTCTTATCAGTCATAATAAACACGTGGCGGGTGACGTCCACTTGCGGAGGGAAATGCTGATGCAATCAGCGTAGATGTCGAGAAAACGACCATTCGTCCACACAGTGTGTGTGAGTGCTGCAAGGAAGTGGAAGGCTGATGACACGAGCTGTGCCGAAGAGCTGAGAGATCATCCAGCATCCAGTCCAGACGGAGTAACAACTGCACAACCGCTACTGCACATTTCTTTTACAAATTGCAATTTTTTGCTCTTTTCATTCGAGGCATTTACTCTCCTGAGGTTTAAACACAGGCATACATAATTTAGCAATTTAGTGCGTGGGAAAATATGATTTCCTTCCTATTGCTGCTGATATTAGATATCATGTGACGCATGCCATGCAATGCATCCCTCGGAAAGGATGAGAACGTCTCTAAGGCCCTGTTTACACGAGAACGCTCGCGGGTGAAAACGTAAAAAATATTTTATCGGATGTGCCTTTCGTTTACACGGCGACGGCGTTTTTGAGGCTTAAAAACGCAAAAAAGTGAAACCACCCTCCAGAGTGGAAATCTTAAAAACGCTCCACCGTCGCGTTCCCGTGTAAACGGTAAAAACGCAAAAGTCTGCTTGACTGTGAAGGTTGTACGCAGGCGTGTGCACTTGGTGTTGCTGTAGTATGCACTCCTAGCTGCCTGAAGTGTATACTACATTGAATTTCACATACTTTTGCGTCGCCGTTTGCACGCGGAATTCCCCACAGAAAACGCTCGTCTAAACGCAGAATAAAAAAGATGCCGCAACGCCACTTTTGCGTTTTCTCTTCAGAATCGTTTCCGTGTAAACATAGCCTAAGGAGCAAAGCAGCTCACCAAGCCACTGGTAATGAACAGCACATGGCCTCTACACGACGCAAAACACATTGAAGGAGGGGCCAGAGCAAAATCTAGAGACCAGGATATCAGAGATCCGGGGTCAACTAGCCACAATTTTGGCTTCAGTATGATACCAGAACCTAATACCTTACTAACGATACTAAATAGATACCACAGCTGAAAAGAATAAAAATAAAAAAGTCTCAATTTAAGTGAATTGAAACAATTTTATTTAAAAAAAAAAAAAAAAAAAAAAAAAAAAAACACTGCTTGAAACTCTCCACTACCAAATGTGCAAAGAAAAAGTATGAAAATGTAAAAAAATAAATAAATTCAGTCAAGGAACATACATCTTATAGAAACATCAAAACAGACAAAACAGAATTTCTTGAGAAAACAAATTGTAAAAATTATAATAAATTACTAGGCTAATTCAATTATCATTATGAATTCAATTGATTAGACATGCTTTATGATTGGTAAAATTTAATTTAAAAAACAAACAAACAAACAAACAGGAAAAGATAAAAACAGATCTTACAGGAGATATTATTGTCAGAGGCCATATTTAAGAGCCAGCGAGTAAGTTGTACCCGATCATGGGTCTTTCTCTATCAGCGCAGCTCAAGAACAGCCTAGCAACTGCACAATAACAGGTTAAAAACCATTCAGAAATGCAAGTGCACAGCACCCTGGCAACCAACCACAACACACTCCAGCATAGTGATAGGAAGTTTTACAACCACCAAAACTGTAAAAATCTAGTTAGAAACTATTCTTCTCACTTATCGTAAGTCAAGTGTGCATGTTGGTGCATCCAAATTTGTGTGTGTGTGTACACGAGGGGGCAGGGAAGGGGCGAAAGAGATTTGCCTACTGGCACAACCGTCACATCAAACAGACCTCCCACAATCTGTCCTCCCTCTTTTGTGCCAGAACACACGGCTCTCTTTATCCAGAAAACGCCAGCCCATCGGGAAGCCTTTAACCCTTTGGGTCACCGCCATTGCCATGGTTACAGTGGGAGTATGGTGGGGAGAAACAGTGGACCATGTGACAGGCACTGCAGCACTGCCAAACAACGACAGCGCCTCAAGGTTACCGGGATCGTGTGGCATAAAAACAGGTCAGAAATGTTCCAGAGAAAACACCTGTGGGGTAAAAATCACACCTAGAGAAGCGTGGAAGAGGAAACCCTTCACATGCATGCTTGACACTGTTAAGGCCAGCCCACTGTTCTGACTTATAGTTAAAAAAACAAAGTGACCTGAGAAGCTTACAAGAAATGGTGAATGGGATTCTTTAATCCTGCTTTAAATTGAACACTGATTGATTCTTTATTGAATAGTTGAATGGAAAAGAACTTGGGAAAACGGTGTGAAAAGTGCACGGCTCTAAAATTGGTGCTTTCAGAAGCTAATATGCAGTTTCATGTGGGTTACCCTGTCAGGCTCATATTTATAGAAAACAGAAATTACTAAAACAAGTTACTGTAAACACATTAGTGAAACTGTGTAGCCATATACAGTCACAAAACACTGGTATTGACAATAACCATCATATTTATAAAAAAAATAAAAAAATAAAAAAATGAAAACCTATGTGGTAACGTTTTAACGACAAATTCAATTTGTACCACTACAGTTTGAGGTCACGAAAAATATTCATGACAGTGATAATGGCCTCATGACAGCTAATGTCAAAACCAACCACATGACAGTTTAATGTGATGTTAACCCATAAAGCGAAGTGATTTCTATGCCATGCTTATGACATAATTATGACAGGTTGTGTTGTCTTAGTAATTGTAAGGTGTCAAAGACATCTCAAACAATGTCATATTTGTATTAAAAATGTCATAATTGAGTGAATGACACTCAATGACAGTTGCCATAACATGCATAAAACATCCTTCATATTCATGACGTGTCATATCATAAATGTGAAGGTGTCTAGTCAGTATTATGCACACCGATTCAAGTAAAGTGTTACCTATTTAGGTCAATAGTACTACACATAAAAGTATCGTAAATAATCCAGCAGTGGCTGACACTCGTCATAAAATGGTAAGAAGTCTGTGTGCAGCTGTACTACTCCTGCAGACAATCAAGAGCAAGGAGAGAAGTGTCAGTATGGGAGTTTTCAGGATTGTGTAAAATAGATGTGGGTCTGCATCAAAAGTAAGGTCTTTTCGTATAATTTTTTGTTCACTCAAATTTTAAGTGATTAACTGGCTAAAAAAAAAGATTTAACACAAATTTAACACAAAAAGTTTAAGATGAAATCGACTGATAACATTATTATTATATTTTTACATTAAGATTTCCCAATAATATTGCTATTGTCACTTCTTTTAGCTATTATAATTGTGAACATTTGATGGCGACAGCCCTATTTCCCCAGTGACTTGTAAGTGACAGGTCAAGTGTGAATATGCAAAAGATTTTGAGGGAATAATGGCTTCAAATTTGGTCTGTTCCTCAAACAAAATTGCATGACTTTATATACTGAATAAAAATGTTCTGTAGAAACAAATTTGACTTTTTAATTTTGCTAACAGAATTACAAGTAACACTGAATTAAATGAGAAATAGGGGTAGAATGTATCTTTTAAAAACTATATAATTCTTCGAATACAACAGCTATGAAGAAGTGCACCAGGAACTATCAGCCTGTAGTTTGGAACGACATAATCGTGTGAGTTTTTGGTTGAACTGCTCCTTCAAGCCGCGACCCATCAGAGATTTCAGCGAGGCTCTGATTTAGAAGATCAAGGCAAATGATTCGCCATGAATCAGTGGCTCTTGTGGGAACTCACTGACCCATTTCCCGCAGCTTTGTGGGCCAGCTCTGATGACCAATTAAACAATAGTCACATTTTAAATACAAGAGGGCTTTGCTGGCCTCCACCCTCCCCCAGTCTGCGGTTATCGAGACTCTCTGCTCACAACAGGAAGAGCTCATCTGCAGCGTCTCTGATGCAAAGCACTGTTGCCATCTCTGAGCCTGCGTAATGCTAACCAGAGCACCAGCGTCGCCAAGAAACGGCCCCCGCTAATATGCGCTAGGCCGTTTGCGGGTGCTGACGTATACAGTTCTCAGTTTCAGATGGGGAGAAGGAAGCGTTTTCAGATCCTGTCGCACAGCTCTATGAACCAACGACCGACATGTAGCGTGTCAGATCCAGCTGATATGTACGGTTTCTGACAACGCTGAAGATATTTATAGGCGAGCTGGATTTGGGTAACACTTTTGATCCAAACCGAGCTCGCCGGAGGAATGTTGGGGCGATGCATCTGAAAAATAGGCCACGTTTGGAAGGAACAGAAAAGGCCAGGGAGAAATCGAGAGAGAGAAACACAGAAAACATCAAGCAAAACCCAGAGAATATGCAGCCTGGAGGGAAGAACTTGAAATAGCAGGGTGGCTGTGCGTGAGCTGATGATCTGAAGTGTAGTTACAGCTCTCTGGGAAATCTATATCACTTGGCACAAGTAACAAGTAGGGCAAGTTCTGCTTGAATACTGTAATACTGCAGGAAAGATTATTTGACTCAATACAAGGAAGTCAACATGGCAAGTCCTGCTCTTGGGGGTTTCAAACAACAGCATTGATAGCTAGACTTCTTGAGGAAAAAAGCTAAAATGACATTATGGAGTTGAAAATATAACCTTCAAAACAGAAATGTGTCAGAACGGTTGACTAGATGTCAATCAGGTCAATGCGGAAGTAACAAAAGCCACCCGTGTTTTCTAACCATGCGTTTCCTGATATTCAAATCTAGTGATTTAAAGAGACAGTTCACGCAAAAATGAAAGTTATTTACTCACTAAGTTATTCCAAATCTGGGAAAAAAATACTATGAAAATCAATAGTACCTTCCTTTGTGTTCAACAGAACAAAGACATTCATTCAGATTTGGAAAAACTTGAGGATGAGTAACCAATGACAGAACTTTCATTTTTTGGGTGAACTATCCTTTTAAATATCTCCAGTATATCACCTTTTTTTGTTCTACAGATTTATAATTTTTCTTTAGTTTTTTGTCTGAACTATTCCTTTAAAAAAGCATTTAGTAAGTTGCTTTGTAATGCAGGACCAGTGCTGTAATCATGTTGTACTGATCTGGCCTGTTCTTGGGCCAGCGCGAACATGTGTCTGGGCGTAAGCAGGGGTCAGGTGTCCGGTTCGCCGTTGAGGTGTGTGTGTGTGTCCAGCTCAGAGGTGAGAGGTTGTGTGTGAGCAGCAGGAAGGCTGGGTGTGCGTTTCACTCGGTCTCTCGTTGACAAGCCCATCTCCCCGACACTGCAGGGGTTCAGGACACTCTCAATAATTCAGCACAAGAGATCGCTTTAGAGACACGAACTTGCAGGTAGGAAGCCGCCACTCTGGGAAGATCTCTGACAGATGCAATGTGGATTCCTTAGTACAAACATTTACTTGGGAAAGGGTGAAGCCAGGAAATAAAAGAGGTGAAAAAACACTGGTATCGGTGACAAAAGCAGCATTACTGGTTTGTCCAGTTCTGCTCCACTGTTTTGGTTTTGGTTCTCACCGTTTTGCACAATGCGCAGTGGTCTTGCAGCAGTAAGGCAAACAAAACTGCTATTGTCCTGGCGGATCTGTTCTGAACGAAGGGCGGGTAATCTGATCGCGCTCCATGTGCTGTGCCTGTACCGCATCAGCTTCAATGCAAACTTGTTGTGTATAGAGACCGTGAGAGGGACCTTTGCACTTGTCAGTTCACTTTCTGGCTGTTTAATTCCTTTGAGACAACTGCATTTGAAAGCAAAAACTGCATTGGCAGAGCACGATATATAGTGCTGATAGACATTTCTGGCACGTATTTTGACATTGTAGTCAGAATCCAAAGTCTGTCTTCTTCTGCCAGCAATGCATGACTTACTTATTTTCAAAGGTTATTGCTGAGACGAGTACAGAAAAGAAACTACAGTGATTTTACCATGCTTAAAACATTGTTACAATCTTAAAAATAAAGATCCTAAAAAGGGGGTTTGCAAAGCAGAGCCATAGAAGAACCTTTCTGGATTCCTCAAAGAGACTTTCAGTTAACGCTGGGACTAATGATTATTTTTTCAATTAAATCAAATAATCAAACTCATATTTTGTTTCCAGTGAATGTATGGTTTTCTGAATAGTTGATTTACCAATAACTAATGTGAACTTTGACCTAATGATACTACTTATGACAAAAAATAAGGTTTATGCAGTGTAAGCCTAATTACACAAGCTGTTAACTATGGCTGTGAATTCAGCCACTTTTGGGGATTCACAGCACCAATTGCTTACAAGTGTGAATCCTGAAATGATTTGTTCAGGCAGGAGATTAAAGTAGCAGCTTGAATATGATCATTCAGCTGTAAGATCAAACAGCTGAAGTCATAACCACATACTAGGGATGGGCATTCGATTAAATTTTCTTCGTCGATCGTCGGAAGAATTAACGATCGACTATCTATTAATCATTAATATTTGTATATTCAAATTTATCATATTTCACTTTTTATAAATTAAAAATGCAATGAAAATACAACAATAAAGCGTGTTTTTCCTCGATATATATAGATATTTATTACAAGATTATCAACTTGTGGCAGTTAAACTGGCCGTTCGGTTAGGCTAAATTTGAAGATATGCGCGGCGGTGCTCTAACGCAACTGAACCTGTGGCTGCGAGTTGGCCCTCGTGAGACCCTCGTTTGTTCCAAAATAATAAATAATAATAAAAATAACTTAACCAAAAACATAATAACATTTAGATCTGACAGGTTTTGTCCACATGTAACTCAATCAAGGCAGGAGGCGAGAAAGGGTGAGAGAGATTAGCCTACCTGACAATCAATTAGGCTAGGCTACTTTAAGCTTCATAAAAAATAACTACTATTAAAAATTACTGTCCAAAATCCATGAAAATCCTGAAATTTGGCAATGATAATTAATATATTACAGGTATTTGCGGCAACCCAGAAAGCCTTTGCTAGCTTTGGTCAATTAAAACCACTGTTCATCAGCATGCATTGATTAATCCCATGGCATGTAGCATTAAAAAAAGAAAAAAGAAAAGGTGCGACTAAATCATATGCTGGTGCGACCAACTGAGAAAGTTGGTAGCACCAGTGCAACCAGTAGAAAAGTTAGTCTGGAGCCCTAATTAAGCACACAATATTGGACTGGCAAACGTATTAGTGCAGTGTAAAAATCCACAATAATAGTCCAAATTCGGTTTGAGGTATGCCATTTCTATGCCATTTCAGTTTTACAGAACATGCAAAACACCATTTTATTTGGTTTCGTTAAAAAAAATTTCATAGAGTGGGAGCCGCCATCATTGAGGATGGGCTTAAACAGCACAACGAATCTACGCAAATCGACTAATTTCCATAATCGACGTTCCAGCACCACATTCAATAAAGAGTTCTTAAAAGAAACATTTTTTCCTTTGTTTGAAAAACATCTAAAAAATCTATAGAACCTTTTTGTGGAATGGAAGGATTCCATGGATGTTAAAGGTTCTTCATGAAACCAATAAAGAACCTTGATTTAAGAGCGTTGACACAATAGCAACATTAAATTAAAATATTAACAGCCATCAAAAGCAGCTCTTCTGCTGAGTAAAATAGTCCATTAGCCTAACTGTACTTTATTTACATTTACCAAGCAACAAATGATATATGATAGCAAATAAATTAAGATGTTGAACTCTCTCTCATAACAAAAAGATATGAGAGAATGCTTTATATTGGTAATGTAAGGCCAAGGCTAAATGCTGTTATTAGGCACAATGGAGAATAAACCTCATCATTCTCTCTGTGACTGGCCAGTGCAGGACGCCCAGGGGGTGAGTCAAAAGACAGAAATATGAGCTTGAGAAGACATCAAATCACCACAAACCCCCTTCTGTCTCAATCCCTAAATGTTATATGGAGTCTCAATTACATCCACAGCACACCATCCACATCGAAGAGATGGATGTAAATAGATCAGCGTTAAATTCATACCAATTAAACACACTTAACTAAAGAGTGAAGTCAAATGAACTTTTACTCAAATCAACAGCTCCACTGTATAATTGCCCGATATTCTTCAAACCTTCAAAATATTTAGCCCCATCCTCACAATGCTGTAAGTAAGAACACCCCCTTCCTGTGAATAAAAACTGCCGTTGAACACCTTTGCCAGAACTGCAGTGGGAAAGCAGCATGAGCTCATTAAAAAGTCCTGCGCTTGCATTTAGTGGCAGATATCTGACCATTATTCCACACGACCTTATCAATTATGAGTGAGCTGCTGTTTTTAGACGTGCAACCCTCTCACCTCGCTCTGAAACACACTCGGGCAGGGAAACGGAGCCAGAGGAAGCCAGCATTAAACCGGCGTCAGCTGCTGAGCTTTTAATTAAATATGAGATTAGCTGAAAATGTGGAAAAACACTGAAAAGCAAATGCCTCTGGGTCCCGTTCATACGGCATCAGGAGTTTCGTGTTTCAGTGGCAGTGTGAAGATCCAGTAAACGGGAAGTCAAGGAGCTTGTTATGATGCCCCAGTGGAGTTAAAGACCCCAGAGTATGTGAAGTAAAAAACAACAAAACACGTCAATCAGATTTGATTTGCTCACAGTGCTAATAGATGGTGCTTGGTAAATGTTACTTTCACATGTACCACAAAGATGCACACAAATAACAGACTCTAAGGTCACTACTATTCCTAAGTTAGTCAATAAACTTAAATAATATACAGAAATACTGTTTTTACTGTATTTTGAACAATAAACAATACATTTTCTGGTGAATAAGAGTGAGTGTGAGTAATGTCTGCATGTGTGTGGGTGGTTCAGCTACTAAATACTGCCAGAGTGTCAATGTTGAGCCATTCAGAAGCTTAGGTTTTTTTTATATAGACTAGAAGAGCTAGCGTGAGCTGTGGGCGTTGATTTGACCTCTGTGCATATAAGAGCGTACGGTGCTTCCCATATTCACTCTCAATGTGTAATAGTTTGTGTGAGACTTCGTTAACACTTCAGAAAAAAGCATGTACTACTACTGCACCCTATTCAGTGTTAAAAGGACAGTTCAAAACATAATACAGACTTGGAATGACATAAGGGTGAGTAAGAGATGACAAGTTTCATTTTTGGGTGAACTTTCCCTTTAAAAAACTATAAACTTCCAATTCATGGTCACTGAGCATCACACATCACATCCTCTAAACGAAGAGCAAACGTCAGTGTAGCAGCAAAATCTGCCATCAAGATCCTCATGCTGTATCTTCATGTGCAGCTCTGATGGAGGCACAGATGAAGAGAGAAAAACATTCAACTTCCTCTTGTGCAATAACTACGACAGACACATTCAGGTCAGCCCATCATCCTCATGCAAACTAACCACTGCTGTACCTGAAGATTATCTAGCAGATTATTTCATATCTGTTCACATTCGTTTTACTGCACAATCCAGATGAATTCAAAAGAACATTTTATGACAACGACGAATGCAGAGAGCAACGAAACAGCAGCTCTAAAGTCAAAAGTGTTATAAAAACACAAAATCTTTAATTTCATTGCAAACTAACAATTGTATTAAATTAACTAGTCCTAGATTTTTACATTTTCTTAAGAAATCGCTAAACTCAGCGATGTTGTGGGTGGTTACCACGGCGTTGCTAAGGTTTTGGGGGTGTTTGGTTACGGTCTCAGGTCAAAAGAGCCCCAAGTCTCTATGATAGCCAGCCTATGGGATTTCTGCCTCGTTTAACACTGGAGAGACGGAGATAACGAAGTCGTCCCTCATAAATCTGTATTTAAATGTGCTCATTAGTACAGTCATCAGGCCTCATTTCTACCCAAAGCACGTCTTTTAGGTGTGTGCGATCAGTTTTATTCATTGCACCCAAGTGACCCTCAGCAATGAAGATGAAAACGCTTATTTCATGTAATTGTAAAAAAAATAAAAGTGCCCTATTTCACTCACACTGCTAAATACACACAGAACTTGTTGCAATGCAGTGTATGCAAACATTTGGGAAGTGGGAAGTTTTGTTTTTCACATCATCTCCAGTTAATACCACGAACAAGCCAACAAAAACAGACTTGGAAAGTACAAATCCTATATTGTCTGCGGTTGCCAAACCCCTCTGGGTTAAAAAATAAAGTACAAAGTAAAAATAATACCATCATAATATTTTTACATTTAAATACATTTTAAAATTAAATCTTAAATCATTAACTAAAAATGTATACAACAATTAAAACAAATAATTTAAAATATATATTTTTTAAAAATATCACCTAAAAATAATTAAATTATAAAAATGTATTTGAAAATAAAAACACATTAAAATAAAAAGCACATACATATATACACACACTCACCTAAAGGATTATTAGGAACACCACGCGAATACTGTGTTTGACCCCCTTTCGCCTTAATTCTACGTGGCATTGATTCAACAAGGTGCTGAAAGCATTCTTTAGAAGTGTTGGCCCACATTGATAGGATAACATCTTGCAGTTGATGGAGATTTGTGAGATGCACATCCAGGGCAAGAAGCTCCCATTCCACCACGTCCCAAAGATGCTCTATTGGGCTGAGATCTGGGGGAGGCCATTTTAGTACAGTGAACTCATTGTCATGTTCAAGAAACCGATTTGAAATGTTTCAAGCTTTGAGACATGGTGCATTATCCTGCTGGAAGTAGCCTTCAGAGTATGGGTACATGGTGGCCATAAAGGGAAGGACATGGTCAGAAACAATGCACAGGAAGGCTGTGGCATTTAAACGATGCCCAATTGGCACTAAGGGGCCTAAAGTGTGCCAAAAAACATCCCCCACACCATTACACCACCACCAGCAGCCTGCACAGTGGTAACCAGGCATGATATATCCATGTTCTCATTCTGTTTACGCCAAATTCTGACTCCACCATCTGAATGTCTCAACAGAAATCGAGACTCACCAGACCAGGCAACTTTTTTCCAGTCTTCAACTGTCCAATTTTGGTGAGCTCTTGCCAATTGTAGCCTCTTTTTGTATTTTTTAGTGGAGATGAGTGGTACCCGGTGGGGTCTTCTGCTGTTGTAGCCCATCCGCCTCAAGGTTGTGTGTGTTGTGGCTTCACAAATGCTTTGCTGCATACCTCGGTTGAAACGAGAGGTTATTTCAGTCAAAGTTGCTCTTCTATCAGCTTGAATCAGTCGACCCTTTCTCCTCTGACCTCTAGCATCAACAAGGCATTTTCGCCCACAGGACTGCCACATACTGGATGTTAATCCCTTTTCACACCTTTCTTTGTAAAACCTAGAAATGGTTGTGTGTGAAAATTCCAGTAACTGAGCAGATTGTGAAATACTCAGACCGGCCTGTCTGGCACCAACAACCATGCCACGCTCAAAATTGCTTAAATCACCTTTCTTTCCCGTTCTGACATTCAGTTTGGAGTTCAGGAGATTGTCTTGACCAGGACCACACCCCTAAATGCATTGAAGCAACTGCCATGTGATTGGTTGATTAGATAATTGCATTAGAGAAATTGAACAAGTGTTCCCAATAATCCTTTAGGTGAGTGTATATATCATCTAGACTGCAGGAATGATAACGGAAGTGAGAACGAGTCCTACTGTAGAGGAGACTCAAAGGAAACTCAGGATGGGAGGATGAGAACGGCCTTGGAGCGATGAACGAAACGGACAACACACCCTCTATCATCTAAACTGAGGTTAAGACGACCTCAGCCCCAAAGGCAGGATGATCCCCAAACACCTCGCCTGCTAATATAGACCGTTATTTACTTACACACATGCAACTTGACAGTCGTCTTTAGCTCTTTTGGTGTTCAAGCGCAGTTTTTTGGCTGAGACACGGTCGACGAGAGGTGACAGGAGTCAGCATTTGACACCAATAGCTCTTTGGCATTGGCTTGGTGTGTCACAGGCTTAAGTCAAAGGCCAGACTGATCTCAGGGAGCTAAAAACTGTAACTTATCAAACTATACTATTTTTAGTAGTTTTAAAGAGCCCACTCTTCTGAAATAGTAGTTAGTTACACTAAAATCAAACAAAATGTTGCTATTTTGCAAGTAAAAGGGGACAATTTATAAACACATAAATCATAATATAATTAAACTAGATTTATAAATGCACATAATTCATTCATTAATAAATTTATTTATTGTTCTACAAAAAGATTACACATTTCAAACAGTTATAAATTTGAAAACAAAAAACTATTCATTGCAGTCTTATTTATGTCATTTACTGGAACATACAGTGATTAATAACAGATGTCTAGGACTCGAATCTGTGAATTTGCAAATCTGTCTCTTTTTGATTCAGTTCATTCACATTAAAATTGACTGTGCCTATCATGAGAGAATATTTTAGGAAAAAGCATTAACTCAGTTGCTCAACTGTAAATCTGTGTGTGGACAATGTGACACAAAAGTAGTGATATATAGCCTAGCACTTTTGTCACGCTACACTACTTGCTGAAATAAGCAGTGTTACCGGAAGAAAGCAAGTTTGGTTACCCCTCAACACTGAGATATGCATACTGAGAGGACGTCGAAACTGACTGATTAGCCGGAGGAAAACCAGAAGTGCAAACTGGCTTCATTAAGGAACGTCTCTGGCCCTGGACACCATAAACACGTTCATAAACACGTTCATACCACAGGCAGTGCTGCTTTCAGTCGTTTACTCAGACCTTCAGGGCCAACTCTTTCCAATACAAAACTGCAGTGACAACAAAACAGGCAACACCATTCAATAGCACGGTGAGCAATGCACATAGCCCATATATGTTCATATATGTCCTATACTTTTGGAAAGGAAAATAAAGTAGTGTAAACTTTATTTGCTAAAGGAAAGTGACAATTGTTTTTCTGGGTGGTTGCTAGGGTGTTACTATGAAGACCCTTTTTAAGCTGTGAGAGATGAGTTACACTACCATTGGAAAGTTTGGGGTCAGTATTTTTCTTTGAAAGAAATTAATACTTTTATTTCGCAAGAACAAAAGTGACAAACATTTAACATTTATATCTCATATAAATGCTGTTTCAGTTTCTTTGGTCTGTGCATTCGGTCTGTCTTTAAATAACAGCAGGAATATTAGGCTGCTGTCACTTTATTTTAATAAAATAAAAGTACAGCTTTAAAAAAGTTGATCCTATATTTTATTTCTACAGAGAACAAATAGTGTTATTTTACAGGCAGCTTGCAGGACAAGTGTGCCATTGTTGTAAACACCTGACTATTATTTGAAAGAGTTGAGCATTTTGCCATAACTTAGCTGCAGTTTTGTGCTGCAATGAAATCGGCATATGTTCATGTATTCAGTATTCATGTATTCATTCCCCTTTTAGAGGATCTAATCTGAGCCGCCCACACTAGCAGGAATGAGGAGGTTGACATCATCAGCTCCCACTTCATCCCAAGATAAAACGGGCCGTTCTCCCTCTTTCAGCAACAATCTCAACATGAAAACATGGGCATTACCAGTACGCGTTTTAAATTTTAAATGTGCATTTACCCCAAATTGCCCCAAATGCCAAAGAAAAGTTAATTATATTAGTAACACTTTACAATAAGACCATCGGTCAATAAAAAAAAAAAAACAATAACGCCAATGATGTGAACAATGTGTCAGCAATCTAGAACCCCATGCATGACCTACTATAGGAAAATGGCAGACTGAAGTAAAGAAGTAAACACAGGCTGGCACAGTGATCTTAGCTATGGCGTTCCCTTGCCTTTGAAAAGCGCAGTGTTTGCCAAATCCGTCCGCAGAGGGAGTTTCTGAGCCCGCTGACTTCATGCGGGGAACATGTCTACCATCTGCCCGGATCTGCAGACCTACAGCAGGAGTCTGGAAGACCAACACATGGACAAAATGGTGGTGTGGTACACACAAAAAAGCAAGAAGTCAATGCCAGGAAAAGATTTTGGAAAAGAGCAAAGAAACATATTGCAGTACTAGCGGCTGCATCCAAGCTCTCAAACAATCCCTTGAGACATCAGCTACAGAAATGCTTGTTGAACTTGTTTGTTGTGTTCAATAAACAACAAATGAATTGAAACATTTTCTAGTAGATCTAAACGGTTATAGCTATTAGCTACATTAATGTTGTGTCTTACATTTCTAGACCATCCAATAATGGATGGCAACACTACTACTGCCAATAAGCTAATAATGAGACAACTCACAGACATCACACAGAGCATTATATGAGACTTCACAAAAAAGCATTTTTTTGAAGCACAAAGCTTTTTTACAAAATTATTTATGACACTCCTGTCATAAAACAGTACACGCATACCAAATGCGTTTTGGCGTCTGTACGTCACCAGAGTTTTTATATTTTGCTTAAAATTATTAGGTCAAAATAAAAAATAAAAAAAGAAATTGATGAATCGTTCACAATAATATCAATAACAGAGAAAAGAAAGCGTGAATTTTCATTTCATGCTGACTTTAACAATATAACTCTAAAAGAGGTAAAATCAACTGTTAAATCGACCTGGACAATATAATCACCAGTTCACATCTTTAATAACTCAACTTAAACCAGCATATCTGAATCCCACACATCCTTCACGCTGCAAACACAAGAGAACATTAGTTGTGGTCTGGATTCGTCATGTTACACCGCGGCTCATATTCACGGCATTACTCAAGCCACATCTTGAGGAAAAGTGAGGCATGTTGTTACATTACTTATAGTCTTGTCTACAGACATCATCATTGATCAAAAATACTTGAGGGTACTGAAGTTAACTGAAGTGGTGGTGACATATTTGTGATGTCTGAGGTCCAGAGAAGTGGTTTTAATGAGCACTGAGAGGGCAGGAGTTCAAGGCAGCCCTGCGGCTCCGGGCCTGGGAACGACCGCTCGACTGGAGACAGCGTCTCTGCGCTTTGGCTTCATTTCTGCTTTGAAATGTCTCGTGTCTCCATCAGAGGATAACGATACGCCTCGAACTGATAGTGCTCTGGGGACACGTGCTGCTTTTGTGGCCAAGCACTTGTTTTCCAAGAGTCTATTGGACGGGTCATGAGAAATGTTGGCTGATTGGACAGGCGAGTTCTGGAATTAGGGGAGAGAAAAAAAAATTCAAGGAAAAGTCTGATGTTCCTTAATGAGTTCTAGGGCCCTATTTTAACGATCTAAAACGCAAGTATCAAGCGCGAAGCGCAAGTAACTTTGTGGGCGGGTCTTGGGCGCTGTTGCTATTTTACCAGCTGGATAAATGACTCTTGCGCCCGACGCAAGTTTAAAGGGGGTTGGTTTGAAGTAGCCTCATTATTCATAGGTGTGGTTTGGGCGTAACGTGAAATAAACCCATCAGAGCGTCATCCAACACACCCTTCCAGGTGCGCATGTTGCATGGCGGATTGTTATTATAATGGCGGGTTTACCAGGCGCGTGCCAGGAGCTGTTCACAGCCGAGGAGACCGACGTTCTTGTCAGGACAGTGAAACCCACCCAAATCAGCGTCGGTTAAACATTATATACATGTGCGTCTTGCCACTTTGGGCAAACAGGTCTGATCCGTCACCGTCAGTACTACAAAGTAGCCTGAAAAAATTGGGTAAAAGTGTATTTAGGCCTAAATTTTTTTACATCTTCATGGAAACCACAACGATTTCCCTCGTGTTAATATTTTTCTTTGTTTAAGTGTATGATTTGCAAAACTAAAAACGGCTGCATTTGTGTTGATGTTGATGAGATCAAAGTGTATGCGCTACATTATGGCTAAGCATGCGTGCTTAATATTGCATTATGAACAACGCGCAACTGACTTCAGACTAGGTTTTTTCTGGTCGTTGGCGCAATTGTTTTCTGGAACTGTAAAATAGCACCAGGGATTGTTTGTGCCGAAACACGCCTCCTTTTTGCGCCGACCCGCCCAGGGAGAGCAAGTTCATTTCCTAGTTTACCGACGTCTGTGGAGGGAAAAGCCCGCTTTGCGCGGGTGCAAAATAGGAATGAGACATGCATCAGCCTACAAAGTCATTTGCGCCGGGTGCAAGATAGAGCCCATAGTGTGGCCGCAAAGCAGAACTGTAGATGTGCCATTTCTCTCACGCTGGAAATACAGCCCGTTGCTGGAGATGCAAACGCTGACCGAAGAAAAAAAAAAAACTATCTACCAACAGGCTCATTTTTCACCAATGCAATTTGAACGTGTGATAATGGACACCACTGTACAAGACAGACTGTGATTGCACTTCATTTCCAAATATGAATTGATCCAAAGCTGATCAATGGCACTGCAGTCATTTTCACTGAACTGAAGACTTAGTGATTATTCACTATTAGCCTATATCAATATTTTCTTGAACTTATTCTTTACTGAACCACACAATTTTAAATTGATACGTTTCAAGTCAAAAATATTTTCTTCATCCATAAAACATTCTTTGGCTTTCTTTGTTCTCATCCATCTTTATTCTAGATATCAAATGAAAATTTCAGAATTGTGTCACGAATAAGAAATGCATTGGCTGTTTTAAAGGCTATATTTTTTAAAAAAAATGGTCATGGCAAACTTCTAACAAGCTAAATAAATCTTTTTTTTTAACCAACGATCAACAAGTTCTTGCACTCAGTCCATTAGATCCAATGGTCACAGGTGCAAAAATGTAATCCACTAAAGCATTTCAAAGTTGTTGATTTTTTAGTTTAAATATCTTCATATTGTCTTTAGACACACAACTGAAATATTTGTAATTATACAGCCTTTCCATTCATGCATGTTATGTAAAGTAAAGTCAACCACTCATCGAATTTTTATTGGTATGTTTGAAGCGCCATATACAGAGCATCATACGAACCCTCACAGCTGACAGCTCAGCTACTGTGCGTGTGTGGAACAGGAAATGACATTACTAAAATTAGTCACTAACTATGCAAATTCTGAATTAAGCAACACAATTTGGCCTGAGAGAAACTTGTGAGAAAAAAAGAGTCTTGTGCACCGTTCTGCATGCGCTGGCTAAACGCAGTGTGATGCATGACATGCATCATCGAAGCGTCTCCCTGGTGCTCGAGGAACCGCAGCTGTGGAGGAGGAAGGGCTGAAGCTGCAGCGATTGGTCTGTCTGACAGTCACTTACTTCTGCTCTAGTTCCTCCCGGGTCCTTTTATCGGCCTCTTGTGTCAAAGATTTACTGTCTCTGAACACACACATACTCCTGCATGGGATGATTACCGTTTCTCCTCTTTGAGAAGTGACGGTGTACCAATAGCTGCTCTTGTCATGGTATTGTGTGAACGCAGAAAAGTGGCTTTACTCAGCTGATTTTGAGACTGTCTTTACCCAAAGATCTTGTTGCATGAAAAAGATTTATTTTTAATTTAATTAATAAATGAAAAAAAAGAGAGCATCACGTCACTATACGTGTGAGATAAAGACATAAACCCTAGACGTCCCCATCCGCCTTTCAACCGGAACCTAGTAAACTCCAACGTGTGTTTTCACACGACACGCTGGAATAAACGTCAGCATAAACCACAAAACTCTTTCATTACAGAGGCGAATGTATGTTGTGCACAATCTTAAATCCGTGTTTACGGTCATAAAAGTGAGATCGTCACATTAGCATTTATTTGCTTGTGTTGTATGGCGATCCAAGGGCTGATAAACAGGATTGGAGTCTGATGCTGAAACAGTCATGCGGTAGGGAAAAGGAAGGCAGATGCTGAGGTAAGTGGGTCACAGAAGCACTGTGTCGTATCAACGGAGCAAAGCTGTCGGCACAGATGTGAGATTTGCCGGACAGACTCAAATGTCAAATGTTACACAAACTGACGACGCCCAGAAAAATCTACGGGCCTCCCGCAAAATAAACATCAATTGCAGCAGGTCTGAAAGCAGAATGAGCTTATTTTTGCTTCTAAAAATTGCTTCCAAACACTTGCTATTCACCAAACGATAACGATAAAACACAGAAACATGACTAGCTCAAAAGGAGGACATTTGGCAGCTTGCTTGGTGATCTAAAAATAACTGTTTACAAGCAAGAGCTAGTTCTTCAAAAAATTGAAATTGCCATCATTTCCTCACCTTCACATCAAGAGCAGTCCAGCTCCAGAAACGAACACAAACACTATTTCAAAATCTTCTGTATTTTGCCATAAAATTTTATCATGTAATTTTATTCTGTTCCCGACACAAAACTTTAATCATTACCCTCTGAAATTCTTCCTCTCTGATGAAATCTCACTTGAATCTCAACATTGATAATAATCAAAAATGTTTCTTGAGCATCAAATCATCATATTTGAATGATTTCTGAAGGATCGTTTATTTATGATCACGATTTAAGCCTAGATTTTGGCCTTTTTGTCACACACAGCTCTTGTATGACTTCAGAAAACATGAAAAATATTAAGAAGCACATGTAATCGACGACTTCTTGTTTGTTTTGTCATTTAAAGTTAAATAGCATCTGTTCCCAATTTTAATGAATGGAAAAGGAGGAAATTGTGTACAACAAAACATCATATGGAACCGAAAGAACAAGAGTGAGAAATTTACAATTTTCTTTTTTGGATTAACCGCATTTAAAAAGAGATCAGAGAGTCCATGGGAAAGATCTATGTTAGCAGTTTATATTGCTCCATTTAGACTCATAGTCATCAGCTCTTGCACATCATTAGTCAATTCCACAGCTGACCTCACCAAACCTCCTCAGTGCCCAATGACAAATACACACACCGTGACCGAGGTGCAAACAGAAATCTCGCTTGTGACTCCAAACAATATTGATGAATACAAATTACCCATCTGACCTAAACATTACACATCTGGCTATTTCTTTCTGCCCTCTTCTGATTTAATAATGATATGTTTGTGTGAAACTGTTTCTAAGCACCAGCCAAAACAACATCTGCCTGAAATCTGTGCATGCACCACACACACACACACACACAGCTCAGGGCATCTAAAATCCACCGAAAGTAATTCACACATCACTTCCAGGCAAAACCTTTCCCTACAAAGTGCGAGCTAACTAAGGCCAGAAACATACTTACACATGAATGCTAACGCAAATGTTTGGCCAACACATCGCAAGCATCACAGTGTAAGAGAATAGTGGGCCATGACATCAAATGATACGAGTAACATCCTCCGACCAGAGAGCTCTGCTCTACAGGTAAGCAAAGCAGCATCATGTCTTACAGGCATAATGCACTGACAGCAGACACAGCATGTTCTGGAAGCAAACAGCATGTAGTTGTATCACGCACTCAATACACAATCTTTCAGGGTGTCTGATCATCTTGTTTGTTTGTTCACCCAGAACAGTTGTACATGACAATGGCCCGAAGAGATGGAGCGATGAAAATCAGTTTGCCTGCACAATTTTGCTTTGCACATCACATTTCTTGATTTTCAGCAGGATTCATTTCTCAGTAAAGCCCTTTTTAAGTAATTAAAGAGGTGATTTCAAAAGCTGGCAACTTTAAAACATAAACTAAAATAAAAGAAATCAAAAAATAAAAACTTAATCAGACTATTAATAATTAGTAAATAGATAGTACATGTAGTAACAGTACTATTTTAATTTTAATATTACTGACATGTTTTAGAGGGATTCGATCTGTACAACAACCACCACCTGTTATCTTCAGTGCCTAAACTTCACATAACAGATTTCATTTTCATTATCTGAAACCTGTATATCCAGTCTTCCTGCAACACATGATAGAAGTGCTTCTCAGAAGTAACCATTGCAGCAGAACGACACCACGTCCACAGTGTTAATCATAACAAGCCCTCGGTGAAAACTATTTGCGATGTTTACCCAACAGCCCGATGGCAACTCGTTACATGAGAGGTCTGTGTCATTTAGGACGCAAATGAGATGCGCAATATCCAGAGCAGAGCAATCTCATGATGACGCTCAGAGTGGGAACAGAGTCTATATGTGCCAGGAGGGACTCTGAACGGGAGGGAAACACTCCCGCATTCTCCTGGTTTTAATGGAAACATTCCATAGCACTGACACGTACTGTATCACTGTCTCTCTCTCACAGACACAATGGAGCGTATCTAGAACGTATCAGTCTAAATATTTTCTCTGTAGAAGCACACATTTTTGAAGAGGAAAAGATGGGTTACGTGGCACACAATAAATCTCTAATTGTGCAGTTTGGTGTGAAGAGAATGAGTTTGACTCAAGCGCATTATTTTCCATTGTCATCTTTGTCATTTCATCTGAATCTATTGAGCTCAACAACCTTACTAAAGCAATGGAAAAAGCTGGATTTTTTTAATGATTCAATTGAACCGATTCACAAAGCTTTTGCAAATTACTTGACCAAGAAAACTTAGACCAGACGCACGGCGCACAGCGACAAAAGCAAACAGAACCCATTATAACGAGTGATGCTGTCTACACTAGACGCAGCTCGGCATGACACGACAAAACCCTGACAGATAAACTGATGCCCATTTCTATTTTGAACGTACTTCAACGCTACTTTGACATTACTTCTGACACAAAGAACAAATGGATTTGCAATGGTGGCGGCTAAAACTGTTGCAGCACGGTGAACCATACTACAGCATAGTGCTATCGTGATAATACGATTCAATTAAACAATCCCAGTGGGTTCAATACTTATTTACATGCGTGTGGGTTTTGTTCGTCACAGAGCAGCTCCGCTCATAGTAAATGTTGCTCCACATGAACTGTTATTATACATGGAGCGTCTCAAACTCAGTCTCTGCATATGCTGCGAGTTTGAGTTGCTTATAGTTATAACATTTGTCTAGGAACACAATGTGAGCCATTTCATCTGATTCTACACCAACAAAGGAGAATACATCAATAGCTTTCGAGCAAACTGTTTGTCACAATTTCAAAATAAAGGTTTAAACCCCTTGCTCTGAGTTCGCATGTTTTGATGTCCACAAGTTCTTGTTCAAGATATTACAGCGGCTGTAGCATTTCTTTCGGAAGTGGCAAAATATTAAAGAATAAGTGAACATTTGGAATAAATGCTGTTTGACCAATACTAAACAAGGATTTGATCTGCTGTAGAGTGTAAGAATACCTGCAGGCATTTGTTATATACATAAGTATGATTGTTAAATGTATTATATTATGCATTTTAACTGTGTTGTTCTATAAAACCATATGATTACTTGCTTTTGATTCTTAATTTGAACCATAATTATTGTCTCGTTGTTATTATACATGTATTTAAGTCATTTGAAAAGATCTGAAATAATGGTGTTGCCTGTAAAATAATGCATCAGTGTTGAAGCAATGGCTGAATTCAATGGCTCTTTGGTTCCATTTGGGCTTTAGATGCATTAGACACAAAGACATTCACACCTTCATTATATTTCAAATGAGAGCATTTCAGGTTCTGCTTTATAGTGACTTGCTTCAAAAGAAGCTCTTGTCTATCAGAAGCAAACCGTTACTTAAACAGGAAAAAGCACTTTTGTTCAGAATGAAATAATCAGATACTGCCGCTTACTGTGCAGTCGCCTATGAAAAATATGCAAAAAACATGCATTATGAAACTATTACCATATACTCCTTTCACAGAGAGCACTGATCCAAGAAAACTGCCATATCATTCTGTGTGAATGCAAACACGTCCTGGGATTTATCCCGGGATCGAACACCGAACACACATGCACAAGAAATAAATTAAACTGTTTTTCTAAATGAAGTTACATTCAGGTTTTATATTAAACTGAACACAACCTTTGCTGAACACATGTTGCACAAGATCTCTTCCTTGAATACAAAACCATCTGAGGTGCACGTTTTGTTGCTCTTTATTTAGACGAGAGAATTCTTCTGTTTGCATTTCTAATATACACCTGCACTGGAACTCCTGACTAAGCATCCAGCGGGAGAAGCGGCTTGAAGAAATCACAACCCATAATAAAAGAGCACAAGGTACAAAAACAGCTCAGGCCTGTTACATAAGTGCATCCGTGTGACTTATATTCATTAGTTGAAATGCTTAAAACAATCTGGTGTAACCAACAGACAAACCCTCGGCAGAATCTTTCCTGATTAAAGATCACACTTGCCGGATCCGTTTCAATCTGTTTGTTGCTGGATGCAGAAAATAGGGATTAGCCATGAGGGAGATGAGCCGAGCAAGTGGCAATAATCTCCCTCAAGCCATCTTATCCTCACTGTTAGACTTTTCTGTAATTTCTACAGTTTTTTACTTTAAATCACCTATTATTATACTGCTATTTCTCTTTACAGTAAATAACTGATTCACATTGCATCATGGGAATTTTACTACTGTAAAATCAAATACTACTGTCAAATACTACTGTATTTGACGTAACGGTCTCTCTGACTGGCACCATATTCCATTGCGCTTTTTATTTCCTCATTTTTGCCTTACACCGCGTGTCTAAGTTATAACAGTCAGAGGTTTTCTATATTGGACACATTGAAGCCATCGGACCATTCATGCAAAATGCAAACCTGTTTGTCACTTGTCAGAAAGCAAAGCACGCGAGCGCTTGGACTCGGAGTACCGTACATCAGAAATATAACCGCACATAACTGTCTGGGATTTGATGTGTCACGCCGAAACATCCAGTCTAACGTTAGATCACTGGGTTCTGACTGTCTTTTGTTGGACCGCGCCATTCGTGTCCGGCCCAGCAAAGAGACGGAATTCACTTCACTGAGAGGGAGACCAGAAAGCAAGGTAAAAAACATTCTGTGTGTGTTGACAGGTTTGTGCACCCTAGTTTAACATTATACTGGTCAACATGGTAGTAACGAACTTTACCACGCTAAATTGTGCTAACATTTCAGTTTACACAGACTTTGTTAGATTATTGAATTGTTAAAATATGCCAAGAAGGAGCAATGCTTAGTTTACATTAACATTAAATTAACTAATGTGAAATTTTGTTTTGGTTGTAGCCAATGTTGGCCTACTTTTGAGAAAATAACATTGTATGTTGGCTAACAATGGCTTTTTAGGGTTAGCGACCGACCACCTTTCTAGTTTTAACATCAATTTGCAAACTATAACATATTATATATTTATTTTTTTAATTGAATTTGTTATTTACTGCAATTTTTGTATGTGTTTAAAGGCGATTGAAACAAAGCGCCAATTCATGCCAGTCACATCAGATTCCTAAGGTAAGCCTAAACTGTAATTGAATTCTTTTTTTATGTATTTTGACATAATGATTAACATTATGTGATAGCCAAAGTGCTTTGGAGCCACTGTTGCAGGTAGCATACAATATCTTATAAAATCCCAATAAAATTGGCTAACTTTATTTCAAATAGGCTAAGTGCAGTTAAAAACTTACTAATTCATTCATACCATATCTATCTAGCATTTTAACAACTCAAGTTTATATATACATTATTTTCGTATTTAAATAAGGCAGAAGACTCTACCATTGTAGTCCACCTTGAACAGGAAGGTCCTAGTATCAGCGCACAAGTGGATAAACTACTGTAAGGAGAACGATCATCACTGAAGACGTCACCAGAGATGTCAAAGAGGGAGGGGAAGAAATTTTGATTATGTTTATGAGGGCAGATAATATATGTGTATATATATATATATATATATATATATATATATATATATATATATAGAGTATAATTCTTTGTTTAATTTATTATTATTATTATTATTATCTTATTCATTATACATATCATATTATATGTATATTATATGTATATCATATATATATTACTTTGTCTTTCTCGTTAAATTCCAATGTAATGTAATATGTATCAATCCTTGTACCTCTGGCTCTTGTTTGTGTTGTAAAACTTTTCACTTTTGTATTATGTAAATAAAAAAAAAAAAGATTATGTTTATGAGGGCACATTTATAAAAAAAATAATAATAAGATAGATTATAATAAATACGGCAATAGACTATTCTATCAACAAAAAAAGAGAGAGAGAACTGTTGATTTGGATTTCACTGTGACTAATTGTTTCTATTTCTCCAAATTAATTTGTACAAGGAAACTTGATGCATCGATGAAAAATGAAAACTATGAAAGAGAAATATCCAAGTAATGACATTTCCCTCTGGGTCCATTCTGATCGCATTTCTCACAATCCCATGACAGAGGATGAAATGCACCCATTCATTCCTCTATCATGAGTTTAAATGGGGCCTAAAACGAGAGTTGAACCCACATCAGAACGATCAGACGTTTGCGATCATTGCGGAACTCGAATATCAGGACTGACTCAGATCATTACACTCTCAAAGCCTTTAACACCACTGACAAACTAATCTGATCACTTAGTGAAAGGATCTGCTCTCAGTTATCAACCAGGTATCAACAGAAACCCTGCTTTTGCCTACAGAACCTGTTCAGAGCAGGAAGTGATTGTGAAACAAAGGCATGAAACGTTAATCTATCTGCGTGATGGCACAATGACGGTATATCACTCATTAAACACAATAAACAAGAGATTGCAGCAGATATGCCTCGTAAACCACATTGTCCTTTCGACAGGAGACGGAATAGAAAACAGGATGTGTATGACTGAGAGACGGTGGTTAATGTAACGTTACTGCACCTGAACATTTAATGTTCACATGTGTCAATATTGTTAAAATAAGACGTTTTATGCCCATTCGAAAACATTGAGCCTATTAAAATGTGATGTTTTGTGACACATACATGGTAAAGCTGGCTAAACACAGTAACATTACACATACTCATGTTGTCTAGAGACACAGTCATGATACTTAATTCGCTACATTGCGAAAACCCGATTGTTTATAAACATGTAGTACACAACAAAAAACAAAGCCTGAGTCATGTAATGCTACAGAAAAACACTGGGTTTCACACGCAGGGAGAAATAGAAAACAAGTAGCGACCCTCGCCGTTCTTAGCATTATCTGGCTAACACTGAGGAAGACAGAAAACACTGAGGCGAGACGCTGAAGGACAAATAAAATGTCTGGTACTCACCTTAAACTGAACCTTTTTCGTTATTTTCCTTTCATTTACGAGGGGTAGAAATCGTTCAGCTAATCCATGAAGGTTAGTTCACGACTGGAGACACGGAAAAACATTACAAACCCCCAGGAAACCCAGCGCTTGATTGCAGGAAAGCCGAAGAAAGCTGCTGCTAGCTGCGCGAGCTCTGCTAATGCATTCTTCACCTCGGCGCGCGACGCGGAAAGTTGCCCACAGCTGCCTGGAAGTTTTCTTGCTGATACAAAAGAACACGGTTCGACGAGACGATAAAATTACAAAAAAGTGTCCTTATGATAAAAAGAGCGACCAAAAGGGTCGCCGGGATAATTGGTTTACATTGGGGAGCGGAGAAGCAGTCATTGAAGTGATGGAGCAGTGAAGCAGCGCTGGATAATCTGCACTCTGCACTACAGTTGTGCTAATGGGGATGTTCGATTCACCAGCGAATCGGTTCTTCTGAACCAGTCTTTTCAATGATTCGATCGACCCGATTCTGTATCATTTGACTGGAAAAAACAGAACGCTTATAGCTGTGTGTGGACTTCCCTATTCTCACCTCATATAAAATAGAACGGTTATTAAAATGTTTTAAAACGTATGTTAAAAATCATAGACACAATGAAATTGTAATATTGATTTTACTACAAAAGGGAACCCTTAAATTGTAGCGTGGGAAAAGTGTGTGATACATTGAACGAATAAGTGAATCAAATTGAAAACGGGTTTGTTGAGGGGTTAAAACAAATCGTTCGAACCAACCGACTAGCTAAAATGAATTAATTTAAAACCTATTTAAATGGTTATTTAAAATCTTAAACACAGTGGAATCTTATTTTACTACAAAAGCGAACACGTAAATTGTCGCGTGAGAATTTCTGAGGAAAGTCTAATACATTCAACGAATCAGTGAATTACGTGAAAACCGGCTTGTTGGAATGAATCGTTCGAACGAACCGACTCGCTAAAATGAATCGTTCTCAGCGCCGATGCTAAAGCTGGCGGGGGCCTTCGTCGAACCCCATCAACACAGAGCAACAGCTGATAGGCGTACAGTTTAATCCAATGGTAAATTTGAGAACCTGGTAACGAATGATTTTCTCCCAATTGAAGGCCGCGGAAGGATGAGCCTCGATCACGTTTGGCTGCGTGGGTTGTGCTGCGTTATAATGCTACAACGGTAAAGTGTTCGTCATGAAAATCGAGTTTTGGTTTTTAACATGGCTTGAACTCTACGAGAAGGCATTGGTAAACATGTCTTACAAAGTGTTCGTATTTTTTTTATTTTTTAGAAAATGGCAATATACCAGAGAGGTAGTGGTATTTATTTAGTCTCTAGTTCATATGTTATAAATGTAACAGTGATAAAATAGTGATAAACTGATCAACTTAAATGCCTAAAACTTTCATTCAACACTGGCTCGCTTTAGACTAGTACTATCGGTTGGTGTTTGTCTCCCTCTAGTGTTCACAGGTGTCACTGACACTTTAAATCTTCAATGGCGGAGGTTTCTTTGTGGATACGGAAAAAAAACGAGGCATTATACAGTAATAACGTGGGCATCACCATATTACGGTATTTACATACTTATTTATATAATGTTATGATGTTCATATTGCAAATACATTATTCATCATGGAAAAACAGATTTATATTTTGCACTTTACACACTGTCATTTCACTTAAAGTTCAGCAAAATGAGCCCTTATCTCTTTGAAGTAAGCTTTAAAGTTAACCTAATATTTTATTTATTATTTCCCTACTAAATATAATTTGAGAACACAGAGTCCGACCTTGAAGACTCTTCATGCGTGACTCAGTTTGCATAAAAGCTTATAGCTACCTTCATTCAAATGTCTATGATTATTAATGAAACAAAACATCAGCAACTTAAAATGTATACATAACATTTTATTCTGTATATCACTACAATTAGAATGAAAACTAAGGATGCATGTGTCACTGGATCTCTATATATTCAGAAAAGTTGCTTTCCAGTAGTTCACAGTCCGATGTCAATGAGAGTTTTGTTCTGTAATTGTTTGGGCGAGTCCTTTACACTGAAAAAACGCATCCTGGCACGGTTCACGACCCAGGAACGTTTTCAGCATATCCATGCCATCCACTGAACCTCCTGTTTCCAGGACCACGCGCCTGTATTCCCGGCCCACCTGCATGTCAAAACACACACACACACACACACACACACACACACACACACACACAAACACACACTTATCAATCTGAAACATAATCAAAACATCTGGTGTTTGGAATTTCACAAGTCTAATCTAATCGTAATTATGACAATGAACCAAGCCCTGTCTGTAAATCTGCTGAAACAACACATATTGTGAAAGCGCTCTACAAATAACCTTCCTCTGAATGCAACACACACTCATCCTTCAACAATACTATGACTCCCTATGACACAACATTCACTCATTTACACAACAATTGTGTGATCTATTCTCAGCTAGTACTATTCCTAAGGTTCCTATTATTATAAATAATATTTATCTCTTATTGTCAGACAATCCCTCTATAAAGCAGTTTGCGATGAACTCACATGTGCGTCACACTTGATAAGAGTCATGCCCTACATGGAAATATGAATGTGGAAATGCTGGCACATCAGTCATGTGGTAACTATCAACTGCTATGATGACTCAGTTCTCTATTAAAATGTGCGGTGCCATCATGAGACAATCTAAACATCAGTCACATGTTAATTCCTAATTCACTCTGACCAATGGAAAGCTAGAATAACAAGAGTGAAACCTTTGGATTCAAGATGCCCTCTTTTTTGAAGCGACTGAAGAAGATGTCCATGGAGTAGACTTCGCTCCACAGGTAGCTGTAGTACTGGCCGTCGTATCCCCCGGCGAGATGACTGAAGCTAGCCGCCATGTTCGTGCCTGCAGAGAAAGAAATATGAAAAATCAATGATTAAAGGTGCAATGTGTAATATTTCTGAGGATCTATTGACAGAAATGCAATATAAGATCCATAACTGTGTTCAGTGGTGTATACAGACATTACCTAATGAACTGTTATGTTTTATTACCTTAGAATGAGACATTTATTTCTACATAACCACGGGGACCCCCTCGACATATTGTGACGTCATGTTTCTATCGTAGCCGAACGCAAACAAACAGCGCTACAGAGCGCACTTCGTCACTACCTTGAAAGAGAAGCCGCAGAAAGCTAGAAGCTAGCCATAGACACCGTGAGTAGTGACTTTTCCCTTGCCAGTGGTGTAAAATATGTAGTTGGATTGTTTCATTTAACTTAGTTCTTCTCACTTGCTGTGTTATGGCTTTGACAATCAGCTGACGGTAAAACAGTAACGTTGAATTAACCCTTTACGTGTCACCCCTCCTTTTGATAATTGTCATTAAAATGCACTATACAAACTTAAATGGTTGTAATTCAAGAATGCTTTGGAATATAGACCTAAGTTTGGTCTTGTTTTAAAGAAGTCAATAATAGAAAGCACTTCAAAAAATTAAAGTATGAAAAAGTTATGGAAGTTATATTTTACAGTAAATCAAATATACTTTATTAATATATTATTTAATCTAAAATAAATATTTTACAAAATATTTTTTTAATATAAAATTACTATAAAATGAAAGCTATATATCTAATCAAGTTGTGTTCCAAATTTAAAGTTGATATCACAAAAAAAATTAAGTTCCCATGAGATTTTGTTTAGGCGTTATACCAAAAATACCGGGTGCCAATGAATTCCATTGAATTTAATTGTATGCATTCTGCCATAACAAATTAATAATTTTTTATCCAAATATTACTTCTGTCACTAAATATGGAACCCTGAGACTCAGACCTTTCTGACAACATGTGTTTTGTCAAGATTAGAAAAGGTTTTGTTAATAAATTATGAAAGATGATGCCAAAAAAGGGGAGGGGCCTAATAATAAAATACTGTTTCTATGGTAACGCAACCTCCAATTTCAAAATGGTTTTCACAGGATGAATTCTGAGTTCATAAGCTTTCAAATTATACCTAATTTATGATAACTACTAAAATATGTGATATAATAATATTAAAAAATATAGCTATACTAGCCGAGACTCCTCTTTATGTGTACAGATGTGACGTAATGACTTAATATAGCTTATGTACAGATGCGTGTGTGACGTAATGATGCAAAGACATGCTCAAATCTCCCGTGGAAATCCACCAGTACTGGAATTAAAAAAAAAAAAACATTATTACAAGTTTACCGTTTTCAATCGAGCTAAGGCAAGCAGAGAGTTTTGAACACTGGCTGGTTATGCATTTTCTCAAATATGTATTACACAAAAAAAAGCTAGGGACTGCAGCATTAAATGTAATGTAAGTAAAAAAGGGTCTAGAGTTGTTTGCGGAGTAGTATAATTAAATCAATTTAACCCTTTCACACGTACGTTTAAAGTATTATAGCTGACGCCCAGTGCAAGATTAAGGCGACTGATATTTTAGAATGTATCCCCTTATTATTAGTTTAAACATTTATAATGATCATGCTTGCTGACCTATACCGCGTGATAGTGGTAGTCAGAGAATTGTATCTGTTGGATTTACAGGTCGTTAATTCATTCACTTCTCATGAAATACATGAAAGGAAGTGGCCAGTGAAATGGGAGAAGAATAGAGTAAAGTTTATAGTTCCTAACACAATGTATATCTGATGTGAATAATAAACACGTCATCAATTTATATAGTCTGTGTGATGCAGTACGACATTCTAATCACACTGGTGTGATGGTACACTATTAATAGAGGGTTAATATAATTTGTTTAAAAGAAACTGGACTCTGGCAACAGGGTCATCACCATGTCATGTGAAAGACACAGCAGAAGATGCGAGACGCAACAGTAAAACTCATTTTTAGCACAAGTGTATGTAGAAAAAAGTGTAAAAGCAGCACCCATAAGCAAATGAGCTCTGTTGTGGTTAGCTAAGTGCTCTGCATGTGAAATCATGAGTGTTCATGTTAAGCTGCTAAATACTAAATAGTCGTTGATGTGTTAATGTGATCATTAGATGAGGTGTCATAAGCGTGATGGGACTCGTTGCCTGCACGTGTTTATGACCTGGTGTGGCTGGGATTCCCAGGATGTCTTTGCTGTGCTTGGCAAACTCGGCTGCAGTGTCCACTCTGTCTTTAGTGTGGAGTGTTTGGTCAGCTTTACTGAGAACAATCTGCCTGAGGTTCATCAGACCTGCAGAGAGAGAGACCGGTTTAAATATAAAAACAAAAAAAATGACATTATATATATACACATACATAACAGTTGTGTGTTTACCCCTTTGCCACAAATATGTATAGAAGATATTTAAAGGGATAGTTCACTTTGAAATTCATTTTTTATATGTTTTAGCTTACCTCAAGGGCATCCAAGATATAGGTGTCTTTGTTTCCACAGTATTTTCAATTTTAATATTTTTAGATATTTTTAAATGAATATCATAGTTGAATAAAGACATTTTTGAATAAAGTTATTTTTGGGGGGTTTTGCGCACAAAAAGTATTCTCGTCGCTTGATAAACTTCAGGTTGATCCACTGTAGTCACTTGGACTAATTTAACGATGTCTTTATTAACTCTTCTGGGCCGGCAGATGAAATAACCGAGCAGCTTATGACGGAGTGAGACAGCTCTCAGATTTCATCAGAAATACCTTTAATTGTGTTCTGAAGATGAACGGCAGTCTTAAGGGGTTGGAAGAACATGAGGGCAGTAATTTCTGACAGAATTTTCATTTTTGGGTAAACTCAACATTCATTTAAGAAAACATATTTTAGTAAAGAAAATGAATCCTATTTTTAAGACTACTGCAATACATCCAAGCAAATTTGTCTTCTCCCCAAATTTTCACAATTTTATTACGAAAAGATAGTATTTGTAATATATATAAAATATAAAAAATATTATAAACCATAATATTGCATAACAGTGAATCTAATGAGAATCGCCATTGAGAATTAAAAAAATAAACTCTTTCATGGCCATAAAAAAAACCCAAAAAGGAATCTTAATGATCCAAAAATATGTTGAAATATTAATTTACTTTTTTTTTTTTTCATATTTGTTAGATAATTTTAGGCCTATATATATATATATATACACACACACACACTGTAAACATATATATATATATATATATATATACTGTATAAATCTATAGATATATATACACATATGTTGCTTCCCTCTGAATAATCTTACCTCAAAATAAGTTCAAACATATCTTTTTGAACATATAGATGTTGATTATATAGATGTAGCGAATGTGGGGTCAAATCTGACCTGTATTGGCCACTCTAGATGCTATGAGTTTATCCAGCAGCTCGTCTGGGATCGGGCTGCCATCTTTGTAGTGGCGGGACATCCTCCTGAGAGGCTCTTTCTCCCAAACCCAGTTCTCCAGCATTTGAGACGGCACCTCCACAAAATCAGTCTCCACCTGCGTCCCACTGAACTCTGCATAGCGCGTCTGAAACATGCAGGTTGACACAGAAAAGCACATTTGGTACCACCAGTTATACTACTTATTGATTTGAGATTTGCATTCAGTGTGGTCTCAGACATTCGGATCTATAGACCATTTCAAAAGATGTAAACAACACTGGCCCAGAAGCACTTCCTGTTTCAGTTTTTTAACACTACATAAAAGCTGGGATAAAATACAACCAACAGAACATTTAAAACTGAATCAAAAAGTTAAACAAACATCTTTAAGAAGTTTTCTTTACATGTGAAATAAAGAAAACAGTTACAAACTGAAACAGGAAGTGCTTCTGGACCAGTGTTGTTTACATCTTTTGAAATGGTCTATATGATTGAGAATACTGACGTACCCGGGAGCAGAGCTCATGCATGACATGTCCAAACTCATGGAAGAAGGTCTCCACCTCATGGTGCTGCAGTAATGAAGGCCAGTTGCTTGTGGGTTTTGTGAAGTTGGACACCATGGCTGCCACAGGCATCCTACGAGTCCCATCGGGCCAAAGGCATCCTGGCTGGAGCCCAAAGCATGCAGCATGGCCATACTTACCCTCCCTGAAGAGTAAACAGAACAATAAATCTGGAGGTCATTACATTATGGCCAATAAGCCAGTTCCTTAGATAAGCACATGAAGTATTCATCAGATTTCATCTGCATGCTCTTAAGAGACTCAGAACTGCACAGGGGTGGTTTAAGTTAACAAACCTCTTTTAGTTTTAATCAGAGTGAATTTCCAGGCTGGTTTCAGTGTTATTTTTTTGTATTATTTATGCAGGGTTTCTGCAGGTTTCAACAGGCTATTAGTAGTAGGCAATTTAAGGCAATTTAAGGCTTATTTCATGTCCTTTCACGTCCAAAAATGTTTCACATTCAACATGAACAATCAACTGAATAGGACTATACAGAACTGTGTTTAACCAATAAATTGATGGGCTAAAATAAAATATCAAATAAAACATTAAACATAAAAAAATATATAAAAAATTGATGACGTTCACCCATTATCCAAATTTGTATTAGCCCTGCGCTTCATTCTGAAGGACTCATCTCTATCCCCTAACCCTCCAGAGTGAGAACTGTGGACAGATGAAGGGTGTAGGCCGGGGACCCAAAAAAACATTTGTAAGGAACTTAGCTCTAGGAATTATTAATAATCAATAAATTGTTATGAAAAATTATGAAAATAATCAGTTCGCCCAACAAACTCTTTTGATTATGAATTTATTCTAAGAAAAGGGTATCTTCCATGGCCACAGAACAATAATTATTTCTTAGCATGTGCAGCGCTTTGAGTATGTAGCAAGATCAAGATCGTAAAAGAGACTTTATTTGCGAGCAGTGAATCAGAACCAAATACTTAAAGTGCACAAGTTTTATTAACTAAATCATAAACATGAATAAACTAAACAAACATACATAAATACATGTGTGGGAAAGGATTGAGAGATGGAATGATGTAACGATGGAGAAGATCCATCTGACTCCTGCAAGAACATCCTGCATGAGCCCATATCTGATTGGATCAAGGCCTATTGTGCCCTCTGGGCCCCCGTCGAGGGGGTTCCCCAGTATCACCAGAAACACTGTTGTGCCTCGATGAAAAACTAAGAGAGGTGGACTGTCTCTAATAAGGCCTGAGAAAAATCCAACCCCTAAGGGTTAACTGGACCAATAAGTACGGTGAAATGTCAAGTGGGAAGGTTGCTCTAGTAGAGTCTGTCCGAAGCGTGGTTATACCTTCATTAATACTGTGGGGTCTCATTTATAAAACTGCGCGTAGGATCCTTACTAAAAGTGTATGTGCGCCTGAAAGCCAAAAATGGCGTACGGCAAAACATATTCAGATTTATAAAACCATTCATACACCAGAACCTGTGCAGAATTCACTTTATGAATCCCAGTCAGCCGAAAATTGTGCACACATGCGTCTCCCCCCCGAAATAACCATATATGGAGCTTGCAACACCTAGTTTAAATATGCATATCCTCATCTGCATATCATTTGCATATGATTATTCATCCATGTGATACCATGTTAGGTACACGACTTTAGGAAAATATGAAGTACAGATGTGCCACAATAAATTATTATTTTTATTTTTTAGTAGCCTATATCCTTGCCTTGTTTTTGAATGAATAAATCAAATAGTGATAAAAGATTTTCTCAATCTTTTCCAGTAGCCAAATATTAATTTTTAACTAATTTATATTTTTAATGGAAACAGACAGACATGGTTGTGCATTTTTTGCATGGAACTATTTTCTCAGAAAATCTGCTAATATCATGATTAGCAATTATCTCTAGTTAAAACATTAAAACACAGCATGCTGGAGGGAAAGGGTTCAAATGCATTGCATCCACGATTCCACAACAAATATATATGTCTATTTATTGAATATAATTTTTTTGTAACTTCTCAGTAACGATTTCATGTAGTTTAAATGTTTAACTCCATTAATGAGAATGGCATATTTAATCTAAATGTTTATATCAGAAGTAAAACATAGTTTAAATCATTCTTTCATTTATTTAAACTGTTATTGAGAAGATACACTGTATTTATTAGGACTCATGAAGATTTATGGTTTTACTTCATCTGCCGTTAATTTTCAATTAATGGCGAAAAGAATGTTTGGAAATGTTAACTGACAGCAAAAGAGATGACCTTGATATCATCTACATGATATTATTTCCTATTTTACATTTTTTTTTTGGCATGTTGGTTGCACCACTTGACTTTGCTGGACCAGCAAAAGGAAGCTGTTCTGTTAACTAGCAGAACCAAGTTGATTGAGCTGGTCAATGAACAAATTGTTTCTGCTGAAGCTTGTTGACCAAGGAAAATGTACTAGTTAGCCAATTAGACAATCCAAAACATAACACATGCTGGCAGAAAAAAAAAACACTCTTAGTGAATGTCTAGAATGGTTTACCTGGGATGCAAGTCCAAGTAAAACTGTCCAATTTCATCTCCAGTCACAGAGTCCAGTACTGAGTACAGTTTGACGCTATCGTGCCACACATGGGCGTCCTCCACCTGCTGGAACTCCAGACCCAGCAGATCCTGATAGATGTTCAGCAGGCCCTCTGTCACCACCTCCAGAGGGAAGTACTCGATCAGTTTGTCCTTATCCACGGCAAACTTCACTTGTTCCACCTGATTCATGTAGTAGGGCATGTCCCATGCGTGCAGCTGTCCATCAAAGGCCAAGCCTCGCCTCTCACAATCAGCGTGTTTGAGTGCCAGAAGGTCGCGCCGCTCCTGCTCGCCCACTGGTCTCAATCTCGTATACAACTCATCTATTAAGCACCAAAAACAGTTGGTTATTTAGATAAGTGGAAAACTGTTCAGTCCTAAAACACTGAGCACCTGCCAAAACCGCTCTGACACCCCTGAATGTGGCCTGTGGTCTATCTGGCACCAAAACATTAGCAGCGGATGGGACGTTTTGTACCAGAACATCCCACTAATGCTTAATTTGGATTGAGATTTGGGGTATCTGGAGGCCAGGGCCACACCTGGAACTACGTGTACTGGGTGACAGGATACATTATCCTGCGGAAGATGTCCCAGCCATTTCGGCAACATCCCACACATTGACAACAGACTAAAGCCCAGAGCTTTACACACACAATTGATACAAACTAGACACCATGATTTGCCTCACTTGTGTTGTGGGCGGTCATAATGTTTGACCCCATTTCTACTCATTAAAGAATCCTGAAAAAATATGTATCACAGTTTCCACAAACATATGAGGCAGCACAACTGTTTTCAATCAGAATGATTTCTGAAGGATCATGTGACACTGAAGACTGGAGTAACGATGCTGAAAATTCAGCTTCGATTACAGAAATTTAAAATATAATCAAATACAAAACAGTTTGGTTACACTTTATTTTAAGGTGTCATTGTTACAGTGTAATTATATTTTGTAAGTACTGAAAAATATTAAGCAACAACATGTACTTACATTAGGGTTAGGGTAGGATTAGGATTTGGTTGAGGGTTAGTCGCATGGGTCCCACTTTATATTAAGTGGCTTTAAGTACTATGTACTTACATTGAACAATATGTACAATGTATTTTTGTGTTCCTGTTGTATTGTAAAACACTTTTGCTGCTACTGAGGTGTGATACGGGTAAGGTTAGGGACAGGTGTGGTGGTATGGGTCGGTTTAAGGGTAGGTTAAGGTGTGAGAGGAGGGTCAACTGTGTAATTAGGGGCCAAGCACCGAAGGTGCGAGGCACCTATTGTATCTGTTCCGGTTCTTATTAGGGGCCAAGCACCGAAGGTGCGGAGGCACCTATTGTATCTGTTCCGGTTCTTATTATTATTATTATTATTATTATTATTATTCTTCTTCCGACTGGGCGTCTATGGCAGCCCATAGACCGCTTTGCGGGAAAGTTGTTTTGGTTTGACATTCTGATAGAGGACAGTCCCAACATTAAATACACCAATTTTGGTGTCTCTAACTCATTCCCTCTAGCGCCACCAACTGTCCAAAGTTTCACTTTTATTATGCTAATAACGTTTGAACCATAAGGCCTATCAACGAAATTCTTTTTTCCTCTTGTTCCTGAGCTCATACCGATTTGATCGCACCCTATGACGTCATTTTGCGTCATAAAAAATGGCCGCCATTTTGAATTGTCCAAAAAACCTACTTTTGCGAACTCGTCCTAGGCCGTTTGTCCGATTTTCATCAAAATCGCACCGGATCATCTCCAGGCAGTGCTGACAAAAAGTTATGGAATTCAAGTTGATTCGCTTAGCCGTTTTCGATAAACGCACAAACTAATTTTACGTAGCGCTTGCGAAAACAGACGTAAGGCTGTATCTCCGCAACGCTTCATCGTATTCAGACCAAACTTGGTACGTGTCGTCACAAGCATGACCTGAGGCTACATGCAGCGTTTCGGCGCAGCGCCACCTAGTGGTCCGGAGATATGAAAAATGGCTATTTTTGCTCGTAACTTCTGAACGGTTTGTCCAAAAATCATAAACTTGGTCTCGTTAGATTCAGGGCATCATGCCGAGTCGACTGATATCCAATTTTCCCAGATCGACCATTTTGGCTGTCGGCCATTTTGAATTATGTGCTAAAATGCTGTATTTTTTGAACGCATGAACGAATTGTTACGAAACTCGGTATGGTTCATCAGTACGATGCCCTAAAGGAGCCTGAGAAGTTTCGAAACAGCGCCACCTAGTGGTGAACTTTTTTTTTCAAACGCTTATAACTTTGGGTGTGATACACTTATTTTCACGGGACTCATCTTTTTGAGGTCCTGAATCGTTGCCGAGTCCAACGATACCAAATATGTTAGGTTTCGTCTTACAGTTGGTGTAGCGTAGCGATTTAGCGCGAAAAAAACACTTGGCGATATCTTCGAAACCGCTGTTCCGATCGAGACGAAACCACCGCCAGAAACACGGAATCATAGCTTGTTAACTATACGCTAATGCCCAAATGCGAAAATATTGATAGTAAGGGGTAGTAAAATTCAAACAAAGTCATGTGTCAGTCATTTTTTACGTGTTTCTTCAAATAAATGTTTATAACTCGGAAGCGAATTGAGATATTTGCACCAAAATTGACACACATATGTATGGGGTCACTCTGAGGACACATAAAAAAAATTGTAAGACTGAGCCTCTTGGTGGCGCTATAATAGAACAAAACGTGAAATTCCCATTGACTTCAATACAGTTTTGTGAAATACAATGCTATACTAAACAAATGCTTTGGTCTAACATTACGAAACTAAGTGTGTGCCATAAGCAGCATGCCCTGAAGGTACTGAAAAGATTTTGAGACAGCGCCACCTGTTGGTCAAAAGTTATAATTAATTTCTGAGAACGCTAATAACTTTTGAACAAATTTGCCTATTGCAATGAAACTGATCTTAATAGATTCCTTGGGTTATGCCCGAAAACATAGATATCAGGTTTGCCATAATCAGCCAAACTTCCTGTCCGCCGTCTTTATTTCTTTGAAAAACCTTCTTTTTCGAACTCCCCCTAGACCGTTTGTCCGATTTTCACGAAAATTGAATCGTATCATCTCCAGACCGTGCCGACTAAAAGTTATGAATTGCATGATGATAGACAAAACCGTTTTCGTATACCACAGCATCAAAGTTTAGGCATGCTGCCAAAATTACTATTTAGGCTTTATCTCTGCAATGCCTTCACATTTTGACACCAAACTTTGCATGTGTCATTGTCACCTCACTCTGACCACATCACATCTATTTCGTAACTGCGGCACCTATTGTTCGAAAGTGATAACCCATTAAGTCATCTTATAAGTTAATGTTTATGTGATTTTCTTAGCCATTTGCCCAAAGTTCTCTCAAAATGCCCTTAATTGCTCCTTGCTGCAGTTGGTCTGCCACTCCTTGCCATTTTGGCATATGTTGCCGCTTCTTGCGCTTGGCCCCGGTAATGGCTGCTTGCAGCTATATTTATTATTATTATTATTCTTCTTCCGACTGGGCGTCTATGGCAGCCCATAGACCGCTTTGCGGGAAAGTTGTTTTGGTTTGACATTCTGATAGAGGACAGTCCCACCATTAAATACACCAATTTTGGTGTCTCTAACTCATTCCCTCTAGCGCCACCAACTGTCCAAAGTTTCACTTTTATTATGCTAATAACTTTTGAACCGTAAGGCCTATCAACGAAATTCTTTTTTCCTCTTGTTCCTGAGCTCATGCCAATTTGATTGCACCCTATGACGTCATTTTGCGTCATTAAAATTGGCCGCCATTTTGAATTGTCCAAAAAACCTACTTTTGCGAACTCGTCCTAGGCCGTTTGTCCAATTTTCACCAAAATTGCACCGGATCATCTCCAGGCAGTGCTGACAAAAAGTTATGGAATTCAAGTTGATTCGATTAGCCGTTTTTGATAAACGCACAAACTAATTTTACGTAGCGCTTGCGAAAACAGACGTAAGGCTGTATCTCCGCAATGCTTCATTGTATTCAGACCAAACTTGGTATGTGTTGTCACAAGCATGACCTAAGGCTACATGCATCGTATCGGCGCAGCGCCACCTAGTGGTATGGAGATATGAAAAATGGCTATTTTTGCTCGTAACTTCTGAACGGTTTGTCCAAAAATCATAAACTTGGTCTCGTTAGATTCAGGGCATCATGCCGAGTCGACTGATATCAAATTTATCCATATCGGCCATTTTGACTGTCGGCCATTTTGAATTATGTGCTAAAATGCTGTATTTTTTGAATGCATGAACGAATTGTTACGAAACTCGGTATGGTTCATCAGTACGGTGCCCTAAAGGAGCATGAGAAGTTTCGAAACAGCGCCACCTAGTGGTGAACTTTTTTTTTCAAACACTTATAACTTTGGGTGTGGTACACTTATTTTCACGGCAGTCATCTTTTTGAGGTCCTGAATCGTTGCCGAGTCCAACGATACCAAATATGTTAGGTTTCGTCTTACGGTTGGTGTAGCGTAGCGATTTAGCGCGAAAAAAACACTTGGCGATATCTTCGAAACGGCTGTTCCGATCGAGACGAAACCACCGCCAGAAACACGGAACCATAGCTCGTTAACTATACGCTAATGCCCAAATGCGAAAATATTGATAGTAAGGGGTAGTAAAATTCAAACAAAGTCATGTGTCAGTCATTTTTTACGTGTTTCTTCAAATAAATGTTTATAACTCGGAAGCGAATTGACATATTTGCACCAAAATTGACACACATATGTATGGGGTCACTCTGAGGACACATACAAAAAATTGTAAGACTGAGCCTCTTGGTGGCGCTATAATAGAACAAAACGTGAAATTCCCATTGACTTCAATACAGTTTTGTGAAATACAATGGTATACTAAACAAATGCTTTGGTCTAACATTACGAAACTAAGTGTGTGCCATAATCAGCATGCCCTGAAGGTACTGAAAAGATTTTGAGACAGCGCCACCTGTTGGTCAAAAGTTATAATTAATTTCTGAGAACGCTAATAACTTTTGAACAAATTTGCCTATTGCAATGAAACTGATCTTAATAGATTCCTTGGGTTATGCCGAAAACATAGATATCAGGTTTGCCATAATCAGCCAAACTTCCTGTCCGCTGTCTTTATTTCTTTGAAAAACCTTCTTTTTCGAACTCCTCCTAGACCGTTTGTCCGATTTTCACGAAAATTGAATCGTATCATCTCCAGACCGTGCCGACTAAAAGTTATGAATTGCATGATGATAGACAAAACCGTTTTCGTATACCACAGCATCAAAGTTTAGGCATGCTGCCAAAATTACTATTTAGGCTTTATCTCTGCAATGCCTTCACATTTTGACACCAAACTTTGCATGTGTCATTGTCACCTCACTCTGACCACATCACATCTATTTCGTAACTGCGGCACCTATTGTTCGAAAGTGATAACCCATTAAATCATCTTATAAGTTAATGTTTATGTGATTTTCTTAGCCATTTGCCCAAAGTTCTCTCAAAATACCCTTAATTGCTCCTTGCTGCAGTTGGTCTGCCACTCCTTGCCATTTTGGCATATGTTGCCGCTTCTTGCGCTTGGCCCCGGTAATGGCTGCTTGCAGCTATATTTATTATTATTATTCTTCTTCCGACTGGGCGTCTATGGCAGCCCATAGACCGCTTTGCGGGAAAGTTGTTTTGGTTTGACATTCTGATAGAGGACAGTCCCACCATTAAATACACCAATTTTGGTGTCTCTAACTCATTCCCTCTAGCGCCACCAACTGTCCAAAGTTTCACTTTTATTATGCTAATAACGTTTGAACCGTAAGGCCTATCAACGAAATTCTTTTTTCCTCTTGTTCCTGAGCTGATGCCGATTTGATCGCACCCTATGACGTCATTTTGCGTCATAAAAAATGGCCGCCATTTTGAATTGTCCAAAAAACCTACTTTTGCGAACTCGTCCTAGGCCGTTTGTCCGATTTTCACCAAAATCGCAACGGATCATCTCCAGGCAGTGCTGACAAAAAGTTATGGAATTCAAGTTGATTCGATTAGCCGTTTTCGATAAACGCACAAACTAATTTTACGTAGCGCTTGCGAAAACAGACGTAAGGCTGTATCTCCGCAACGCTTCATCGTATTCAGACCAAACTTGGTACGTGTTGTCACAAGCATGACCTGAGACTACATGCAGCGTTTCGGCGCAGCGCCATCTAGTGGTCCGGAGATATGAAAAATGGCTATTTTTGCTCGTAACTTCTGAACGGTTTGTCCAAAAATCATAAACTTGGTCTCGTTAGATTCAGGGCGTCATGCCGAGTCGACTGATATCCAATTTTCCCAGATCGACCATTTTGGCTGTCGGCCATTTTGAATTATGTGCTAAAATGCTGTATTTTTTGAACGCATGAACGAATTGTTACGAAACTCGGTATGGTTCATCAGTACGATGCCCTAAAGGAGCCTGAGAAGTTTCGAAACAGCGCCACCTAGTGGTGAACTTTTTTTTTAAACGCTTATAACTTTGGGTGTGATACACTTATTTTCACGGGAGTCATCTTTTTGAGGTCCTGAATCGTTGCCGAGTCCAACGATACCAAATATGTTGGGTTTCGTCTTACGGTTGGTGTAGCGTAGCGATTTAGCGCGAAAAAAACACTTGGCGATATCTTCGAAACCGCTGTTCCGATCGAGACGAAACCACCGCCAGAAACACGGAATCATAGCTTGTTAACTATACGCTAATGCCCAAATGCGAAAATATTGATAGTAAGGGGTAGTAAAATTCAAACAAAGTCATGTGTCAGTCATTTTTTACGTGTTTCTTCAAATAAATGTTTATAACTCGGAAGCGAATTGAGATATTTGCACCAAAATTGACACACATATGTATGGGGTCACTCTGAGGACACATAAAAAAAATTATAAGACTGAGCCTCTTGGTGGCGCTATAATAGAACAAAACGTGAAATTCCCATTGACTTCAATACAATTTTGTGAAATACAATGCTATACTAAACAAATGCTTTGGTCTAACATTACGAAACTAAGTGTGTGCCATAATCAGCATGCCCTGAAGGTACTGAAAAGATTTTGAGACAGCGCCACCTGTTGGTCAAAAGTTATAATTAATTTCTGAGAACGCTAATAACTTTCGAACAAATTTGCCTATTGCAATGAAACTGATCTTAATAGATTCCTTGGGTTATGCCGAAAACATAGATATCAGGTTTGCCATAATCAGCCAAACTTCCTGTCCGCCGTCTTTATTTCTTTGAAAAACCTTCTTTTTCGAACTCCTCCTAGACCGTTTGTCCGATTTTCACGAAAATTGAATCGTATCATCTCCAGACCGTGCCGACTAAAAGTTATGAATTGCATGATGATAGACAAAACCGTTTTCGTATACCACAGCATCAAAATTTAGGCATGCTGCCAAAATACTATTTAGGCTTTATCTCTGCAATGCCTTCACATTTTGACACCAAACTTTGCATGTGTCATTGTCACCTCACTCTGACCACATCACATCTATTTCGTAACTGCGGCACCTATTGTTCGAAAGTGATAACCCATTAAATCATCTTATAAGTTAATGTTTATGTGATTTTCTTAGCCATTTGCCCAAAGTTCTATCAAAATGCCCTTAATTGCTCCTTGCTGCAGTTGGTCTGCCACTCCTTGCCATTTTGGCATATGTTGCCGCTTCTTGCGCTTGGCCCCGGTAATGGCTGCTTGCAGCTATATTTACAAATGTAATTACATAAATTAATTATAGCTATAATTACATGCTGGAATTTTAAAATGTAATTACAATGTAAAAACATGTATGTACACAATAAGTCCATTGTATCAAATTATTAATTTCAATGTAATTACATAGTACTTAAAGCCACTTGCATGTAATTATGCATAATTTTCAGTTATTACTATGGTAAGTACATGTAACATATGTAACAAGAACATTGTAAAATAAAGAGGGGTCACCAAACTGCCTGTCACTCCAGAATGATTTGTCACTGGACAAAAAGATAAGAAAACATACCAAGAAATCGTGCCACATTCTCTGAATTTTTGGCCATGGTCATTTCCAGCATGTAATCGGCATGACTGCTGAAGCCCAGAAGTTTGGCTAGCCTTGCCCGCAACTCAATCAGCTGTTCAAGAATAGCAGTGTTCACCTGTAAACAATGAACATTAATAGTGCATAACTAGGATATGGCTTTATTTCCATGACCTGCCAGGGCTGGAAAACAGTTTAAAATACCCTGATTTTCCACCTGAAACAAGTTGTTCATTCCAGTTGAGCTAATCCTCCAAAGCCTAACTGAACCCAAAGTACGAGTTGAACCTACATCCTTGCACCTGCTGTGAAAGGCCATCTCCATCTTCCTCCTGGTTTCAGAAACATGACATCTTTTCATCAGGGGGAAGTAGTGGGGATACGCAAGGGTGACTATATACCGCCCATCCTCTGTTTTCTCCAGGCCATTTTCATAGCTTTCTGCAAGACCCACTTGAAAAAGAAAGGAGGAAAAGATGAGTTCACCAAAGGGGATTTCGTACAGGGTAGTTATAGGAACTAGCCACCAGGATGGTCCCGCAGAACCAAATGTTCCCCTAAGCGTAACTTCCCTGGTTGCATTCGCACCGGCAGAAGGAACTCTGAAGTGAGCAAGATGGCCGACAGTGACGTGATTTAAGCACCGCATTCAACAACATCAACAACTCTTTAGCGTAAAGGTTGATATGTGCCTGGACTTCAGCGTCACTCCATCTATCGCTGTTCCTGGAGTTAGATTGTGGAGTAAGTATAAGTAAACTGTGTTTGTTTACAGCTTTTTAAAAATGGCGGGTACCAGCGTTTCCTATGGCATGCGTTCGGCCAATCAACATACATTTGGTTACTGGTAGTTCCTGTTAGGTTACAGCCTACTCTAAAGTAAGAGCTAATTTAGTTTCCCCCAAAAGGCGTTCCTATAACCAAAATCGTTCCCAGTTCCTGCGGTGCGAACACACCAAAAAGCAAGTACTTCCCCCAATATTTACAGGAACTCCTTAAAACAGATGTTATACCACTGATAAATATACTTACCAAGCTCTTCTTGTGAGAACAACAGCACTGTATTTTCTTCATTCAAATTTTGGTTGAAATTTATGGAGAGTTCACTTATTTTCTTAGAGATTGACTTGATTTCCTGAGGGAAAAAAAGACATCAAAAGACCAATAAAAATAATTAATATCGTAATTTATATTTTCCAGGGCTTAACAGTGAAGATTTTCTGCTTGCTCAATCAGGCTGAAAGTACAAATTTCTAATTGCTCTGCCAATGTTACTATGTTTTCACTGGCCTTAACAAAAAATATAAATGTGTGTGTGTGTGTGTGTATATATATATATATATATATATATATATATATATATATATATATATATATATATATTATTCTACATAATAATAGGTTTATGTCACCTATATGCATTAGGTTACATTTATAATTGTGCTATTGTTTAATTTTTATACATTTTCAGTTATTTTAACATAAAATAATATTTTTATATATATAAACAAAATGTTTATACATGTTTTTTTAATATTTATGAGATTTATGTATTATATTATGTTGTACTATGTATTTATCCTTTTAAATACTATAAATGAATGTATTCATAAATACAAATAAATTAATAAAACAAAATTGAATTCTGCATTGAAAAAAATACATTTATATTTATATGTACATTTATCATTTTAATATTATGCTGTTTAATTGTTATATGAATAATTTCAAATTAATCAATTATAAATTATAATTTTTACATGCATAACAACTCTTGGCTACTATACAAGATTTTACATTTATTACTTAATATTTATCAGAATTAAAAATAGTATTCATCATAAAAACTTTTTCACACGTATAAATGTTTTTTTTTTTCAATTCTAAGTTTTCTATTGACAATAATAGCTAGAATAGCAGCTCTGTTTTCTAAACAAAATCTTCCTGTGAAAATTTTGCAAAGATTTTAAAGCAGATGCTAAGGTTCAAATCATTAAAAGGTAAATAGACTCTACTAAGAAGAATCGAGATTAAATAAATTGTGAATTTCTCACATGCAAGTTTATAGTAAACACCAAACAAAACAAAAAACCCACTTCTTGTACATCCTTAGACAAGTGCAATCCATTCCGTTTGCCTAATTTTATGAGTCGTCCCAGGAATCTCTCCGACTCAGGCAATAAACCACTGGATTGTTTTTCCTATAAAGATAAAGAGGGAAAGGCTGAGACACACACTGTGAATAGCTGAAGTTATGTCTACTGCCACGGTTCTGACACCAGGCCAAACTAACATGTGCTTTCCTGTGAATGGACACTTCCACCGGGTCAGCGAGGTCTCCATACTGGCCTTTGGTAGAAATAGCGGGATCACTTTATTACAGCCCAATTAAAAAGGCAGTAAATGCCCTGGAGAGAGGACAGCCTCGTCAAATGAGCGTTATTGGAGTAGAAAGGCGCAAAATAGTCTCCAGCTCACTCCAACGAGAGATTTCATTTTAATTAGAGAAATCCGCAACATGAAACTGTTTTGGACAGCCAACACTGCCAAATGCCTCATTTTATGAGTCACCTCAATGAAACTGGACCCAGTTTTCAGCTTGCCAGACGTCTTTTTACTACCCAGAGATTAAGTTCTCCATTGCTGTGAGTGATGACAGAGGTCATATTGTTTACCTCCAATCATAAAACAAACAACACATATTCACTCATTCAAGAAAACAGACCAATAAACTGTAATAAGTAGGTGTGAAGGCAATGGCATGTGATCTGCTAAAGACAAAAAGAAGGAAAATTACAGATTTATAAACTATTCTTATTACAGAGTTGGGAAGATGGTTGCCCTTTTCCAAATGCAAATTATAAGCGTCTCAATCACACAGCATACTGTGAATAGAAACTGAACCCCTGAAACATGCAGCCCGTATATTTATATAATGACATCACAACTGTTTGATGATCACACTTAGCTATATATCACATTCCCACAAATGTGTATCGTTAAAATTCAGTCACTGGGCAACATTTTCATGCCGATTTTTACTGCATTTGGTGCTTTGAACCCTGGTAATATGATAATAGTAATAGTGTCCTGAAATTGCGTTTATTTAATAATTGTTTAAGGCCATTTTGTGATTTCAATCGTCATCACCACCATCAAACATTTATTTTCTCGGATTTACACAATACATGGGTCATACTTTTCAGATCGGAAAAAACAGAAATCTATGTAAATATGAAAAAATCACATCCCTGAGGTGTTTACAATATTAATAAATAGGGTTTAACATTTAAATACTGATTTAAATTAACTTAATAAAGAAAACTACTAATCAGTTTGTTCAAAACCCATAAGACTTTTTTCCTGCTTTGAAGCACAAATGAAGATATTGTGATGAAATCTGACAGATTTCTGACTCTTTATTAAAAGTCTACTACACCAAAACTTTGATGCCTCAAAAAGTTCATAAAGACCTAGTAAAAGTAATCCATCTGGATCGAGTGGTTTAAACCTAAACCGCATATTTTTCAGTAAGTTATGAAATTTGTCTTGAAGCTTCGCAACCATTAAAAAGGCATGTTCTATATGCAATGAATGCGTGTATTAGTTAAAAATGAAATCTCAAAGTGAATTTGAATTTATTGACAGGATAGCCCCTTGAGATGCAACATCTCATTTTCAAGGGGGTCCTAGATGTATCTAGATGTACAACAACGTTTTTTCGTATCACCTCTGGCGAGGTTCTGAGTGAGCTAAGGCGAGCTGAACCGATACTAAAATGTGACGTGAAAACAATGCCGACTGCTGATAGGTCAGAGAGAATCGTCACCATTCACTGCGTCATCATTGCACGCGCCAGATAGAGTATCCAGAATAACCCCCGCAATTTTTAAATAGTTTGGTCAGAGATAGTAAACTTACTACAATTATTATGGCAACTCGGAAGAATACGCCGTGGTCAAACAAGGAGGTGCAGACTTTCCTTCGTTTGGTTGCCGAAGAGCGAGAGCTTGATAGGGCAATGAGGAAACGAAAGGCGTCGCTATGACGACCGGGTACTATTTGTGGCAAACCTGGCTGCAATGGAAAACGGAACGAAAAGCAAGTCGAGTAGAGCTGGTACTGGTAATGGAAAAGTGCCAATAGTCTCACTTAAAGTCTGGTTTGAGCTGTTAGATTTTTGATGGAATGTATTTTCAATGGAGGTACAGAAATATTTTCAAGTTACCGCTACACACCAATACTTAAAAAAAAAACCTGGTCTGGATCCTGACAACCCCAACAACTTCCGCCCCATCTCAAATTTTCCTTTCCTGTCTAAAATCTTGGAGCGCTCAGTCACTTCTCAACTAAAACATCGCCTCCTCTCAAATCAGCTCTACTCAACCTTTCGGTCTGGATTCTGCACTCATCAATCTACTGAAACGACACTACTCAAAGTGACAAATGACCTCCTGCTCGCCTCTGACTTTGGTTCCCTCTCCATTCTCTTCCTGCTTAACCTCTCTGCCGCCTTCGATACCATTGACCATCCCATTACTCTACAACGCCTGCAACATCTTGGCATCTCTGGCTCAGCTCTCTCCTGGTTCACCTCCTACCTTACCAACAGATCTCACACCATACCGTACATGTTAAACACGGAGTTCCTCAGGGCTCAGTGCTAGGTCCCCTTCTGTTTATCCTGTACATGCTTCCCCTGGGACTAATCATTCATAATCATGGACTAAAATTTCAGTTATGCAGGAGACACACAGCTATACCTCAGCACCACATCCATCACTCCTGCCACAGTATTAACTATCACAAACTGCCTCTCTGCAATAAAATCCTGGATGAACGCCAATTTCCTTAAACTTAACAGCAATAAATCAGAAATTATCGTCATTGGTCCAAGATCCCTCCTCCCTTAACATGGGAGGCTTACTGGCTTAACACACCAGCTTACTGGTGGAGAGGAGACAGTGTGATTAGGCCAATTAGTATATAGGGATGATTAGGAGGCCATGATGGGCAGCGGCCACTGGGCAAATTTGGCCAGGATGCCGGGGTTACACCCCTACTCTTTCGAGATTGGGATTTTTTGTGACCAGAGAGTCAGGACCTCGGTTTAACGTCTCATCCAAAGGATTCTTTGACAGTATAGTGTCCCCGTCACTATACTAGGGCGTAAGGACCCACACTGACCACAGGGTGAGCGCCCCCTGCTGGCCCCACTAACACCTCTACCAGCAGCAACCTGGTTTTCCCAGGAGACCATGGGAGACCACCAGGTACTGACCCGGCTTAGCGTCGGTGGGGCTTTTAGGTTTCATTAGTTTTGTTTCCATCCAAAGATGTTAATTTAAATTATACACAAAAATGGAATAAGTATAAAACATTTGTGAATAAAGCACTGTTTCCAGTCAGTGAGCAGAAAATCGTCACTTCCTGATAAACAGGCACTAAATATCACTAAGGGAAATGGAAGTTGTTGTCGTAGGAGATGCCACTGCACTTTATAGCCTATAATAATTTTCGTATGCTATATAATACATTAATTAAGCATTTCAGATGCTGTGCAACGAGATCGACCAGCTGGTTGGTAGTTATGCCATCCCATGTTTTTTTTTTTTTAATGCACATCGAGAATTTTATTCGCAAATGTGTTTGCATCGTAGTTAAAACATTTATCTGACTGATTTGAACAAGTTAATTTTTTTTATGCACATTTCGAACCAGTGTTTCTTATCCCAAAAGGTCAATAAAAATAGGTGGATGGAAACATATCTATTAATTGTGTTTTGGAGATGAACGAAAGCTCTATGGGTTTGAAACGACAAGAGGGCAAGTAAATAATGACAGAATTATTTTAAAAATTATCATAGGCTATAATAATAATTGCCAATACAAATTGGGGTAACACTTTACAATAAGGTTCATTAGTTAACATTCGTTCATGTATTAACTAACAGTGATCAATACAGTTGTTACTATATCAGTTAATATTTTGTTAATGTTAAAAATCCAGCTGTTCATTGTTTGTTCATGTTAGTTCACAGTGCAAATGAAATGAAATAGCAGAATTATTCAGAATAACTCTACACTGGAATGATTAAAGCACAGCACTGTAGTGTGTGTGGTTGTGTTACCTGCAGGACTATAAGTCTCTGAAACACATCCGCCCTCATGCTCATTTCCACATCGAAATCAGACAGGCGTTTCTCAGCCTCGGTGCTCGCCAATCGGACCTCTTTACAAGGAGACACATACTGGGGGAAGTCCAACATATGACGTGAAGCTGAAACACAGTACGGAAAAGGGAATATGACAGCAGATTAAATAACTTTTACATTAATACAATATGGATGCTGTCATTCGCCACTCACCGGCATAATCTGCTTTTGCATCTGCAATGACTTGGAGAGTATTCTCGAAGCACACCTTCCCGATGTCCACGGAGCCCACGGAGTCGAAGGCTTGCTGTGTCCGCTGGATCAGCATCTGAGTCCGATGTCGGATCTCTTCTGGGGTCAGATCCCATCGCAGGTTGTTCTTGACAACTGTGCTGGAGCAGCTGTGGGCGCATATAACTGATCCATTCTGTAGTGTCATCTTGAGCTTTGAGCTGGATACAATGACTCTGCATTATATTGAAGAAAGAGCCAGTATTAATATACTTTCCTTCTTTCTGTACTAAAGAAAGAGCCAGTGACCAAATATCGCAAGGGCTCTTCTATGCAGCTTCTTCTAACTTTAGAAAAAGAAAAGAAAGCATCACTATTCATAAAAAAAGAGAAGAGAATATAGAAGAGAAACTGTGTGCTGTGCAGGGTCGCAAGCTGTGAATGTTTTCCGTACTAACGATGGACACTTTCACATGTCTGTCAAAAAAAGGAATGCGAACTTGATCTGCTTGTGACACACTTATACTACTTCACATATGCCAGTAGCAGTGCCCCGTTTCCGAGAGAAGCTAATGAGATAACCTGACTATAACCAGATATCCCCCAAAATAAAGCTTTGTAAGGTAAGTTCGTGTATTTATAACTTGTCTAACGTTGTTTGACCCCAGTCACATTCAAGCATTCGGTTATTGTTAGTAGCTAGCGATGTCAACCCAGTCAAACAACAACATATTACAGCATAACGTGTGTTAAACAACATAATTCACAATACCTTCTTACCGCTCGGGCCACTGAAATGCCGAAGATAAACAACATGGTATGCCTATAATTGCATCCATGCGAGGTGTAACGTGCAAAAACAGAATGCAACTCCCACCGTCACTCTCGACCGTTAACCAATACTAGTACTACTACGATGAAGGTGGGTTGGCTTTTGAATATTAATTGCGTAACCCGGTAAGGCATTCTGATTGGCTACAATACAAGGAGACGTTGAGCGCTACTAAACTGGCGAATTAATGATTGTGATGGAATAAAGACTTATGAATATTAAACAGATTTTTTAAGTGAACAAAGATCTTAGGGGATACACGTATCACACACAAATAAAATAGGATATAGCAGGATCGAGGTAGAGCAAGGCAATAAAGTACATTTTCAAGCAAGATACAGTTAGAGATGGTCTAGTAATCCTAAAACATTTAAAGCAATGAAATTAAACATACAACACATTAATGAAAATAAATAACACGAAACTTAAAAAAAAGTCATCTTCAGGAAATTAGGAGGTAACATAATGAAACTATTTTTTAAACAACAGAGCAGTTAGTAGCTTTCTTGTTCTTGTTTCTTGTATAAAAACTTTAGATCAACACAGAAAAGAATCTTAGAAAAAGTTTAGAATCAGTGGCTTTACATTTATGGAGATGAAACTGCTCACATAGAGTTACATGAACAACAACTCCGAAAGAAGTGTTCCCTTTATTATATAAAAAAAATATTTAACAAATTATTATTAAACGTTAAAAACATGTTAACAGCATTTATGTGAAAATCCTTTTCTAAATGGTTTGAGTTTTTTTAATCCCTGTATCCAAAATAGACACTGTTTGGTAAGCGAAAAAAGTAGGCTAACTAGCTATTAGACACTATTAAATAAGTGACATAAATGAATGAAATCATGATTTTGTGTTTAAATATGTAAATTGACCATTTGTACTCTGTAAATAAGTGCATGCAGACTTATAAAGATATATTATAGGCCTATGTATCCTCCACTTCTGTGGTGGAAAAAGGTTGAATTTAAAAAATATATCAATCATTTTACCCGTTTTGAGTAGTAGGGTTCATGAACTCTTCATTGTAGTCCTTGAACAATGCTATTTCCGGCTTGACGGCGCATGCGCTGTGCTGCGCATCATCATCATCATCCGTCTCACGCGAGTGTTCATGACGCTGTGGCTGGAACGAGCGCTGCTGCGGGCACTTTCTCCAGGTAGGTGGGCGGGGGCGCGCACAGCATCCACAAGACTATAATGTTATTGATAATGTGCGCTGCTATGAGATGAAATGAGTCTAGAAGAGTATCAGAGATTTGCGTTTGCAAAGGTTTCTCTTTCTGTCCGTTAATTAAACTGCGAATGTCCTCAGCCATTGCCAAACCTCCTACAATCTCATGTAAACCAGTGTAAACATAGACCATCTGTGATTCACAGGCTTCTGCTCAGCTACCTAACAATAGCTTTATTCTTAAATATACAGCAGGCTAAATAATATTTGATGTTGTGGGGTGAATTTTGATGCCTTTGTCGTTATTACATCATAACTGCATCATGTGTTTGGCTTTTGTTATCCAGGGACATGCATAACAGACTCAATAGCCTATTACAGTTGCACGAAACTATTCTATGTAGCCTAGTATACAATATGGGACCAGAACAGCTTTATATTTCAGATCGCAGCCATGTGGCTTTGATGAGCAGAAGCTCTCTGAGCGAAGACTTATGCAATTAATTAACCCCTGCAACAATGCAGCGTTATTGGTGGGGCGTCGTTTGAAATGAGATTCCGATTATCGACTTCCCAAATTTGATTCAAGTAAAGTAAAAACATTTAGTCAAGAATTTATATTTAACATTGTTTAGCAAAACGTTTTGTTGCAGCTGATTTCCATGAACAAAATTCTGCAACCTATGGTTCTAACAAAAATAGCACAGCAAAATCAACTGGAATAAATAAAATACAACTGAATAAAGTTCAGGTACAGAAATTTGAATCAAATGTAAAATAACTGCATAGTTTTTCTTTTTATAAATAAAATATAGACTAATCCTTTTTATAGTTACAAAAGTTATTCAGTCAGTGAGTGATTTTCTTTCTCTTTTGTTCTTCGAAATAACGTTAAAGGCGGCTAAGACAAAATAAGACATAATCGACTGTTTACTTGGATATGTTTACATACTTTTGTGTATATGTGTGTGTTCAAGCGAGACCGGAAACTGTCTGGTTACTGATATTCTTCTAAATATCAGAAAATCAGCTGAAAGGATTTGAAAACGGTTTAACTCTGGGGGAGTTAAAAAAAAAGAGCCTATTTCCAAAAAAAGTGGAGTATCTCTTTAAATCCATCTCAAAAGCGTTTCGGAGGGCATTTACACCTTGTCTTTTCAGGACCGGATAGCTATCAGATCACAAAAAACACATGAATTGATCAGGTGGAAACAGGCCCTATGAGAGGCTGCTTGGGATGTCTGCGCAAAGAAAACACTGTGCGATGCAAGAGTTGACTTCATGTCTTCTTGCACTTGAAAATGGTTTGAAATCACATTAAAACGCTCACACACAGGAATTGATCAGCGTAAATTGAGGAATCGAAATTTGAATTGTATTACAAGTATCCGATTCTGGATTTGGAATTGATTTTTGATTCCCACCCCTAATTATGTGTCTAAATAGGGTTAGAAAAATCAGCTGATATCACTTGCAAAATGTACACATGATTGAATATTTTGTCAGTACAGTCTCTTGTTAAATCATTATTCCTCTTTCAGCTGACCCATCCATGCCGCCCTTCCTCTAACGTCTGAATCTACTGAAAAGGACCCCTTTTCTACAAATCTTTCCTCAGGTTTCTCCCAGACAAAATGGCCGTGGAAAAGCGCTTGGCATATTCTATCGTGCAGTTCCTCAGAGATCATACACACTGTGGCTCGCTGAATTCAGATGAACAGGAAAGCCTGGAAGGTAGGTCACCCTCATGTTTAAAACATTTAAAGTCACAGGCCTTTTCTACTCTTGGACCGGCTGTTCAGATTCAGGACTCTCTGAAAGTCACCACAGCAAATTAATTTACTTGTCTGTTTAATTACATTATTATTACTATTAGTGATACACCGGAGGCCTGATACATTAGATTGATTGACAAAAATGTGGCCATTTTGTGATTGGTTAAAAAAAGTGTAAGTAAAAAAAGTAAAAAAAAAAAAGTGTTTAATTGTATTGAATGGGTAACACTTTATAATAAGGTTCATTATTCAACTACCTTAGTTAATATGAACTAAGAATGAACAATACGTCTACAGCATTCATTAATCTTAGTTAATATTAATTTCAACATTATTCAAATCAAAGGTTGTAGTTGTTCACATTAGTTAATGCACTGTGAAGTAACATGAACAGTCAATGAACAGTGAAAAAATAATAAAATAAACAAAAACTTTAAAAAGTAACAAACAAAAAACTAATGCAGTAACAAATGTATTGCTAATTGTTAGTTTGTGTTATTAACTGTTAATGTGTAGATTAACTAAGGTTAACTAACGAACCTTATTGTAAAGAGTTGCCATCGAAGGTACACTTATTACCATTCTCTTTGCCTTTACTATCTTGTATTCTTTATCCATGCTATCATTTCTTTGTGCTTTTGTCAGTTAAATAAAGGTTATAGAGAATTAACAAATCACAGATTCTTACTGCATTTTACAAATTGTCCCAACTTCCCTAGAAATTGAGTTGTACATATACTATATCCATATTTAAATATTATTTCAATAAATGATGAAGATATGGTAAAACATTTAAGGTATTCATAAAACAATTAAAAAACATTAAAATAAAATAAGAAATCTTCATAAATGGCCACCATTGCTGAAGAAACACCACCATATCAGCATTGTAATATGTAATTAATATATAGAGTTAATGGGGGGTTTTTTACACATTGTACAAAATTGAAAATATGAATGCATAATTCTCTATTTAAGTTGCCGTACAGTGTCTCGAGACTACTTTCAAGATCAGTTCCAGTGACTGCCATCTCGCCGCCCCTCAGCCACTGAGAGAGATATTCCTCAACTCTCTCCTCAAAGTAACTACATTTCATACATATCACCTGTCATGATTTATTACTTATTACTTTATTTATTCGATTTTAGACACATTTTCCCACAGTTTCTTGTCTAATTGTTGTTTACAGAATGATATTGTAACGTTACCTGAGACGTTTCCATCTCCTGAGGACATTGAGAGAGCCGAGCAGCTTAAAAATGAGGGCATGTCAACCTTTCCTACTGTATTTAGACTCAAAACACTGTCAGAATCATATCACACGATGCATAATGTATAACATAATCGTTCTGTCATCACATTGTTCCATTGAGATGATGCAAATAGAAACATGATAAATAATGAATGCATCAATCATTTCCAAATCCAATGCTCAAAGGCTTTTGTGTTTCTTTATTAGGGAATAACCACATGAAAGAGGAGAATTATAGCAGTGCTGTGGACTGTTATACAAAAGCCATTGAGTTGGACCAAAGAAATGCAGTCTACTACTGTAACAGGTGAACGTTTGATGTGAGAATGCGTCGCTCATAAAGGTGGATGTGTCGATGTTTGGTGTTGACTGATGGGATTGTTCTCTCTCAGGGCTGCGGCACATAGTAAACTTGGAAACTACACAGAGGCTACGGGTGACTGTGAACGAGCGATTGCCATCGACCCTTCGTACAGTAAAGCTTATGGCAGAATGGGGTGAGATTGTTTAATTATTGTGGTGTAACCGTCAGTGTTGTTATTGTAACTGAAACTAAAATTAATTATTAAAAATGGTTTTTGTTCATTGAAATAAGGTTGAAATAAAATAAAACAAGTATTATATATAATTTATAAATTATTAACATTAGTTAACTACATTAGTTAACATGAACTAACAACGAAAAATAATGCTTCATGTATAATATAATCATGTATTAATCTTAATCATTTCAATTTCGACATTTACTAATATACAATATTAAAATCAAAAGTTGTATCTGTTAATATGTCATGGACCCGAGCTGATAAGAACAAGCAATAGCATTTTCAAAGTTTCGTGAGCATTAAATGAATCAGTTTCAAGAGCAATAAATGAATCGATTTCATGAGCATTAATAGATTTATTTTCACGAGAAATGCATTAATCAGTTTCATGAATATTACATTAATAATCAGTGTCATGAGAATTAAATGAATCAGAATCATGAGCATTAAATGAATCCGTTTAATGAAAACTACATTAATCAGTTACATGAGCATTGAATTAATCAGTTTCATGATAATTAAATGACTCAGTCTCAAGAGCATTAAATGAATCAGTTTCATGAATATTACATTAATCAGTGTCATGAGAATTAAATGAATCAGAATCATGAGCATTAAATGAATCCGTTTAATGAAAACTACATTAATCAGTTTCATGAGTATTAAATTAATCGGTCTCATGAGCATTAAATGAATCAGTTTCATGACAATTAAATGAATCAGTCTCATTAAAATGAAATGAATCAGAATAATGTGCATTAAATTAATCCTTTTAATCAGAATTACATAAATAAGTTACATAAGAATTAAATGAATCTCATGAGCATTAAACAAATGCATGTCATGGGAATTAAACAAATCAGTCTTATGACAATTGCATGAATCAGTTTCATGAGTATTAAATAAATCAGTTTCATGAGCATTAAATGAATCGGTCTCAAGAGCATTAAATGAATCGGTCTCAAGAGCATTAAATGAATCGGTTTCATAAGCATTAAATGAATCGGTTTCATGAGTATTAAATTAATCAGTTTCATGAGAATCAAATGAATAGGTCTCATGAGCAGTAATGAATCTGTTTCATGAGAATTAAACAAATCAGTCTCATAAGTATTACATGAATCAGTTTCATGAGCATTAATTGAATCGGTTTCAAGAGCATTAAATGAATCAGTTTCATGAGCATTAAATGAATCAGTCTCCTGAGTTTTCCCCAAAGTATTTAAATATTTGGTTACTACTGTACTTTTTTAAATTTAATTAGAAAGTATATTGTTAATATAGATATATTGGCGAGGGTGATTCCTTAAAAGTACTGAAAATCATTAATGAAATCAGAGGAATCAGATACCAGAATAAGTGCATTCCTTTTGATTCCCGTCCCTGCTGAATTATACAACAGATTTTAAAAGTGAATCTAAAATATTTTAAAAGTAACCAGTATGTTACAGTTATTAATGTACACAATTACTTTTATCTACTTTGATCTTTTTGTGATTCTAGATTGGCACTAACTTCTATGAGCAAGTATCCCGAAGCGATATCTTATTTTAATAAAGCTCTGGTGTTAGATCCTGAAAACGACACCTACAAATCCAACCTAAAGATCGCAGAGCAGAAACAAAAAGAAGCATCCAGTCCTGTGAGTAGAAGACGCTGCCGTCATGTGTAGTTTGATCCACCTTATGAAGAACTTCAGTCTATCTTAGTTTTTAATGAATGTATATTGAGTATCCCAGTTGAGTAATTAAATATGAGAACTAGCCTATAATAACTCCTAACATTAGATTTTACATGTGTTCTCAAACAGACGGCCACAGGACTGGGGTTTGACATGGCCAGCCTCATCAATAATCCTGCTTTCATTAGTATGGTATGTGCAAGTGTGTGGTTACGCATTTCTCTTTTAATAGTATTTATGAAATGGGTCATAAATCGACCCTGCGACCCCTTTCATCTGTCAGGAATGCAGCCAATGCCAGAGTTAAAGGGCCAGTCGGGTGAATCCGACTTGAGAGTGAGCTTGGGGGAGCTTTTCTAGCACACTGCAGCAGTCTAGAAATTGGGACAATTTCATAAAAAGAGCAGAATTTTAAGACCTAAATGCAGGGTGTGTAGCGGAAGGATGACTTCAAGAAAGATGAATTTGACACACTCTAGGCATTGATTATGCTACTTAAAGACCATATGGCTATGTTTGGAGTAGCACATTACCATACAGTGCTACTCTGCAGTATATAGTGCAGAGCATTTTATCGGACAAATACTTCATCAATATGTTAATACATTTTCAAGGAAGTGAAAGGCTAAAAATGTTTAATCGTTTTTAAACGTTTGTAGTCGGTCAGAGTGTCTTTAAAGGCTGTATTTATTGGATCTAAAACAGTAATCTTTCAATGTCACTGTCATGTATTCTTTAAATGTGATGTTTGTATCCACTCAAACACTCTCTCTTTTGCATTATAGGCTGCCAGTGTGATGCAAAACCAGCAGGTGCAACAACTGTGAGTTCAAATAAATCAACTCTGTCTTCCATATTGAACCTTTCAATTCATTTGAAGTTTTTTAGTTTTTTTTTTTTTTTTTAAATAAGTCAAGCACTTTTATATATGTTTATTTTATATATATATATATATATATATATATATATTAGGGCTGTCAAACGATTAATCACATCCAAAATAAAAGTTTGTGTTTACATAATATATGTGGGAGCACTGTGTATAATTATATATATATATATATATATAAATACACAAACATGCTTGCATATTTAAGAAAAAAATATTTATATATAAAATTATTATATATAAATCTATAAAAATTATATTTATTTATATTTATATTATTATATAATATTGTAATTATAATGTTGTATAAATATTAATATTATATAAATTATATTATTATTATATATAAAAATTATATATAAATCTATATACAGTATACATGAAAATATTTCTTAAATATATACAAGGATGTGTGTGTATTTATATATATATATATATAAAATAATTATACACAGTGCACCCACATATATTATGTAAACACAAACTTTTATTTTTGAACGCGATTAATCATGATTAATCGTTTGACAGCCCTATATATATATATATAAATATATACACATGAAATTCTATTTTTTTAAAAAGGCACAAATGCAATCTTTTCACGCAAAAATAGCATTGCAGCCCATCTGATAAACCTCCATCTGACCATCTGACCTTTCCTCAATACGTAGTGTGCCTACATTATAATATAAAACATTTATTGAACAATAATAGCGACTATACACTTTGTATTCAATAGATATTATTAAATATGTTGTGAGTAGTATTTCATTTGGACACCTCATACCTGTAATTTGAGTTTAAAAAAAGTCCTGGAATTTCTTTCTACTGTACGAACCCTGTAATACTGCAGCAGTGACCTCTTAAGATACACACGCTATATTTAAAAAAAGTCATGACCTGGTGTGTTTGTGATTAACTGTCCACAACCAGCATGTCGGGCATGATGTCCAACGCGGTGGGCGGACCTGCGGCCGGAGTGGGTGGATTATCTGACATATCCAGTCTCATTGAAGCGTGAGCATCTTCTCTTTGACATTTGATTGACGTGCCATGTGTTCCACGAAAGGTTTAAGAATTATGTGGTGCATTCAGAGGTGACGTGTGTATAATTTACGGCTGCGCCAAAGGGCACCGAGCAGAATTACAAACGTAGATGGTTTGATGTGGCTCATAGACTCTGACCTGGTGTTGTTTGCTGCCGTTTCTCTCAGTGGACAGCAGTTCGCCCAGCAGATCCAGCAGCAGAACCCAGAGCTGATCGAACAGCTGAGGAACCACATACGGAGTCGCTCCTTCAGCGGCAGCGCGGAGGAACACTCCTGATCCAAGCAGGTCTGAGACCTCACACTCATCCTGTTCAAACTACACACTTACAAGCAGTTCTGATAAGAGATTAGAGTTGGAGCATTGAGCTGTGGAGCTCAAATTTAAATACAGCTTGTGACATTTCCAACCTAGGCTCAATGAGAAAAAACATTCTCAAACATACAATTCATTACGTTTTCAACACTAAAGGCAGTTAAACGCAAACAACTTGCGTTCCTTTTCACACAAAATGATGAGACTTGGGCAGATTATCAATGAATAGACTCATTTCTATGCAAAATGGTATGACTTGACCTCAGACGGCTAGCTATGTTTACGTGCAGTAATCAAATCGAAAAGCCTTCATATAAAAACCTCAATCGATCGGATCAAGCTCGAGCCACATGACGTTTTTTGATCGGTGTGGCAAGAGGCGGCTTGGCCGTGAAGGATAAAAGCAGGAGTGACGACAGAGGAAGACGAGAGAGGACTAGACCTGGACTTTGTTTAAGTTTTAGTTTAGGATGCCGCTTTACTTTTGTTTTGCTGTTTATGTTAAACATTTGCCGGTTCTCGCCTACTTCGCTTAGGCCGCTTAACATTGTTACATTGGTGCCGATACCTAGGAGAAAAGACGAATGTGTTGTCAAGAGTCGTCGCTGTGTTTTAAACAAAAGAGATCTGTCATTAAGAGGAAAAAAAAAACAATTATACTGATGACATCATAATGGTAATTATTCTCAATGCACAATTTGTTCGTAATACATGTAAACACAAATATATAAATCAGATTGCAAAGTTTAGGGTTCGTTCAAACAGAACTTTCAGCCAGCTGATTAAAAACTGATTAATCCAGGTGTGTCTGACCTCAATAGTCACAACAACAATAATCAGGCACACCTGAATTAATCAAGTTTGTCCAATAATGGCAGACAGGAAACAAGGAGCTGGCTGAAGTTCAGGAAGTAGTGCAGCTGTGCATAAAGCCAATTTAATGCGTCTTTGCTGAAACAACGAATTTATTTAAAAAAATGTATTTCTCAACACTTAACTGTGGTGAAACTTGTGATGAAATGAAAACTAGTGGCAGTAAAAGACCATCAACTTTTTCCTTTTCACATAAATTATGATTACATGGGCAATTTATCGATTACTAAAAACGTATTTTCACATGGCTCCTTGCGCAAAAGATTGGTATGATCTCAAAACACTTTTACCATCGAGTTTTTTTAAACTAATACATTTTGACATTTGCATCACATAATCGGCTCCATATGTATTTCCAAAAATAGTAAACTTTCCCGATAGCTCTCCTGATATCAATGCACTTGTGATTTGAAGCGCTCGATATTATATTTCCCAACTGCCATGATACGTGCAACAACCAGATTCACAGTCGTTCGTTTCAGGTATAACTGACGCGCTTGACATTTCACTTTAAAAGTGTTGTGAAAAGTGCAAAAAAAGCAACGCGATACTCATTTTAGAAATGTCTTTTTTCCAGTGAGCCTTTGTTGGACATTTTCCCAGTGCTCTTTTTTCACTGTCTGTAACTAGAAGAGATTTTCCTATAACATTTAAAGGGACACCAGGCAGGAATCCCATTTTTGTCAAACAGCGACCCCTAGAGTCACTGTGGAGTACTTGTATTTAAAGGGATAGTTCACTTTGAAATTATTTTTTGATATGTTTTAGCTTACCTCAAGGCAATCCAAGATGTAGGTGTCTTTGTTGACACAGTACTTTCAATTTTGATATTTTTAGGTCAAACCGTTCTTGTCTGTCAGTCATATAATGCAGGTTTATGGGGTCCACCTCAAAGAGCATGCACAGAGAAGTCAAAATTAAACATGAGTACACATTGATGGCCTAAGACACGAAACGAGCGGTTTGTGTGAGAAAACGAACAGTATTTATATCGTTTTTACCTCTTGTTAACAGCTATGTCGAACTGATCTGAAGGCATATAACCATTTTAATAACTGAAGCTGTATAGTTAAGTTAAAAAGCTGCATAGTGTCCCTTTAAACTGCTGTAAATATACTCCATGTGCAGGACTTTTATGTTCACGCACTCGTGGATCCTGCAGAATAATGAAAACTATGAACCCGGTCTATACAGGATCAAGAATCAGAGGAGGGCGGGCGGAAAAAGAGACGTGAGTGCAATCGTTAAATTCATTCTTCTACTGGAGTCGAACCCGAGATGGGGGGAATGGCACTTTATACGGAGACGTCGGGGGGTGAAGAGGAGAAAACACATCTAAAATCACCTTAAACACAGAACAATCTCTTAGGTTTCTTTGTGTGTGTCTGTGTAGATAATGTTTCAGTCCTCTTTATGAATGTAGCTGGTAATGACACATCAGAGTTGACTTTATTTTACTAAACGAATGATTGATCATATGCTTATGCCTATTAACTAAATGTGGGGCCATGTTATCAACATCCAAGGGCATTGTATAAAAATAGCTCACAGCTAATATGACATGTTTGGAACGACATGCGGATGAATAAATGGCGACGGTTGTCATTTTAGGGTGAACTAACCCTTTAACGCATTCTGATTATTTTGTACAACATATTCTGTTCGTTTTAGGAACAAGAGATATTTGTGTGTGGTAACCACTATATCAGCTGCTTCACCAGATCTGTTCGTTTAGTCATTTTATTCACTGGTAATGACAAGAAAATGTTGCTAAATAAGCATATTCATAATCTCAGCATTTGCCATTTTCTTTTGCATGCTCCATATTCTGATATTTACAGTCAGATGAGTGATTGAAGCCTATGTAATATGCTAATAAAACACAGAGCGGTATAATGTTTTGTCAAAAAACAATGTTAATAAATGTGTCTTGAAATCATTCTGTCGATATCCGCGTCCTTTATATCGGTGAAACTTTATGATATTTGTTTATCACCCACCAGAACAGCACACTTTTGTATAGCAAACCTTATAAATGTGTTAACTCAGTGCATAAGCTGATTTTTAATTTACATTTTATTTACATTGACAGTTAAAATCATTATTAAGGGCTTTAAAAATGACATTTTAAAACAACAACCTTAAAGGTAAAGAGCAAAAGGTGTTATATTAATAGATGCAGAACAGATGGGAAGTTGGTCCATTGACACAGACAGTGCAAAATGCCACAAGGGTTCAACTCTCTGGACTCGTGTAAGGACACACCACACAGACCTGTGCGATGTCATCATATTCGTACGTTCTTTTCAGGAAAGTATCCGTTAGCCTCAGTCCCGATATGCTCTAAAACAAAAACAAAAAGGACGTAGATGTTTCATGGACCCAGCATGATAATTCATTTCATTTTTGGAACTTTTTTATTTAAATTTTTTACGAAACTTGTAATTTTGGTACTGCGGACACAAAATCTGACTGAAAGCTCTTTTTTTTGAGTTATCAATGTCAAATTTGGAGCACAACTTGTTTAGATATTTGGCTTTGATTTTCTTTGAGTAAAACGTGATTTTTGACAATATATATTTCATATCTAAATTTAAAAAAAGTATTTTTGTGCATTTTTCACAGCAATACACGTAAAATTCAGTTTTTCACTACAGCAATAATTTGCCAAGTGTCGTCTTTGAAAATAGATCAAACATAAGTCTGCGCTTTAAAGGCAATTGGACGCCGAGTCCAAAATTTTCAGGGTTTTTTTCTTCATATTCGTGATTCGGTGGCTCTGAATTTTCAAAACACCATTCAAACTGCTCGCTACGGATGCGCAAAAACGCAGAAAATCGGACCCGATTCGATTTTTTTCATGACGGACGAAAGTTACGGAGGCAGTGTGCAAGCGTGATATTTTGAGGTTGTATTTATTTTTTAACGTGCGGAAATTTCGGACGCGAATTTCGGACTCAGTGTGCAATGGCCTCAAAGCATTCAAGGTATACGAGTTTAAGTTGGAAATGTAATTTTCAGGTCTATGCACAAAAAGTGAATAATGGATTATAACTACGGCGCAAATATTATTTTATATATTTAAAAAAAAATCCCCTACAAATACAAAATTTAAAAATAAAAACCTTATCAAACTAAAATATAGTTCATTCATTTGACCGACATGCGAAGAGCACCAGAGGGTTGAGACAGTAATCTGTAAATTACTATTATGATTGGCCCCTTGCTTTACAAGCCAAATTACTAAATATCTCTAAACTGATTTTGAATTCAAGTAGCAAACTTTGCCCGACTCTGCAAAGTTTAAAATCAAAAGAAAGTAAAAGCCAATTGATACTTCAATAACGGGCTCTGCTGGAGTGTACCTGTAAGCCCTGGACGGACGACAGGAGCCTGAGAGGAATGGACAGCGAGGCGCTGGGGCTGAGTTTACCCAACTGTCTGCCGGACACCCCACACCAGTGGACGGAGCGTGTGTTGCACATCTCCAGAACCAGATCCATGGTCCTCTCACTGACAACAGGAACACCAGCGGTTAAACCCCACAGAGTTGATCTGTAACCTGACAGGCTCTCAGACGTGCTCTGACCTGCAGTTGGTGATTTTACAGGTGATGTCGAAGGGCTCCTCTAGGTTGACCGTGTCCGGGATGAACTCGAGGGAAAGCCTAACATCACCGTAACCAGGAGCCTAGAAGAGAAGGCCTAAATAAGCTGCGTTCTGTGTTATGGACAATGTCTTACTGATTTGTGTTGTAGTCCATTGGATTAAAGGAAAACACCGGCGCAAAATGAACCTTTGGTCTAATTACACATTGGTACCTAGTCGACCATTCTCTAATATTTGTTTTCATGATTATCGAATGTAAAGAGTTTTATCTCTAAAAACTGTTTAGCGTATAGCATTAGTATATGGGGGCATATAATAAGTAAAGAGAAATCGCGAGTTACCATACTAACAAGGCTCAAAAAAGCCCCACACTAACAGATAATCGCAATCCACACAGTTCAGAAGTTCGCTGAACTTCATAAAGTTCAGCTCACTTGGCATCTAGTTCGTGGTTGACTTGTCGAGACTGTTTTCCAAGATGGCTGCTGCCTGTATACATGAAGTGCACTGTCTTTATAAAGTATCTTCTTATTAAACGTCTGTACACTTACAACGTTCTCAATGCTTCCTTCTGCATGTATGGACCCTCATTATGTTACTGTGTTAGCGTGGGGCTCTTTTGAGCCTTGTTTGTGGAATTAACTATCGATTTCTCTTTACTTATTATATGCCCCCATATGCTAGCATATACGCTAAACAGTTTTTAGAGATAAAACTTTTTACATTCGATTATCATGAAAACAAATCTCAGAGAAAGGTTGACTAGGTACCGATGTGTAATCCTTTAACTATAGCGACTGAGCGATTCTTTTGTTTTCTAATCTGATGTACCATTCTCTGTAGCTGGCTGGTCTGTAGACGTCCTCTCTCCCCGAGGTTGGTTTTCCACACAATGTCTAGTTTGCCGATTACAGTCACCCCCTTGATGACCCCGGCCTTCTCCGCAAACTCTGGCTTGGGCTTCAGACAGTACAAATACTGTCTCGTGTCCAAGGGCTGCAGATACGACATCTTCCCAAACGTCGACTCGCTGCAGAAATCCAAGAAAAAGTTGCGTATAGGTTCAATAATGTCTATAGCTGTACCATTTACAGCTCTTTGTCATTTCAATAGGAAGTGAACACGGATTTTGGATTAAGTTGGTCACATGAATTCCCCATGTTGACCAACAGAAAGCTGCTCGGTTCTGTGCTTTAGATTGGCAGTTTGACTGGCACATGCACAGAAAGAACTCAACAGTGACAGCGAGTCTTACCTCTCATCCGCAGAGGACACGGCGTTGAGCTCGGTCACGTTGTACATCATAGAAGGTTCCAGAGACACTTTCTCCATGAACATCGGGGACGTGGTGATGTTCTGGATCTGTGCCTCTAGGAACACCTCATCCGTCTGTAGGGTCAAAGGTCAAACACATCAAACCTGGGTTGCATTTACCAAACCCAACTATGGTCGTAAGTTACCAATAGAGTTCAATGGAAACTGCGATCATAGTTGGCCTTTACTCAGCCCAGTCAGACTTCATGCAGTATTGTACTGTATGGATAAAAATTTATATTTTATACACTTTATCCTGGAGGGATACTTTATTTGAAGGGCTTTACATGAAGACTCGATGCATATGAATGAATTACAATTCAGTAACTCTTCGGTTCTGAATGGCACTGAATTGAATCATCGTTGTTTAAAGGTCTGTGAGGCCCATCAAATCAAGTTCTTCAGACAAGTGGAATTCACTGAACTCTTTCAGAGAGGCATATCAAGCAGCTGTTTGCCCATTAGTGGTATTTAGAGTTGAAGGTTAGTTCATGCCTGTGAATCAACAGCACCGTTTGACAGAAGTGTTGTTATTGATACAGCATGAAGCGAAGAACCCATACCAAGCCGGATTCACTCAATAGCCCAGAAATCACACAGTTTGGCAAATATGCATTTGAAATTAGACTATATCATGTCATTTGACAAAGTCTTTTAATTCATCACATCATTATTATTGATAATGTGATATAAAACTGTTAACATTTTTTTTTTGGAATTTCTAAACACAAGTGATTTAAACCTGTCTGAAAACATCCACTGGTATAAGAGATTATTAACCAAGCGTCAGGAAAGAGTGAGTGTTGATGCAGTGCGGCGCTGGTGAGAGGAGGGAGCGGTGGAGCAAAAGCGGAAACAAGGCAAGGAAAACAGAAAAAAAATATTTAGCCCACATAATTTTTGGCTTACACATTTCTTTATTATTATTTATAGATTATGTGGATTGCCTTTTAAAAATTATAACTTTTTTTTGTTAAATTTAACATTTAAGGACATTTTCTATTTTCAAATATCACTTATTTGATTTATAACAATAAACGCTGTAAAAATAAATGTTTCTGCATCCATCCGTCTACATCCATCTATCAATCTCCATCTATATCCATCTATCAATCAATCTATATCCAACTATCAATCAATCTACAATATAATCAATTCTATTCGCCAATCAATCCATTGATATATCTATATCCATCCACCCATCAATTAATCCATCTATATCTATCTATTCATCAATCCATCTATATACATCCATCTATTTATCTATATCCATCCATCTATTCATCAATCAATCCATCCATCCATCCATCCATATCCATCTATCCATTTATCCATCCATCCATACATACATGGATCTATCTATCTATCTATCTATCTATCTATCTATCTATCTATCTATCTATCTATCTATCTATCTATCTATCTATCTATCTATCTATCCATCCATCCATCCATCCATCCATCCATCCATCCATCCATCCATCCATCCATCCATCCATCCATCCATCCATCCATCCATCCATCCATCCATCCATCCATCCATCCATCCATCCATCCATCCATCTATCTATCTATCTATACATACATACATGCATACATGCATACATGCATACATACATAGACCTAGCCATCTTTCTATCCATCCATCCATCCATCCATCCATCAATCTATCCATACATACATACATGCATGCATACACGCATACATACATCTATTTTCCATTTTGGCTAATGCCTGCTTTCTCAGGTTATGCTCAGTAATAACCAATAGCCAAAAAGGCCACTGCTGTGAGTAACATAGCCTTTCTAAAATCTTGCCAACAGACAATACAGTAACTTGGTGTCGTTCAATGATTTTTTGGCAAAAAAAATAGCAAAACATTATGAATTAGAAAAATAAATTTTACTATAGCACAGGTCTGGATTTCTCAACATAATCTCATATTTCCATCTCAGTACTGTCCTGTTATCTGAATATCAAAATACTTTTCATATGTTTTCCCCTTGCTTGTTTCAAAGGCTCAGAAGAAGAAAAGAAACAGGTTATGCTGAAAATAAAGTTGCAATGAGAAAGAATAACAATTACCACGGAACTGAGGTCACTCTAATGGAGGAATAAAACACAAAAATAAACATTAGAGAAGTGAAGGTTACATGCACCAGAAAATGACAATGTCAGTTTTCTTCTTGAGGCAGAAAAAATGTGAACAAAACAGTGAATTATGAATGAAACACACACACACTACTTATATCAAAGTGAAAAAATGAAAATGTATAAAATGGGATCTTAAAAAGCATAGCCTCACTATAAATTATTTCAAAAGCTGCGAGGCAGTGCAGAGAGGAAGATAAACAGTATGACCATGGAAACCACTACAGACTATAAGCGAGTCATTTGCTTTTGGATATATTATCTAAATATTAGGGGTAAAAACACATAAGAGCTCAAACTGGTAAATGTAAACTTACCTCAGCATTGTAGAATTTGGTCTTTACATCTAGAGGCTTGAGAACCTGGTTCAAAATAGAGTTAAAACTGAAGTTTGAGCTGCAGTTTGATTCGACTTCAAAAGAATCCATGTCAAATTGAATTTATCACACAACTCGAGACTGCTTCCAATGACCCAGCTTCAGTTCTTCAACTCTGCTGACTGTTTTCAGGATATGTAAAGCAGCACGAGTTCAAATGTCAAACTGTAGTGTAAATTAAAAGTCTCAGCTCTGTGCAAAATGCTTTGCGTAGAACTGACATCCAGTCACAGAGCGGGAAGAAATGAGCTCACCTGAAATTTGAAGAACTTTCTAAAGTACAGCTTCTCTCCAGTCTGAGTGGTGTAACTGACAGCACAGACCAAGCTGGAAGCAGACAATCAGACACGCATTACGATGAGGACAACAGCGTGCTGTATACATCTCTTATTCTTGATGGATTTGATCTATTTATGGTAGTGAACAGTGAACATGCAGCATTTGCAACCAATTTTAAGTAATTTGAGAAAATTAGAGGATATTAAAAGGATATTGTTTTAGGATATAAGGATATTGTTTTTTTAGTGTTATTAAATCGATTAATCATGATTAAATTCTAATATATATATATATATATATACACACACATACACACCTAAAAGATTATTAGGATCACCATACTAATACTGTGTTTGACCCCCTTTCACCTTCAGAACTGCCTTAATTTTACGTGGTATTGATTCAACAAGGTGCTGAAAGCATTATTTAGAAATGTTGGCCCATATTGATAGGAGAGCATCTTGCAGTTGATGGAGATTTGTGGGATGCACATCCAGGGCACGAAGCTCCCATTCCACCACATCCCAAAGATGCTCTATTGGGTTGAGATCTGGTGACTGTGGGGCCATTTTAGTACAGTGAACTCATTGTCATGTACAAGAAACCAATTTAAAATGATTCAAGCTTTCTGACATGGTGCATTATCCTGCTGGAAGTAGCCATCAGAGGATGGGTACATGGTGGCCATGAAGGGATCGACATGGTCAGAAACAATGTTCAGATTGTCCGTGGCATTTAAAACGATGCCCAATTGGCACTAAGGGGCCTAAAGTGTGCCAAGAAAACATCCCCCAAACTGTTACACCACCACCATCAGCCTGCACAGTGGTAACAAGGCATGATGGATCCATGTTCTCAAATTCTGACTCTACCATCTGAATGTCTCGACAGAAATCGAGGCTCATCAGACCAGGCAACATTTTTCCAGTCTTCAACTGTCCAATTTTGGTGAGCTCTTGCAAATTGTAGCCTCTTTTTCCTATTTGTAGTGGAGATGAGTGGTACCCGGTGGGGTCTTCTGCTGTTGTAGGCCATCCGCCTCAAGGTTGTGTGTGTTGTGGCTTCACAAATACTTTGCTGCATACCTCGGTTGTAACGAGTGGTTATTTCAGTCTAAGTTGCTCTTCTATCATCTTGAATCAGTCGGCCCATTATCCTCTGACCTCTAGCATCAACAAGGCATTTTCGCCCACAGGACTGCCACATACTGGATGTTTATCCCTCTTCATACCATTCTTTGTAAACCCTAGAAATGGTTGTGCATGAAAATCCCAGTAACTGAGCAGATTGTGAAATACTCAGACCGACCCGTCTGGCACTGACAACCATGCCACGCTCAAAATTGCTTAAATCACCTTTCTTTCCAATTCTGGCATTCAGTTTGGAGTTCAGGAGCTTGTCTTGACCAGGACCACACCCCTAAATGCATTGAAGCAACTGCCATGTGATTGGTTGATTAGATAATTGCATTAGAGAAATTGAACAGGTATTCCTAATAATCCTTTAGGTGACTGTATATTAACAGTACAGATATGTATATTTAACATGTATGTGGTCTTATGTACACACATGTAAGCATGCGTGTATGATCATTTTTATTTCAGTTTTAATTTGAGCGATTTTAGTACTTCAATTTACTTCAGTGAGCCGCCAAGGAAATATTTCAAATGTAAGACACAAGATTGTGGAGGACTACTCCATTCAATTCATTTTTTGATTGTTTGATATGATTATCTTAACGCTACCCAGCAGTAAATGTGACCAGGAGTGTGTGGAGTCTGTCAGAAGCTACGCACATGTGTGTCCCAATCTCCTTGACTTCGTGATGGATGACATCATCGATGCAGGACTCTGGCTTGAGCTCTGAAACGGCAGAGTTTGAAGCAGACAGATTTAACCTCTGGGAGCTCGTCTGCAGGTCTGCCTGCGAACAGAGACGACAATCGTGGGATAGTAGCGAGACACCAAAACCGACACAACTACATCAGGCTTTTGCTCCGTCACGTGAGCCGGTACCTTTACGAGGATGTCTTTGACCACTTGACTGCTGTCGTTGTGCACGCTGATGTAACTGGAGAAGGTCTCGCCTAGGAAAATATTTCTGCACGGGAAATAGTGAGAATGCATTTTTCACATCACTGAAACGGTGTGGGATTCAAATGGGCATGTGGCACTTTCCACTTATAGGACACAGAAAAAAAAAACCGCAGATTCATGATCTTTCACCTCAGGGGGACAAACAAAATCATCGATTCATTTTCTATTCTGTTTATGAGACATTTGCATTTTGTAATGTTACAAAAATACATGCCTATATGGAGTTTTTTTTTTAATAATTTTCCTAACAAAAGAAATAATAATCATTTTACTTAGAAATTTCAAATTTTCCTGTGATTTAGGACAGGATTATAGATATTTGATGAGTTTAAAAATAGGTTATGATTAGAAGGGTTATATATATATATATATATATATATATATATATATATATATATATATATATATAAACACACACACACACATATATATATATATATATATATATATATATATATATACAGATGTGATTTTTGCCTCTAAATTTTTTAAAAAGTCATGTGATACCAGAGTGTACCGTGGTTGTGGAAAGTGCCATGAGCTCATTAATAAATCATAAAATTTGAGGTCATTAAATCTATACATTACCCAAAATTCTGGGGCAGCGTGAGCATTTCCCCAAGGATTAGTGTTTCTGCCCCCTTTACGGTAGACGGATCGTCTTTCATGAGTCGTATAAACAAATCACCTGCAGACATGTGATATGCAGAGCTGTAAACCCTCTTGACTGACAGTCTAGACCCCATAAACATCTAAATCAACACAGCTTTTTATTTGTGCCTTATTTATGTATAGTCAAGACTTTTCAGAAGGCCACACATGCTGGTCACAGGCTATGGTTTGCCAACATGCATGTATGGCAAAATCTAACAATGATATACGGGTCATCAAATTATGAATAATAATAACCAAACAAAACTATCTGTAAGCCATGTTTCGGCTGACTATTTATACAAATTAAAAGCATAACACGAGGTGGTGTCTGACGAACTCCATTCACTTCCTCTTTTTAAAATTACAATCTCATTCATGCAGTTTTATAGGGGAACATATTTCAGCCGCCATTATTTATAGAAGTGCTACTCAGAAGTGTCATCGTGACATGCGTTCCTGGAGCAGGGCCACTGTCGATCGTGTTTCAGAGCTGGGTACCTGCAGAAGCATTATACCAGACCTCTCGCAGAGACGGAGCTGCTGATAATAGCTCTCAGAGAAACAGTACTCTGGACTCAGCAGTGGTTTCATTACAACAACAAATGTTTCCGTGTATTTACTGTGTTTTCCAAAGGCTTTAGTGAGACCATGGTCGTGGACCTTGGTCCCTCTAGGTCAAATTTTGTACATTTTAAAGTTAAATTCATCAATCTGGTGCACTTTAAGAGTTCAAAATGAAGAACTCTAACAGATGTTCAGTGTTCAAATTGAACCAAGAAAGAAGTTGATGAATTGATGAGCAGCTGATCTTTAAAGGGACTCAAACCTCTTTATAGATGTGATTTAGTGTCTCAGACTATATGACATTCACGCTGATACAATTAGAATATAATTACAATACACTTTTGTCGTAATTTCTACAAATGCAAGAGATAAACCCTTGAGCTTTTATTTTGATGGAAACTGCAGTCGAGGTGGGTAACTCTGCTTTAGACAATTAATAATAATTAATGTATGAATTATGAAATTAATTTCTTTCTTAATGAACTAGTATATGATTCCACAAAATGTGTGTATTCTAAAAGTTTCCTGATTAGTGATGAAATCACGGTTCATCATCACGAGTGTCATTGGACTGTACCTGGAAGGTCTCGGTCCTCACACGTCACCGGCATGTTTGTGAAAAGCGTAGGTTTGGTCAGCCGCATCACTGCAGGGAGAAACATAACATGAAATCGTTATAATATTTCAGTATCAAACACACATGATAACTATTGGAGGCTATAGTTGATTTAATTTAAGGTTGACCAGAGTAACAGACAGTAAAAACTTATGTGTAGACACAAATGTATCATGCTGTTCACCATGTTAGTTTCTTGAGTAACTTTAAATGTTCAGTTGATGCAGTTGATCAAAAGACCAACATAGCCACAAAGTGATATCTACAATATATATAGTTAGTTATATTCCACGTATGCCCGGAATTCACATCCCTGCCATACAAAATGCCAAAGAACCAAATGATGATCTATTAATATTTCACTTGATTAGCATTGTAAAATTATTTCATCATCACAACTAAGTATATTTAACCTGTACTTATCTAAGTGTAACACACAGCAATGGAGAATCTTTCAGTGGTCTCATAATTCTATAATTATTTTCATAGAATTGCAAGTTTATATCTCACATGACTATATAACACCCAATTACGACTTTCTATCAGGCAATATTGAGGGAAAAAGGTATAAATTGCAAGATGTAAACTAACTTGCAATTACACTAAAAAAAGATAGATAAAAAGTGACGATAAAGTTTTAAATGTTTTATTCCATGGTGGAACAAGAATCAGAATGGTATGAAACTTGGGGACTTTTGTGTCACTTAATGTATACAAACGTGTCACTCACACACACACACACACACACACACACACACACACACACACTCACACAATTAGAAAAGGCTAATAAATAGTCACACTTTTGATCTTAGCATTCAAAAATGACCAACATTTGAAATTAATGGAAAAAAAAGTAAAACATGAAAATACAGAGCAATTTCTTCTTTTGCAAACCGAAATACAAAGGTAATCAGGTTGAATAATTATTTACAGAGATTAGTTACACTTTCCCTACCAAAGCGTTCCCAATACAAACACTTTTTGTATACAAAAAGGAAAAAAAACTTAAAAATGACTGTGGGGGATAAATTAATTTATTGTTCTTAATTCGTTTTGTCAGTCTAAAAAAGTATGCAAAGACACGTCATGTATAGTAAGTTTCTGATACATATTGGATTATTTGACATGAAACCCTGAAGAGATTATGTAGAAGACTAATAAAGCATCACTTCGGGGAGCTTTTCCATGCGTCAACTAACGTTAGACTCAATATCAAAAACGTAACTAGAATCAATGAAAGCTAAAAATCTGTGTCTCTGATGATGCCACAAAAAAGCAGATGGCACATGTTTACTACAGCAGCAGAAAACTTCTAGACACAGACACATATTCTTACAGTATGTGACTCTTACACTCGTAAACATGTATAAGGGCTTAAATCTAGTGAGCAGAAGTAGGGTTGAGACTCAACCCATCCTGTGCTCAGCAGAAGTGGATAGCATGTAGCTAACGCTACAGGGCGATCGCCCCAGCTACAGCGGGGTTTATGAATGAATTAATATAAGTAAGCACGCAACATTGTTCAGACATTCAGCTGCTCTTTCGCTACTAGAGGAAGAAAATGTTAAACCCCGCAATACCTTTTAATGCGAGTAGATGCTCTTGTTTTGCTTGGTTGACATCCATCCTATCTGCTGCACTGGACTGACCTTTCACCTGCATATCAGCTGCCGACGGTGACTGCAGAGGGACAAACCGCGTTTCAGCAAGAGCAGAACGCGACCGCTGGCGTCTGTAAATACAGCAAATCCACACAGACACGTGTGATAAATGCATAAACATGTAATACTGCAGTTCAACACCTCTTTACTGTTACCACGTTTACTATACACTTCATATAGGATGTTAAGTGCTGTATCATTAACTAAGTGGCTAATGATGAATCCATTGGTTGTGTATCGTTACTCTCACTCCCCCACCGTATATTTTATAGTTCAGAGATACATTGACTGGAATTTAAATTAATTATAATAATAATATCATAATAATAATAAAACTTAAGATGTGCACAACTCTACCAGCAGATGACTCTCGTGCTCCAGAGAGCGATTGTGATTTTGCTGTAGCATCTTTTTTTCTCTCTCATAATAATAATTTCTCTATGATTTTATACATTAATTCAACGTATTTTTTATTAGACCGGAGGGTGCAGGCTGTTAATAATAAATAAAGATATTAATGATAACTGTGTAACTTTTGGCTCAGCATGTTGTTCAAAACCTGTAGCCTATGTTTTTTTGTTATTCCTGAACAAAAAAGAAGATATTTAAAAAAAAAAAAATGTAACTGGATGGTAGCCATTGACTATATCCTACAATGAAAGTCAATGGCTAACTGTCTGATTAGCAACATTCTTCAAAATATCTTATTTTTAGCTCAACATGAAGAAATTCATGCAGATTTGGAACAACTTATGATGAATAAATGGTACATTGAGGTGCTACTGGATTTTTGCGTGAACACTGCTGAAGAACACTGCAGCACTGGAGCTACCTCTCTGTTTATGTCTATGACGAGTCACACAGGTACTGTGCTACACTGCAAATTAATCAGTGTGAATCTATTCTTCGGTAACACTTTGTAATAATACGCTAATAATCATTAGTTAAGCATGAGTAACCAGTTAATTCATCATTGATAAAGCATTAATAGACATTAATAACCAGTTTATAAATACAGCTATAAATGCTTTCTTCTTGATTTAAAAGCATTTCTATAATTTGTTTAATAGTTAAATATGTATTTGTTTAATAATATAAGTATTTTCATTTTTTTCATTTTTCATTTTTTTCAATTTATCATTTCTAAATAAGGAATTGCATTATTTTATAAACCAGTCATTTAAGAGTTTTCAGTGGTTCATATGATTACTTAGAACATGTAAGTAAATGATTAAACTATTTAAATTATTAAACTATTTATGTACATTATACATCTTATTATACAGACATACTGTATAGTGATGGTTACTGAGTGTGTTAATAAATGCTTTATTAACATATATTTATGCTGTAATTCAGAGTTAAATGCTTTTATAAATGCTTTATAACTACCTGTATTTACTACATTTACTTAGCCTACACTTTATAATTGATCTTATGAATGACTGACAACTCTTAAATAACTGGTTTGTAAATAATGTTATACTTCATTTATAAATTATTAATTGATCATTAACAATGTATGAAAATACAATTACTAAACGTATTATCGATATGCTTGTAAATCAAGAAAAAAAGACATTTAGCTGTATTTATAAACTGCTTATTAATGTCTATTAATGCTTTAAATGATGAATTAACTGTTTACTCATGCGTAAGAAATGATGATTAATAGCGTGCAGTTATTACAAAGTGTTACCTATTCTTCTAAAAGCCAACTCAAAAAAATCAGTTATTCGAGAATCAGACATCCTTTTGCTATTTTACCATTTTACCATATTGAAAAAAATATTAAAATATTTTATAACAAGTAAACTATCAAAATATTCTATACTATGTTTTAAATAAATTATTAAACGAGATTTTAAACAAAATGCCAGTGACTTTTAAGTTGTCTTGTTACGCTCATAAGCTGCGACAGACTGTCGCAAACGGGCTCCTCCGAGTTCTTTACGTTGGAAATCAGATGCCGTAAAGTCTGTACACATGGGTGAGTAGGAAAACGTGTCTCGTCGTTTTGTTAAAGAACAACGAAATTGCATCTCAATTTGGACGAGAACTGTTCCAGTATGTAAATATATATGTAACATTTAGTAGACTACTTGTCTGTCATTTTTTAGGTTATTATATAAGCCACTACAGAAACTTAAATTGCCACTGTTTGATTCTTTACATGGTGTCATTCAGACACAAGAGAAGATTTGTTGTATCGTGATTAAAATACATACATTCCAGCTTCCAGAATAAAACACAATTGTAAAACCAGTAAATTAACAATTTAATCAACCGTTTCCAGTCCAGAATGGAGGCTAAACCGAGAAAGAAGTCATTCACACCCAGAGACGGAAAGAAAACATCATTCAAACCGAAAGGTAACTACTTCTACATTTTTATTAACGGTGCTTGCTAAAGTCAAAGCACCCTATTTTATTATACCACTTTCTATTATGCTTTGTTTATTATATATTTTTACAGTGTTGTAAGGAATACATGCTATTACTCAGGCATATGCTTACAATGCATTAATACCAGTGTTTTCCTTCATTAGGTAAAACTGGAGGAAAACCACAAGGCAAACGGCCATTCAAACCTTACAACACAGACAAAGCCAAGAGTTTTAAGAAAACAGGGGCAGATGGAGGACCAAAGACATTCAAAGGAAAACCAACAGGTGGAAAGTTCGCAAAGAAGAGGAAATACCCTGGAGATGGAAGCAAACCGGAGGAAGGTACAAATGGAGAAACGTGTCTTGGATTGACTTACCTGGGAACCGTTGTATTAGTGTGTTGTGAATTTATGTGATTTTTGGTGTAAATCAATCAACTATATGATGTCTTTCCAAGGCTCTGAAAGGAAAAAACCTAAATGGGATGAGTTCAAACAGAAAAAGAAAGATTTGAAACAGAATCGTCAACAGAACGAGAAAAAGGACAGTTACCAGATTGTAAACCGAGCCAAACAAGTGTGGGAAATTGTAAGACGGTAAGTGCTTATGGTTATTACATGCAAGGATTTTGTTGACAATGTTTTTTTTTTCTTCAGTCATGGGCTTTTAATAAAATAAAAAATATAAAAGTAATAACAACCTGTCACAAAACACACATACTCATTTTTAATTGTCTACTAAAAATGTCAAACATTAGATATACATGCATCACAGTAGTGTCTTTTCCAACAGTCATTTCCATCTGATCTCAAAACAGTTCATTTTGTGATGAATAAATAATTGCGTTTATCTTAAAACATGCAATTAATGCAGGGTAAATTTATTGTTCGCAAATAATATTTATCATCTCAAGCATGCTTTGTTTGCACTGGGAATTTCCTGGAACTCTTAAAAACATGTATGGACAAAATTGATGTAAATGGTTTTGACAGTAAACATTAAAATAGATTGTCTTTAGTTGTAAAGTATTATATTATGCATATTATTCCAAGAAACCTTTAATTTCAAGAATGTGAACTTCATAAAAACAAAAGAAGCTAATTTCAATAAATCTCAAAAACCTGGTAGAGAAGCTGAAGAAACACTCTTATCTGTGTGTTTTGTGGAAGTACAGGAAAGACTGTGACAAGCAAAAGAGGGAAAAACTGATGAAAGAACTACAGGATCTTGTGAAGGGAAAAATCAAAACCGTAAGTAAAGACTCTTCTTTGCGCTGGATTACACTACTTTTTTAAACTGAAACATTCTTTTGTGGTCGTCTTTTTGCTAGATTGCGTTTGCTCATGATTCCACGCGAGTGCTTCAGTGTTTTATTCAGTTCGGCAGTGACAACCAGAGGCAAGAGGTCTTTGAGGAACTCAAAGGTCGGTCTTCTCGTCAGTATAGTGATCTAGATGCGTTTATGTGAAGTGATCGCCTCTCATCACGCTTCTCTACACTTATACCCTTCACTTTCTAGAGCACATTGTGGAGTTGAGTAAATCGAAATATGCCAGAAACATTGTAAAGAAGTTTCTAATGTATGGGTAAGTCGCTTCCATTTCTCATGAATCTCTTTAACGTTTGGGTTCAGAAAAAGTAAATTATAGTGCAGTTACTTAAAAAAAAAAACAATCTAACACTTTACTTGAAGGTGTGTGCATAAGACTGACATGACACCTTCATAATCATGACATGACATATTTCATGAATATGAAGGAGAGTTTTATACATGTTATAATCATGTTATATCATAAAGTGTCATTTGCTTAATTATTACATTTCTAATGCAAATATGACATTGTTTGAGATGTCTTTGTTAGGACACCTTAATTATCAAACTTAATAAACCACTTATGCCTAGTTCACACTACATGACTTTAAAATGTCAGGCTGAACTGTTTGGATCACACTACATGACTTGCTCTCAGTGAAATCAGGAGTGTTCAAGTTGTTTAGCTGTTCACACCACATAACACAACGTGATTGATCCACAACAGGAGGTAACTCACTACACGAGTTGACAACGCACTGCATAGAGATACAACCACGATCAGATGATAAGAGCAAATCATTTGTGACTCAGTGAGAGCTGTTTTAGTACTATGTTACGGTGTAAATCCTGAAAATAATCAAATAAATAACGAGTGGACAACAACTCTGTCAGCAATCGATTCTATCTTGTCTACAAACCACGTTGTCACAAAAAAAACACGAAATAAATAAATAAATAAATATTGCGCCCCAGCAAAGAAGAGAACACAACACATGAATATGGACGTCAGACAGAAACTAGTGCTGCACACTGTTTGCGCGACGATCTGCTGTGAGGGAAAAAATGCAAAAAAAGAAGAAAAACTAAAGATTTACCTGGTGTCCTCAACCCATGCGTTGCTATGATTGGCTGTCCTCATGACAACACTGAGTTTGAGTCGCGCGACGGCTCTGGATATCTAGCAGGCTAGATATTTTTTCTGGGCTCGGCGACGTGTCTGCGAGCGTTTTCGCTGCGTTGTTGGCTCTTTCATACTAACAGATTGGCGAGCGTTCATTGTCCGCTAATCGCCTGCGATTTGCACGCGATAACACCCTGACCTGTTGGCGACTCAACAATTTGCAAATCGGGCTTAAAATCATGTAGTGTGAACTAGGCATTAGCTTCATGGGTTAACGTTACATTAAACTGTCAGGTAGTTGGTTGTGACATTGGCTGTCATGAGGCCATTATAACATTTTAATGACAAATTAAGTTTGTACCCTTGTAGTTGAGGTCAAGAAAAATATTCATAACACAGTCATAACGGCCTCATGAAAGCCAATGTCAAAATCAACCACATGACAGTTTAATGTGATGTTAACCCATAAAGCTAAGTGGTTTCTTAAGTTTGATAATTAATGCTTATGACATATTTATGACAATTTATGTTGTCTTGGTAATGTAAAGTTGTCATTACTAAGACAATGACAGGTTATGATGTATTGGTTTATGTCAAGTTGTCATAACAAACACATCCCAAACAATGTAATAGCTGCATTAAAAATGTCATAATTGAGCGAATGACACTCAATGACAGTTGTCATAAACATGCATAAAACCTTCATATTCACGATGCGAGTCATGTCATGATTAGGAAGGTGTCATGACAGTCTTATGCACACACCTTCAAGTGAAGTGATTTGCATCCTTTGAGTGTTTAATATGTTTGACTTTAGGCTCGGTTCAGAATGATGTTATAATGATGCATTCAAATAAGAATGGTTTGATAATGAGCTCTTTCTGGTGTAGGAGTAAGCAGCAGGTGGGGGAAGTGATGCTGGCTTTTAAGGGCAAGGTCAGACAGATGCTCAGGCACTCCGAGGCGTCTTCAGTGGTCGAGTACGCTTACAACGATAAGGCCATCGTCTCCCAGAGACTCATGCTCACTGAGGAACTCTACGGAAACGTATTCCAAGTCTGCAAGGTACGTGTGCTCTCAGATGCCAGATGAGATGCCTTGAAGCTTTATGTAAACCGAAAGATAAGTCTGTTTGCTGTCCATAAAATTGCTGATAATATTTGCTTTTTTTGCCAGTCCCCAGTTTGTCCTACATTAGAGAAGGTTTTGGAAGCAAATCCAGAGAAGATGGAGAGCATCATGGATGAAATGAAGCAGATCCTCACACCAATGGCACAGAAGTGAGTTATTCTTAAAGCTGACTTGTAGGGGTGGGAATCTCTAGGCTCAATTAATGCATTACGTTCCCTCTACAGGGAGGCCGTCATTAAACATTCATTGGTCCACAAAGTTTTTCTGGACTTCTTTGAGCACGCTCCCGCCAAACAGAGAACGGTGAGTGTTGTGCCCAGTCTGACTGCTGATGTCACTGTGTGCTGCCTGTGCTGATGTCTGTTTTGGGCTGTCCTTCAGGAGATGATCGAGTCCATCAGAGAAGCGGTCGTGTACATGGCACACACTCACGATGGAGCCAGAGTGACCATGCACTGTTTATGGCACGGCACACCTAAGGTTGGCACTCCTGTAGACTCTCCACATTACACTCTTCATGCTCGCTGGTGTTGGCTTTTAGTCTGACATGGTTTTGTCTCTGCTTTCTTTCAGGACCGCAAAGTTATAGTAAAAACAATGAAATCATACATTACAAAGTTTGCAATGGTAAGATGCCTTTCTAATCTGTGCAATCTATGAATGAGGGAATTTCACAGAAAACATTAAACGTCTCCCTAAAATCCATATGTATACAGTCCTGGTCAGAATTATTGGGATTTTTGGTAAAGATGACTAAAGAAGCCTGTGAAAACACATCTGCAATTCTGTATGGTTAATCCTTTTGACCTTTCATTCAAAAAGTACCCAAAAATCTAAATTTTCATTGAAGTAAAAATGGTCAGGAAAAGCTATTTTTTAAAGAAAATTTATCAATTTCTGTTTTCATTTGATTTTTTTTTTTTTTTTGGGGGGGGGGGCACATTAACAAACCTCAAATAATTTGGTATTTTAACAATTTGTTATTTATTCCATTAAATGTTTCACGGAAGTAAAAACGATTTTTTATTTTCAGGGTGAATATGCTCATCTGGTCTTATTGGCTGCATTCGATTGCATTGACGACACCAAGTTGGTTAAACAAATTATCATCTCAGTAAGTGTTCTTTAATTAGATATAGAGTGCCGAAGTTACGCCGTCACTTTGTAGGCCAAAACGCGGAAGTGAGTTAGCATTTTAGCACTCCCGGTTCCCTCGCTCTAAAGTCTATTGGATTTTTGAATGGGTTATTGCTAAATCGCCTGAAATAAGGTATTTGGTGAACAAAGCCTTTAAATAATTTCACGGTTTGATCTATGACATAGAACGCAAAGTTATATAACCTGTTTGTGTTTTTTTTTTTTTTTTACTTTTTTGGTCTGCTTGTTTTTTTTTACTTTATATAGGCTTCAAAATGTATACATTTTGGATTAACTTGTAAAGATTATCTTGATAGACAATACCTGTAAGAGTCACAACTCTTTGTTGAACACAGATCTTATTTTTTGCGATTTTCAAAAAGTCTGGGTAAAGTGCATAGCTTTTCGATCAAGGGAACCCATGCGACGCTAACTTCCGAGTTTTCCTACAAAGTGACGTCATCACTAAGGTTTTCTGTTGTTTTCTCTCTCTCTTACATTTGATGATTTAATATTTCTTATATCTTGTCTTATTATGCTCTCAGGAAATGGTTAGTTCCTTATCTGACATAATCAGCAATAAATATGGAAAAAAAGTGCTTCTTTACTTACTGAGCCCAAGAGACCCCGCACACCTCTTACCTGAGATCATTCAGGTGCTTGAGAAAGGTGACGGCAACGCACACAGGTATGGCGTATGAGGAAGTGTCCACTTTTCTATGAATGTGCATGCCATTTGGATCAACCCTGTGTTATGGACAGTAAAGAAACGCTCCACTCAAACGCTGAAGCCTGTTGTGTTTGGTCCTCCAGTAAGAAGGATGTAGCGGTCAGGAGGAAAGAGCTGCTGGAGGCCGTGTCCCCTCCTCTGCTGGAGCATCTGTGTGAGAACGCTCAGGCTATGGTGATGGATAAAGCCAGCTGTGTGGCTGTGAGTGACATCCTGGGGGCCGCCATTGGAGATCTCAGGCCGGCCATGGAAGCGGTGGCGGCTCTGGCGGCCGGGCCACTCGTACCAGGTGGAGAAGATGGCCAGGTAACTCATCTAAACGTTTCAGCCTCAGATATTTGCAGTGCTGTCAGTAATAACAGGCAAACGCTCTGTTGTTGGCATTGAAGTTCATTGAGATTCCTTTGTAAAAGTATTTTTTAAAATGACTGATTTAAAGTCATGTCTTGAAGCATTGGAAGTGGTCACCCAACAATTGTGAAGATTTTAATCAAATTGTTATCTCTTGAATGAAAGAATTTTAGTATTATTTTCTGCTGGGCCATTCGGGAATCTCTGGAAACGAGCAAGCAGACAGTGCTGTTAAAGAAGCATTATCTACAGAACCAGTTAAATGCTCCATGCGTTTCACAGATCTGAGACCAACATTAAATACAACAAAAAACAATGGCAATTTTTTGAGATCAGTGCTTGAACAATATAGCCTGGTCCTACCAGACTCTCGTACACAGTTCATTTGTACGGAGTCTGGCCACTCTCCATTGACAAGCGTTAACTTCCTTGAAGCGGGGTACTCTGTTGAAGTCTAAAACTATTAAATCTGCCATAACGTTATGGATGGGCAACGATTAATGGCATCCAAATTAAAACTTTGTGTTTCCATAATATTTGTGTGTAGTATGTATAATTAACTTGTGTATATATAAATACCCACACATGTACATGCAAATATTTTTTAAATATATACATGCATGTGTGGGTATTTATATATACAAATTAATTATACACACTACATACACATATGTTATGTAAACACAAACTTTTATTTGGATGCGATTAATCATTGCCCATCCCTATAACGAATCACTAATGTAAGTGACGCATGACGACTCAAACTAGCGCATCGTTCTCGGCCCCTCCCTCTGTTCGCTGATTGGACCGGTAAAAAAAATTGATCGAAAAAAAAAAAAAAAACAATTGAAACCCAAAACGACAACCTCAGACGACAATATAAAAAAAATGTAAAAGCCAGTTCATGACCCCTTTAAGGTTTTTTAAAAAAAATCTTAAGCATCTTTAGTTTGATTTGTTTAATAATGGTGGTAATAATTTTAGCAATGGTGTTGACTTATGAATTTGTACATTGTTTTTCTTAAAGCAACACTATGCACTCTTTTTTTTTTTTGTAAAACAGTGACCTCTAGAGCTACTGTGGTGTACTTGCACGTAAATAACAGTTATTCCTGTTACTGCATACCTACTGAACTACTGTCAAGTTTTAGAGTACTTTATAATAATAAAGTTGCCTGTTTGCTGACTTGTAACGTTTTAGTTAAAAAAGTTAATAGTTAAAGTTAATAGCCTATAGTGTAGGACTAATGTATAATTTCATTTGTGTTTTGATTTAATGTAAATTTTACAAAATGTCAGATGACATCAATAAAGTTAAATGTACGTCGCATTATTTCATAACATTGGCCATTATTATTTCATTAGACATGATTGACATAATAGTTAGCAAATTGTGTTCAATTACACTCTAGGCTTATATATGTCCTAATAATTATGTGAGATATTGACTATGTTCTCATGATAATCGTAGGAATCAATATCAACAGCGTCAAGATTTAATTGATTAATAATCAACACAATTTGAAGAAAAATTACAGGCGGGAAGTGCACTGTTAGTCCAAAAAAGTTTATTTAACAGTAACTTACGCCATAAGAACCAGACACAGGACTAACGTTACGTGATACACATCACAACACCTGAGTTCAGCTGGCAAACTAGCTCTTGTGGCAACCTCGGGAATAAAACATAACGAAAAACTAAGACAAAACTAAGAGAATCGACTGTTTATTAGGAAGTCTGTTTACAGCTTTTGTAAACAAAAGCTAGCTTGACGTGTGGAAATTATTGAACTGGTCTAATTATCAACAATGAATGAATGAACAGCACCGTAAAAAGTAACAAACTACAAGTTAGTGCAGCAACATAAAACATAGAATGCAAACAAGTTTAGAAATAAGAGATTTACTTACAAGTCAATCACAAGATCGCCTGGTCAGCATCGCAGTTACAATCCAGTGCTGCTTTTAAGCTCGCGCCAACAAGTGAAAGCCTGACCAAGTGGTACCCCTGTCCGGTTTCTAGCACGGTCCGATTGTCTTTCCCTTTTTCTGGACATTTCTGATGGAGTTTTCTTGGATGCGCACAAGTAGCTTCACATGTTGTTGTTGATGTGTGTGACGTTGCTGCCGTAAACCATTTCGTGATTCTCGCGAGCTGTGTCAGTTCGCCCTGCTATGACTTTGTTAACCACCTAAATGACTTTGAAGCTGTTATATTAAGGTACAGATCTTGCATAGAGTGCCTTTAAAACATATTAAAAAAACACACACACAACATAGACATTATAAATAACATTAAAAGCTTTAAAGTAATGTTTGATATGTGTGTTTCCTGAAGCTGCATATGGCAGAACACCCCGCTGGTCACCTGGTGTTGAAATGGTTGATCGAGCAAGATGCCAAGATGAAGGAGGCAGCGAGAGAGGGCAAGTACAAACTGTCAAACCCTGACACACCCACTTTGAGCTAAAAGCTTGCTGGGAATTTTCATGATACTTTAGGGTTTCCTTTTCTATTTTAAAAAGTCACTTTGGCCTGTGTAAGCCTACTAATAAAAATAAAGTGAGCAGTTTTACATGAAAACACAAGTTTTACTGTCCTCTCCTGCCTTATTTTGGTCCACAGAGCGTTTTTCCAGGATTCTTCTGGAGAAGGTGGAGTTGGAGGACCTCAAGACGTGGGCTTCGGTCAACCGTGGTGCCATTGTTCTTTGCAGGTAAGTTTATGGCTCGCACAACTGAGCAAATGCACTCCTTTTAGTGTACTCGCTTTCGAACTGGTGGGCGTAAAGAATACCGCAGCAGCCCTTGTTGTTCGAGCGTTAAATACGCTGAATATACTCCCAGAAGAACATGTCTGTATTCATTCATGTTGAAAGCCTCAAAGTGCTTATCTTATGACATCACAAGCTCACTATCGCAGCAAATTTGCTGCTTTTCCATCATACAGTCGATTATTAGCTGGAGGAATTGCCCGCAGTGAGCTTTGGGTTAAGCACATCTTCCACAGTCCTGCTTCATTATGCCATGCTGTTGTCTGTATGCTAATAAAGAGCTAAACTGTGGCTCCCAGCTGCAAACCCTTGAGTTACACCCCGCAAAGGATTATGGGTTTTTTCCACTCCCCGTCTCAGCCTCAGTCTTTGTGCATGACCTCTTATAATCTCCCTAAGACTTTAAGCAGCGAGAGATTTGTTTCTTTATATTCTCAGCCTAGACTGTTTGTTTATTCTGATGTCACTTCTTTTTTCCACCAATCAACTGTCACAAATGTGAAGCCCTCCCTGCATACAGAGAGGCACCTAATCTATGAATGGATCTTTGCATTGATTCAAGTTTCCGTTGCTTTATTTGGTTTTCTTTGTTTCCACAGCCTTCTTCAGAGCGCAGATGAAAGTGTTGCTGAAGAAGTGAGAGCTATGCTGAAATCTATCCTTCCTAAACTACAGAAGATCCAGAACTGCAAAGGAGTTGAGGTTCTGCTGGAAAAACTGGCGTAAAAGGAGGTTGACGTCCCAAATCAATGTTATTTAGTGTGTTCTTTCTTCTGGATTTTTAATTGTGAATTTATATGCAGATGTATGTAAATATAAAATACACAAGAATACCCGGACCTGTTTTTGAGTTATTTATTTATGTCTAATCTTGTGAAACAAATTAAGGACTCGTTCAAGTCATATTTTGTGTGCCCCGATATATAAAAATTATATTTATACATCCTAATTATATTTATTGTAGTAAACTGAAAATATGCTGTTTTAAAAATATTTTGTCAAGACTATTTCACCTTCCAATTTCATGAGGAAATGTTTATTGGCATGAAAATCACTATGGTCATATAAATCTGCTTTTATTTTGTGCCAAGTAAAATTCCTTCTTTTAATTTTTTGGGGTGAAATATGACTCTTGAAATACGAAATTTGTTTTATATATATATATATATACACACACACACACATTTTTATATATATATATATATATATATATATATATACACACATTTTTATGTGAAAAGTTCAGATGCAAAAGCCTCTTGCATCTGAAAATTTTCTTCTAAAATGACAATTTTTATCAAGCTTGTATATTTATGTTCAGTAATTTCACTTAAATTGCAATTAATAGGTAATCTTCATTTCCATTTAGGTGAAATTACTGAACTTAAATATACAAGCTTGATAAAAATTATAATTTTAGAAGAAAATTTCAAATGGCACTTAGAGGCTTTTGCATCTGAACTCTTTATATATATATATATATATATATAGAGACCATTTTTCAAGATCTAAACAACACTGCTCCAGAAACACTTTCAGTTTTTAACTGTTTTCTTTTTCACATGTAAAGAAAACATCTTACAGATGATTAACTTTTTGATTCAGTTTTATATGTTTTGTTGGTTATATTTTATCCCAGCTTTTATGTAGTGTTAAAAAACTGAAACAGGAAGTGCTTCTGGACCATTGTTGTTTACATCTTGCAAAATGGTATATATATATATATATATGAAGAGTTCAGATGCAAAAGCCTCTAAATGCCATTTGAAATTTTCTTCTAAAATGACCATTTTTTTCAAGCTTGTATATTTAAGTTCAGTAATTTCACTTAAATGACAATTAATAGGTAATCTTCATTGCCATTTAAGTGAAATTACTGAACTTAAATATACAAGCTTGATAAAAATGATCATTTTAGAAGAAAATTTCAAATGGCACTTAGAGGCTTTTGCATCTGAACTCTTCATATATAAACATCTGTATGAATATATATATAGGTAGGTAGCTTTGAGGATGGAGACACGCAGGCTTTAAAATTAATTTTGTTTCTCTGCTCTACCATCTGTCCTTGGGACTTCAATGATCCCCAAGGATTAATCTTTCAAGGATTATCAATGCTTGCATGAGCATACTTTTCAGATTTAATTACATTCTAGTTGTCTGCATTCTTATAGATGTCACAATGGCCACCCTTTTTTAAAGAGATATTTCACTTTAAAATTAATTTTTGATATGTTTTAGCTTACCTCAAGGGCATCCAAGATGTAGGTCTCTTTGTTTCCACAGCATTTTCAATTTTGACATTTTTTTGGTCAAACCGGTGTTGTCTGTCAGTCCAATAATGCAGTTTTAGGGAGTCCACCTCAAAGAGCATGCACAGAGAAGTCAAAATTAAACATGATTTAATGACTCGTGAATGTAAGTACACACTGATGGCCTAGGCTAAGACACGAAAGGAGCGGTTTGTGTGAGAAAACAAACAGTATTTATATAGTTTTTACCTCTTGTTAACAGCCGTCGAACTGAACCGTCTCCAACGTGACGCCGGAAGGGATCTCTCGCGCGTCTGTCACTCATTGTTTACACGGAGATTTCGGAAGTTTTACCTTTCACTAAACATGTTTAGATATATCGAAATCGTCTTCCATTGTGATTTCCCGTTTTCCTCTTTAAGTTGGCTTTGAGTCATAACATAGCCCTGCCAATACAATATGGCAATTAACCTTATAGGAGATCTTTTTCCAATCTGCCCAGCTCGGAAACCAGTTGCTATAAATCATAAATCGGCTTTTCTTGATAGACACTAAATGCCTATGCAAGATTGTAAAAAGGACTGATAGTGAGCTTGTGCTTGGCCAGATGTTAAAACCTTCAACTGATTATTTGAAGCAGTGTTTGTCTACACTGGATTATTTGTCTTAACATTGCCTTTAACCCACTTTTTATTTTTAGACTTTTTATTCCTTACAATTGCTTATGGCACAGTGAAAATCAGTTGATATCTGACAAATGCATTTGTTTTCCAAGAAGAGGTTTTATTAAACTCTGTTATAACCTGCAAGAGCTCTCTAAATGCAGAGATTAAGCATTAAAAAATCTTATAAGGGCTGCCTGTTATGTACAGTATACAAAAGTTGTTCAATATAAATGTATCCCAGCAGCACAAACAACATGGTTTCTATAGAGTTAGTAAGTTGTTTGAAGACAGTTGTTCTGGTTGTTTTTAATTTTTTGCTGTCCATGAGTTTAAAGTCCATCCATTGAAAAAAAAAAAAAAAAAAAAGAGTAGGTCAGTGCATCACACCCTAAAAACAATCTGCGAACGACTTTGCAGCCCTTTTCACAAACCTCACTTTCCCACGATTCTTTATATTGGAGGTGTATTCATAGGCTTTCAGCTTTGCATAGTAGTCTGAGAATTTATTAAACAGGATGGAGATTGGCATGCCGTTGAGAATTATTCCAAATGAGATGCAAGCAAATGCAAAAATCCTCCCTAAAGCGGTCTCAGGAAACATGTCGCCATAGCCCACAGTGGAGATGCTCACCTGTGGTATAAATGGACAAGGAATACATCAGTGTGCAGTAAAATGACAAAAGATCTTTTTAGATTAAAAAAAAAAAAAAATCAGTCACAAATTCTCAAAATGCCAGAAATGTCATTAGAGTTAAGAAGAGCAAGTGTAAATTATGCTGAATGAAGAAGCAACACATTGATGTCAACACATTGAGGCAAAGTTGTTCCACTAGGGCAACACAATTGAGATGAAGCATTTAAAGTAGTAGTTCACTTAAAAATATATATATATATATATATATAATGCACTTTATTTGGAACCAAACGGTTCAAGGTCCAAAAGACAATTTTAGTCCAAACTGCAAACTGTTCAAAGGGCTTTAAACGATTCCAGACGATGAATAAGGGTCTTATGAAGTGAAATAATCGCTCATTTAAAAATAATAATAATAATAAAGTTTAGGTTTTATGAGCTCAAATGCTCGCCTTGCTGTTCTGTGATGCGCGTTCGTGACTCCCCTATTCGCACTCGTTCATCAAATTGAACGAATCTTTTCCAGAGTCAACTCGTTCATTTCCTTCGTTGAATGATCCAAATGACACGAAAAAAGATTCGTTCATTTTAATAAACGAGTTCGAACAGGAGAGTCACAAACACGCATCACAGAACAGAACAAGGTGACCATTTGAGCTTATAAAACTTAAACTTTGCTTCTTTTTTTAATGAGCGATCATTTCACTTGATAAGACCCTTATTCCTTGTCTGGAATCGTTTAAAGCCCTTTAAACAGTTTGCAGTTTGCACTGAAACTGTCTTGGACCTTGAACCGTTTGGACCCTATTGAAGTCCATTATATGGAGAAAAAAACCATAATTTCTTTTCAGCTGAAGAAAGAATGACATGGATATCTTGGATGACATGGAGGTAAGTAAATTATCATCAAAAGTAAAAAAAAAAAAAGTCAACTACTCCTTTGATAGCGTTATAGCAGAAAGACACCAGAAAGTTTTGCTCTGTCAGTACTATACACAAAAAGTACTTTGATTTTACCATGTTTTTTGGACGTGTACCATGTATATACTATCCTAATGTTAGAAGTATGTTGGTGCACTATGTACATCCCATTGTATATGGATAATATCAGGCCCATGATACATCAAAGTATCTTTGCATTATCACCTAACCCCATCCCTTTACCATGGTACAACCACAGTACTTTTTCTACCTGGCCGGAAAAAAACATGTACTTACAGCTGCCCACCACCATGCATGTGGAATACTGGTGAAGTTTGTGTGATGCACATCATGCTCTACGGTATAAACCATGGCAGAGAAGGTGAAAATTCCCATCGCAATGAAGAGGAAAAGACAGCCCACTTGTTGGTAACATTGCCTGAGCGTGAAGCCGAAGGCTCGAAGTCCAGTAGAGTGACGCGCCAGTTTTAGGATTCGAAATATTCTCATGAGTCGCATGATGCGGAGAACTTGCCCCACTTTACCAACCCGTCCTACAGTCTCAATATCGCTACCATGTCTCGCATAGTCACCATCCTCGAAACTCTCTAGAACCATCTGAATATATAATGGAAGAATTGCAATCAGATCCACTGCATTCAGCACACTCTTTGTAAAGTGTGTGAGGTCAGGTGTGGACACAAGCCGGAGAATATATTCCATGGTAAAAAATGCAATGCAGAGCATCTCAACATACTCACAGTAGGTCTTCCCACTCAGGTTGCCGGTGCTCATCTTCTGCATTTCCTCTACTGTATTGAGCGTCATAGCCACAAGTGATACCAGCACGAAGAAACTGGATGCTAATGCCATGAGCTTGGCTGTGACTGATGAAAAGGGCTTCTCCATCAAGTTCCAAATGAGGAAACGAGTATGACCAAAAGCCATATCCTGGAACAGGTCCTCGTGTTCCTCGGTTTCCACCTCTGCCTCAAGTTCTCGTTGCACCTTCAGCTGTTCGTTGAGTTCATCTTGCCGTTCCTCAAAAGAAATGCGGCAGCAGCGATGGGTGTTCTTGATACGAACGCCCCAGTAGTTGATCTCCTCCAAGAAATTGCGTGGGCACAATTCATCTTTAATCCAGAGAACTCCGGTCCTATAGAAGTTGAATATGCTGTGGAAGACGTCTGGATCCCTGTCAAAGAAAAACTCATTATTTTGGACAGTATAATCATCACAGAGGTCAAGTTTCCGGTTGTGGTCCGTATACGTTGCAAGACGGCCGATTCTTGTTTTGGGATATTTTGCTGCTACCCTGTAAGAGATCTGGTAGACCTTGCCCCCTACGTTGATGTTCAGCATATAGTTCTTAGTCTGAGTGGACAGTTTACTAGGGGTGGACAGCAGTCTATCCTCTTCATCGTCTTCATACTCTGCGTAGATGTCATAAATATCCTTACTTAATTCCTGCATCGAATTCCATGGCTTCACCCAGTTTTGCTTTCCAAAAGGAAGCGTGGAGTCCTCTGGATCCTTGGCAGTGGTTGTGACCCCAAGTTTATAGTTGGGGAAAAGGCTTTGCCTCCTGCCTTTAAGCTTGATCATGGTGCCAGCGTCCTCTCAGCTTGGCAGATGCAGAGGTTACTGGAGGTGTAGAGGCATTAGATGGCTCTAATACCTCTGTGCTGCTTCCCGCAGTTGCTCAGGGGTCTGACTCAGACTAATGTTGCTGACAGAGAGGATACAAGTGCTTAAAGGTTTAAATACTATGATCCTCTTCCAGACTTTCTATACCAACCGTGATGTCTTTCGTTTGCCGTACATTCACAGATCTCCGACCGAATGTGAGGATATTACACTGCGTTGCTTATAAACTACACCAACAGAGGTTATCTTTTGACATACCCTGCACCAAGCAGAGCTCTGGAATGTGGATGAGGATCATTTTGCGAGGGATGGACCAAGTAGCAGACCACATTTTAACTATCTCCTCCTTTGGAATCATTGAAGTGTTCAAATCTGACTGAAACTCCCAAAAGTTCGCAAATCTTAAAGTAACTACAAAATGAAAATGGCAATATTCAAATAAATAAATAAATAAGAATAGTCAGTTTAATATAAATAATTTATCTGTGCACATTATTTTTTAATTCCTTTGTCCTCATAATAACAACAATAACACGTTTCATTTTATATAGGGCTCAAGGACGCTTTACGATGAATAAGCAACAATGGACAATGACAAATGAAACAGTAGTTGTTTTCCCCCTGTTAATCTTTGATCAAAATAACTTCCCCTCCCTCTAGCAGAGACATCTCTTCTCTGATGACATGTTTACCAGCATAATGGCGGGGCAACATGTAACTCACATGAGATTGCAGCAATAGCAGACACCAATCCAATCAATTCTAGATCAAAATCCAACAGCTTTCTTGCCCGAGAAGCTGTTCACTCTGAACTACGGTGAATGTGATTTCACCAAGTACAACACAGTCCTCGATCAACATCTTTGTTGATCCTGGAAGAACGTTCCAATCAACCAATCAGATTTGAGGGACAAGTTTACAGTTTGTGTTACGTTTAGGCTTACAACCAGGGACATGTGCTTCTACATCAGTGTTATTCACCTATCATTTCCCTCTGATTTTAGGGATAACTTATAGGTAAGTGTAACCCCCTCCACCCGGGTCCTACTCGACCCGCTCCGAGCGGGCCTCGAACCCGGGTCTCTGGCATGAGAGTTAGGCGCTCTAACAAGGAGGACTACAACTACTACTAGCTGGCCTCCGTTACACTCACCCCCCTAAACCTCACTCTCATCCGGGTCACGGCACCAATGTAACCCCCTCCACCCGGGTCCAACTACGGGCTAAAGACTGCAGCCTCTAGCGTATGTCGCTAGAGCCTATTGAGATCAGGGGAGTGAGGTTTACTCGCACAGCAACTACTAGCTGGCCTCCGTTACATAAGGATGGGTTTAGGGGGAGGGATAGGACATTAATGTTGTTCCAGGACCAACAAAATATGTTGACCCAGGAAATTGTCTTACTTGGGAAAATCCTGGTGACCCAGAACTTCTATGAACCTGATTTCACCAAGTGCATTAACATCTTTGTTCATCCTGGAACTACTTTCCAATCAACCAGTCAGATTTCTGGGATAAGAGGTTAGAGCTTGTCAAGTTTAGGCTGGCAGTCAGGACTTTCAGCATTGTTCCCCCATCATTTCTTTCCAATTTTAAGGCTAATGTATGGGTCGGGTTGGAACTGTGTTCGGACAGGAATGTTCCAGGATCAACAAAATATGTTGGCCAAATCACAGTGACCCTGAAATGACACAATAGGAGAAGACTATCGCAACTTCAATTTCATACAGTCTTTAACGTCATCAAGCCTTCCTGAGAAGTTCCTACTGAAGAGTTCAAGTGGTCTAACAACAAAAGTGGTTTTGGTCGGTATAATGTGACGTTTTCTTCTCTCTCACTTCCCACCAAAAGACAGGAAACTAATTTTAGTGCTGGTGTGACAAAATAAAAGCAAATATACACTTTAAATCAAGCACACACTATTATTTTTTTTTTACAATTACTGTTTGTCACACTGTATAAAATGATCCCAGTGAGATCTTGGGTAAAAGTGCGACATCAACGTCTTTTGTGTCAGACTCCACAACACACCACAGCCAACACTTTGGTCCCAACAACCTGGACACTTTTGGAGACTTCTATGGAGCTAAATGTTTATCACAAAGGCAGTTAATTACTGTAGTGAAAATAAAATTTAAAGACTACAGAGTGCCTTAGATGAGAAATCTTTTACAAACATGAAGTAGCTCTCAGACAGCAAAATTGCAATGTGAGCCCAGCTGTAATTGAGGTTATATACACACACATTTCATTATGTTTGTGCTGCCACTGCAAATATAAAGTTATAAATATCAGTTTACATCATGATTCTTTAATTGACACCACCTTCAAAAAATAAGGACTTTAAGTCGAAACTTTCGAAAGTAAGGAAAGAAGTAATTATCACTATCATTCTGCATTATTACATAACATTATGTGCAGGCGACCAGAATTTGAGTCTGGATCAGATCCTGGCCTGTCTAACCTAATCTAATCTCAAAGCATCTACTCAATTTTCAAATTCAAATCACATGGTTCATTTTGACCAATAAAGAAGCTTACTTTAAACTTTAATTTTATTTTACGTTTGCAAAGGTTTCCTTTTCACAATACAGAGCATTCTGTTCCCCTGTACACTGCTATAAAAGGTCACAGGAACAGCACACAAACATACAAAATAGTTTAACAAACTTCATTTTTTTAAATACATTTTCTTCTACCCCAGTACAGTGCCCAACCATAGCAAAATTGTTTCAGTCAAATGTATACAATCTTATTTACAGTGGAACATTTGATCAAAGTGCTTGAAGAATCCTGATGATGTTTTCCAGAGAGGGATATATACAATGTTTTACAAATGTAACAGCACTTTTCCCTATAAGCTTTTTTTAAACCCAGAAAGACACAAGAAGCTTCATAATAATGTGTCTCTGGGAAATAATGTTCATTTGGACAACGGAAAGAAAGAAACTTACATCTTAAAGACATTGCCATCTAAAATATGCATTTTCATTTAAATATTTCAGGCATCCACACACACTACTGACCATCTATTCTTGATTCTGGCTCTCCAGCTATGTCGTCATCCTTGAAAGTAAGGCTGTTGAATCGTATTACGCCCGTTTATGGTGTGAGCGAAGGTAAAAACTCAAACCCTCGGAATTCCTTGATGCTTTGAACACACAAGCGTGAGCAGGATGCAAATACTTTCTGGTACCGCAAATCACATCCTCCCATTGGGTGAAAAAAAAAACTTGGAAATGCACTTCAGAAGGCAGGTGGTTGTGAAACCGTTGAAACGGCAGCAGTTGCCATTGGTGCCAAGTGGCTAGTAAATAAACTGGACCATTGTAGGGGTTTTGGGTTATGACAAGTCATCTTCTGTGTTTACCACTGAAATCTGCAGGAAATGGACAAGACAATTAGGGGGCTGAAGTTCTTGATGCATTATAGCTTGTTAGGAAAACGAAGCTTTTAGAAAAATTAAACCGATTTCTGGCATAAAATGTAAAAGGAACCATATTCCACAAACACATAACCACAGGCCCTGTTTACACCTGCCATTAAGGTGTGTTTTGGTCGATCAGATAAGAAGTGGACGACGCTAAATACAGGTGTAAACGGGGTCTAAAACGTTTTGAGCTTGTCCACTTTTGAACACTTCCAGAGGTAGTTGTAAGCGCATCAGACTGGATTGCTCTCAGTGTAAACACTCATGTGGTCCAATGCTTTTGAAAAGCCACAAAAGACTGTCTTCCCTCCGCCTACTGAACTAATGCGTAAACATCATGGGAAGCGGCTAGCCAGAAGGGATTTAAACTTTGTCGGCTGAAGACCAAAGTTTGGTTTGAAGATGAAAAACATACCAAGCACAACGTTCTCTCACCATTCTTGATTTCTAACAAACACACACAGCATTCGGCTGGTCTTGCGTCTGTTGGAGCAGAAACTAAAGCTGCTGCTCTTCATATGTTTTTCCATTGTCTCCGGTCGTGTTCATGTGTAAATTGCACAAGCCCATACATTTACCCCACAGAAATCAGAACAGAAGTGATTGAAAGTGGATAAGAGAGAGAGAGAGATGGAAAACACCAGGTGTAAAAGGATATGCGTCTCCTTTTGATCAACCAAAACGCATCTAAAAGGGTTAGTTTACCCAAAAATGAACATTGTCATTAATGACTCACCCTCATGTCGTCCCATGCCCAAAAGACCAGTTTAAGATATTTCAGATTTAGTCCGAGAGTTTTCTGTCCCTTCATTGAAAAATGAACATGTATTTTCTATGCTTCAAAACATTCTAACAAACCCACTGATGTCACATGGACTACTTTGGTGATGTCTTTATTTCCTTTCTGGACAAGTGTAACCCCTCACACCCGGGTCCAACTCGCCCCACTCCGAGCGGGCCTCGAACCCGGGTCTCCGGCATGAGAGTCAGGCGCGCTAACAAGGAGGCTAAAGACTGCAGCCTCTAGCGTCTGTCGCAAGAGCGTCTATTGAGATCGGGGAGTGAGGTTTACCCGCACAGCAACTACCAGCTGGCCTCCGTTACACTCACCCCCCCTAAACCTCACTCTCATTCGGGTCACGGCACCAATGTAACCCCTCACACCCGAGTCCTACTCGCCCCGCTCCGAGCGGGCCTCAAACCCGGGTCTCCGGCATGAGAGTCGGGCGCGCTAACAAGGAGGCTAAAGACTGCAGCCTCTAGCGTCTGTCGCAAGAGCGTCTATTGAGATCGGGGAGTGAGGTTTACCCGCACAGCAACTACCAGCTGGCCTCCGTTACACAAGGACAGTATTAATACCGTGTATACATTTTCAATGGAGGGAAAGAAAACTGTGTTCTGAAGATAAATGGAGGTCTTACAGGCTTGGAACAACATGAGGGTGAGTCATTAATGACATCTTTCATTTTTGGGTGAACTAACCCTTTAATACCAGGTGTAAAAAGGGCGACAGAACTAATCTCCACTGTTTCCATTTTTGGTATTATAGCAGAGAAACATGTGCTTGTAACAATGAGGTAGATGAAAAATCTTTGGTTTCATTAATGCCAAACCACAGATAATGATTATGCATTACTCACAGCAGGATATGTGTGGCCTACAGAAGCACTGTGTCTCGTGATATCGATATTGAGGTCTTCCTCTGTGGTCTTGAGATATACTGGATTATCGAAGTTCATGCTCTTCTTATTTTTGATCTGCCAGTTGCGCCACATTAAGTAACCACCCGCAGCAGCCATGGCCAATAACACTGTAGGCAAAGAACAACAAATTTAATAACTAACAATTCATGTGTAAGAACAGTAAAAATGTGCTTGCCAATGTGTAACATTAAGAGAAGGAACGTGTTAAAAACTCCAAAACTATCTTGACAAAATGTAGTTCTTCCTCTTTGACACATGCCCAAACTTTGTTGTTTCAAAATTAACTGGTCCATAGACTTTTACAAGCTAAATGGCTGTAGTTACGTCATAGCCATTAAATATGATTTGCTACTTGCTAGTTATTGGTTGAAGGTGGTTTTGTTAGGAATGACAAATTCATTCTACAGAGCATTTGACTGGTCAATAACCAGCGTATTGCAAAACTTTTGGTCCATTTTCTCTGGAAGAGGAAGTATGGATTTCAAAAGAATTAGTCTGCTAAAGATTAGTCAACTTTTAGGAGTACATTGACACATACAGTAGACGACTTAAAAGCTAACATACATGGAATAAAAGCCTCAACTTGAATTCACCAAACAAACACCGATGTATAAAATCATGAATACTACAATTGCATACAGGATCTCATTACAGGATCAGTAACAATATACTTACACACAGGTAGAATAGCCCAGGCAGCAGCGGATCCTTTGGCTGATGAATTTACTTCATGTATGGAGGTGCTTATATTTCCTTCTAAAAAAACAAAAATAGTAGAAAAAGTTCAAATCTTAAGACTATGAAACAAACTATATTAAGAGTTCGCAAAGAAACATAATAATGGAAATGGCATAAATTAAGTTTGGATTTGAGGCCAAATAAACAAGCTGCAACAAAATGATGAATGAGAGGCGGCGGTGGGGGGGGCACGGCGGCGGCGGGGAAGAGGTTATGGACCACCAATATTTCCAGTCCATCTGTTTTTAAAGGGTAGGATTTTCTATTCTAAATGCAGTGTTAAAGAATCTAGCTACAGTTTTCTTTTTAGATTAAGATTCAAGAAGATGGGAGGCAACTAGCCTTACCAGTATGAACTGGTTCAGAGGCTAACTTTGATATTGCAGATGCTGTAAAAAAAAGTACAATAACTGGAGACTCCTTTTTCATATAACTTATTAAATATATTAACATTTTTTCACAAGTATTTTTTTCATCAAAGTACATGCTTCAAATAATACAACCACAGTCAATGTTATCCACCTTAGTTTAACATAGCGCAGCGATTTGTAAATGTCTAACTCTGGTGTCACCCACTTCCTTGTTATGCTGCTTGATATTGCAAACTGGTATTTCTTATCATATTGCTGTAATGTACAGTCATTTGTAAACACCATTTACTGTACTTCGTAATGAATCGAAAGTCGCACATTCACTGAAAAAATACGTTTCAAATAGCAAAATAAGGTAGATAGGCTAAATGTAAACCAATCTGTAAACTTTCAGTTTGCCATTTGTTAAGAGTTAAAAAAAAAAAAAAAAAATCAGCAGACCTTAGTTGCGACAAGTAGAAATTCAAGAAGACTTAAACGCAGCTCGATGTGGGATATTCAAATATTCGTATGTTAGGAGGGACTAGCATTAGATAAAGTTTTAAAAATCATAAAATAGAGCTTTTATTAATAGATTAGTCATAGCACCTCAATGCAAGCCAATTCTACAGACTTCAATTGTCAAGCCAACTATATTGCAGGAAGCAAATCAAAGGCATTAGCCGCATTTCTACTGCCGGGCTAGGGCCGGGCCAGGGCTAACAGCAAGCCAAGACGAGCCAGTGGCCTCAGGCCTCAAGCACCGGGCTTGCGTTTCCACTGCCGGGCCAGTAGTCCAGCAGTGCTGCCTTAAACCCCGCCCCTAACACGCCTTTCTGGATCAAACGACATACAACCCAACCCATTTCAGCGTGTATTATGATTGTATTTATTTTTTAAGTTAGGAAGATACCATGTATATTAACTCACCGGCCATGGCTGCAATTATGTCCCGATTGTCTCATGAGTCGCCAATACAATACAATACTGCACTAGTAACTTTTAAATTTTTTTCCTGAACTTGAAGCGTTGCTCGCTGAATGCTTAGCTTAGAAAGTTCAGCATCGATGTATTTTATAACATCCTCGTTTCTTAACACGCCGTCACATTGACATTGTACCCTTTCTTCTGCCCAAATGCTCAGAAGAGCTTTGGTATCTTTCACAGACCAGTACAGGCGATTCTCCATTCCGAGCAGCGATTATTTTGCGCGATATAAAAAAGCGAAATGTGCATCTTGCTTCAGATCATAACGTTCCATAACACCAATAAACTCTGCCTTTTACCTTGAGCACGCCTCTAGCCCAAGCTGGCCCGCTTTGGCCCAAGGTATTCGAAGGGCCAGAAATCCTGGTCGTTGGCCCCAAGAAAGCCCCGGAAATGACAGAGGAAACGCGATTGGCCCTGGCACGCACTAGTACGGCTCGGCCCTGGCCCAGCAGTGGAAACGCGGCTATTGATCTTCATGCATGTGCAGTTCTCCAAGTAACTGCTTTACCTTTAGGGTGAGTGGGGTGAGGGGTCAGCCTACCTCCATCTCGAGGGGCGGCAGTAGATGCCTCTGTCATAAGAGAGCATTACAGAGCCGTAGCAATAAAACGGCTAATTCTAACCTTTATGGTAACTTGCAATTGTTTTTAGCACTGCAAGGCCGAAGATGACCACCAAAGAAAGATCATGAATGACAAAAATATGTGGTACACATACAAAAATGTAACGGAATGCAAATGCTTGATCAGCAATACACTGACTTGTTACGAAATGAAAGTTACGTGCCTGGTCTGCAGCGCAGGCCATCCGAGGAGAGTGTTTGACCTTGCGGACACACACATGTATATTTAGAAGAATGTTTGTTAATTTGTGGAGCTGGCAGGCACATGAAGGAACAGCCTCCATTCTCCATCTTCTCGTTACACCAGTTGGTCCCTGTTTTGAGAAGACAACAATGGTTACTACCAACATCTCCCCAGACTCTTCAAGGTTAAATCAGAGTTCAAACACTTCAAGGCTTCTGTTCTTTCCCAACAATGGAGACGTTTGGGAGTCACAGAATCAGCAAAACATTAAAGAAAACTCTAGATAAATCCAGGATTCACCAGACAGCTGAATTAGCTCATGGTACACAATGATGTCCTGTGGTTCATTGAGATTGCTGGCCAGCACGATTACATCCGATCCTGTGAACTTGTTTGCGCCGTAGATGGCCTCATTCTCACCGTCTGTCCAGAAAACTCGATCCTGCGATGGGGAAAAACAGTGAGGATAAGAGAGAAAACAAACTTAGTTTGTTAAATCAAATCAACTCAACAAATGCTTACATACTGCTATAGCACAATTTGATACTTCAATCGATTAATTTTATGCCGGGTTCAGACTACAAAATTGGCCAAATTTTGGCATAAAGGGGACTCAAGAATCAATCGTTTTTATCTTGTATAGTGTGTCATAGTGATCAACAACTATGCTGCATCTGCTGCACTTCATGACATCACAACAGAAAGACAAGCATGTTTCTTTTTTTCCGGTCGTCCACAACAGGTCTCCGTCACATCTGTGACTTTACGGAAGATCGTTTGTGCTCCTTTTGATCAGAAAGCTTTCAAACATTGCTTAATTCCACCTAGTAGCACCAATACCATTGTCTCTTATTTTGGCAATAGAAGAAAGGGTCATAGAGAGCCAGTAACGGCAATACTCCTGCTTTTAAGATGTTTCCTCGAGGGACGACCACGACAGAGTCAAACAAGATAAAGTCTGGCGAACGTTAGTGAAGGCCAAACCGGGTGAGTATTGGAATCAGTATTAGGCTAGTCCAACCATTGTTTACACCCTTGTGAAGTAAAGTTAGTCGCTAGTTCCACCTTCTCGATGACTTCACGCACGTCGTTAAAGACGGCAAGTGATGATTGGTCAGGAAGCAACGTGTAGTCTGACATGTTTCTTGTCTAAGACACAAGAATTCAGGATGAACCCAGCATTAGTTATCAGTTGTAATTGAGCTAGTTGGTGTACCTCAAAAACAGAAAGGGCAAAAGGGTGGGCTAGGTAGTCTGAAGACTGCAGAACCTTTCGGCGGTTGTCTCCATTCAAGTCTACGCTACAGAGCATGTGCAGCTTGGAATCCACCCAGTAGAGTCTTCCCTTGATCAAATCTACAAGACAAGAGGCATGATCAGGGGATAATTCATGATTTGGTCTACTTGGTCAAACAATAATCAAGTCAAGCCCATTCAACTGGAGCCCTTCAGAGTTTTAGGGTCTCCAACCCTAACTAAACACACCTGAACCAGCTAGGCAAGGCCTTCAGAATTATTTGAAATCCAATTCTGGCATGTGAAAGGCAGGTTTGTTGGAGCAGAGCCACATCTTAAGTTTGCAGGACTGTGGCCCTACATGAGATTTACCAGAGGTGCTAAACTCTGCTCCTGGAGGGCCACCATCCTGTAGTTTTTGGTTCCAATCTTCCTCCATCAAAAACCTGTAGTTTTCTAGCAATCCTGAACACCTAATTAAAGTTGAAGCTAAACTCCTCAGGACTGTGGTCCTCCAGTTTGGACATTTGGGCAACTTCTGCCAAACAAAAGTCCAAATGCTCCCACAAACCCCTAAACCATAGATGTCTTACTTCACTCCTGGAAGTCCACAGTCCTGCAGAGTTTAGTTTCAACTCTGAAACTTCCAAGAGAACAACAGGTGGGCGTGTTGAAGCAAACTAAACTCTGCAGGACTATGGCCCTTTCAAAAGCCAAGTTTCACACCCCTGCCCTAAACTGGCAAACACCACTAGTTTCTGGGAAAGCAGCATACCCTGGAAGCCAACCTTGCTCTTAGAGAGCTAGAATCCAGCAGAGTTTAGCTCCAGCCCTAATCAAACACACATGAACCAGCTAATCAAGGTGTTCAGGATTGCTAGAAAACAATGGGTCGGTCTGTTGGAGCAGGGTTGGAGCTGAAGTCTTCAGATAGCCTCCAAGGAGTGGGTTGAATTAAGGCTGCCCCTGCCTTACTGGTTCAACTATTGTAGTTGGTTCAAAAATAATGTAGGAGAAACATCACAAAACGTCACACACCAAGAGTGATTCCATTGGGCCACTGAATGTCTGTATCAACTAGGACCTGTCTGTCAATCCCATTCATACCAGACTTCTCAATCTTAGCTGGCTCGCCCCAGTCTGACCAATACAGGAATCTGTAATTGAAGGACAAGTATGCAATTATTTGAAATTTATACTAGCTCTGAACCAATGATCACTTTTAAAAGGTTTTAACTGAACAAACTTTTAGAGAGCAGTGGAAATGTTTAGATGATACCCATTCCAATCAATTTACCCTGAAAGAGGATCCACAGCAATAGAGGCTGGTTCTTTTAGGCCACTGTTAAAGAGCACCTTCCTCTTGGTCCCATTGAAGTTGGCAACAGCAATACTCTTACTGCCCAGGTCTGACCAGTAAATGTTTTTGTAAATCCAATCCACGGCAATCCCAACAGGAATCTGAACATTGTCAATCACCTTTGTGTGACTTGCTTCCTGCTTATCCAATACTGTGCTGTGGGGGGAAAGCAACCAAATCACCAGGCAAATATGGGTTTGTAAGCCATCTAAGTAGTAACAGAAACAAACATCTAACATTTATGCAAATAGTAGTTACTATATGACTTTAATGAGGAAGAGGCAACAGAGAGCCAGCGGTTACCTAAAAATTGCCTTCTGCCCCAGGTCAGCCCAAAATATCGTCTGCTGAACGAAGTCAGCATCAAGAGCAACTGTGTTCCGCAGCTGCTCCACAATCTGAGTGTATTCACGGCGCTCCAGGCCTAGTTTGCGGATGTCTCTTCGATTGGTGAAAATCAGACAGGGCTCTTTACCTGCAAAAAAATTAAATTAAAAGTAAAATATCTTAAATTCACCTTTCCCAAATTTAAGGTCATAAAAACACTTACAAGTCACAAAGAAATATCTGCATGTCTTAAATAAGGGCTTTAGAATGACAGAAATCTTGTTAAAACAGTTCCACGTTGCTGTGTTCATTGTGCCATTTGAGCCACCTTAAACTATCATCCATCTGCACTCTTCAGTCTGTTGTTCTTCCGTTCTTCCATCCATCCATCCATCCGTACAGACTATATACCTTTGTTTTGTAATTAAATTAGTATCAAATTCTTTAATAACGTCTTATCTTATATATCTTAAAATAAGCAGATACCTCAGTTTGACACTTTCAAACTATTAGAGGTGCATATCCTGTTTTTTTAATTATTAATTCCAATGGGAACCAAGCAATGTGGCTTGTGGGATTGACAGTAGATCTATTGAGAGCGTCGACAGATTCAGAAATGCACACCTTTATGCAAATGTCAAACACCTGACAGAAGTCAATATTTGTGAGGCACGAGTACTGACGTCTTGGGTGTTTAAAAAAAATGCAGGAGTTTCTTTTAAACTTTGTGTATGTCATATTGTTTACATATTGGACGCTTAAAGGGAGCCAATTTTCCACAAGTTGGTATTATTCTTCAGGGTCTTCATGTAAAGTTTGTAACATACTTTGATTAAAATTCCTCAATGGTTGTGTAAAACACCCTTTTACCTCCTCAAAAACAGCTCCGTTCACAGCGACCCGTTTCGGTGCATGTCTCTTTACATGATAATGGGTAACTACTCACCCCACCCCTCTCTTCTTTGGGGCGTGTCGATACAAGACTGTCTTGCGGACAGTATACAAATGACTGAGGGTGGAAATATGCTAATACGGGACAGTCCGTCAGCGGTCGTGGGTCAGAGCATGAGTAATGAGACATCATATTGCTCAAAAAAATCCAAACGGCTTGATTGAGTGTTTAGGCTTTTTGAGGATAAAAAAAAAAGTAGTGAATGGATTTTTTTCATTATAGGGTGGTTGTGTCCACACACTGCAGACACATTTATATGGAAACACCTTGTAAATGTGAATTTTGCCATACCCCTTTAACAGTTATATACTATGTTAATATACATTGTGATTAGACAGGCTGGATTTTAAAGTTTAAAAAGTTATTAAATAGACACCTTATCTTTACTTTGGGAATTTGGGAAACAAAGCTTGCATCTTGTTTTTGTGTGTATATAAATTATTATATTGGCTGGTTAATTTTGTACTACGTCATAAACGCTCTACATAACCCAAAGCAGAGGAGAACTGGCCCCCGACTGAGCCTGGGTTCTCCCAAGGTTTTTTTTCTCCATTCAATCACCTGATGGAGTTTTGGTTCCTTGCCACTGTTGCCTTGGCTTTCGGCTTGCTTAGTTGGGGACATTTAATATTCAACAATATTATTGATCTGAGTTGTATTATTTTCATGTTACCACTGTGAAACTGCTTTGATACAATCTGTATTGTAAAAAGCGCTATACAAATAAAGGTGACTTGACTTGAATTCTAGCATTAAACAGACTTCTGCTGCTGCAGAATAAACACCACAACTCTGGCTTGGGCTGTTTCAAAGCAATCTATTTAATTTTTATTCTTTAAAAAGCTGAAAAAAAAATGTCCTGAGAAAGACATGTACCACTGTTACAGTACCTGATCAGTCTGTATGTTGGAATTACTGAAAAATAAATTCTACTACCACCATTGGTGTGCATAACATGTTCAATAACTCAATCTGTCATCAATTATTCCTTTCTTGTTTGAACGGGAAACCCAATGTTTAAAACAAATCACAATTTGTTGAATTCAGCCAAGCTACAAAACTGAGGGTGGAACCACAAATGAAGTACAGAACATGAGAAGCTCTTACCTACAGCCTTGCATACTCCAGTGGTAGGGTCCATCTGATAGCCATTGTGACACTCACATTTGTAGCCTCCTTTAAGGTTTATACAAATTTGACTACATATACCAGGATTGAGGCACTCGTTGACATCTGTGGAGAAACAATCATAATCTCAGTTCCTGTTGAGGAGCACAGTCACAAAGATCCATTTTTTAGGACGTATGATAATCAATACTAATTGATTTTTGGACCACATTTGAACAGTACATGTGGCTATTCATACCACCGCAGGTCTTGCGATCGATGAGCTGGAGTCCTGGCGTGCAGTCGCACTCGTAGCCAATCGTCAGGTCGCGGCAGATGTGCGAGCAGCCTCCGTTATTCAGCAGGCATTCGTTCATATCTGAAACAAAATGTGGATTGCTGCGTTACACACTTGGAATATCAATGCGGCACATTCACAGGAGACGCATGGATGCAACATGTTGACATTTGCAGGGATCAATAATCCAGAGGGGTTCCACAAGATGAATGTCCCCAAGGTGGAACTATGTCCTTGAAACAGGTTTGAAAACATGGAGCATGCTACTTTATATTGACTACATATTGGACAAATGTGCCATAACACTAACAGTGTTTTATAGTTTTGATGAATGATGTTTTGAGCCCATGTCAACTAGTCGTGGATTACAACATAAGCTTGTTCTATATGGAAAATAAAAAAGAATGTGCATCAAAAGTCGAAAATGGATAAAAATACAATCATATTCCACTTTAAAAGCTTAGTTCACCCAAAAAGATATTTTTGCACAATGTTGGTAACCAAACATTTCAGATGAGCAAATTAGCTAATTTTAACAAATCTCATTTTTTGCTGTTTTAAGCACTGACATCTGGATTATTTTGACTAGATACACATTGTGATCCATTTCAAGGTCTTTTAGCGATGACTGTTTATGCACTGTTGAACTAAACTGATACTGCAAAAGACACAACAATAGTGGGGCAGAATTCCTATTTGGCATCCCTTTTATCCATCCCCACGGTCCATGCACACCCCAAACATCTGGAACAGTTTAAGCATTTAGGTCAAAAAGTACAGCTTGAAACTATTTACTCACGCTAACTTTTAGACTCAACAATGTTGTTTAACAGACTACTGTTGCTGTGTGAACCAATTATACTTCAGGTTCTTCCCCCTTACGCACCCATAATGCTTCAGTCTGTATTTAACCAAGTCAGCACACTACACACATCAAAAACATTTGAGTAAACTGTTCTACGATCCAAAAAAAAAAACAATATAAATATCATATTTTAAATAATTATTACATACAATAATTACGTAATACAGTTAGGTGACAAATTACACACTTCTAAGAATAAACCACATTTAATTATTCCTGTCACACCCAAGGTATTTAATTCAAAGCTTTGTGTGCACTAGTGATAGACCCCCTCTGAAATTTTTAGATGTAAATAGAAAACAGTGATGTCAGAAAGCCCAATGGTCTTTGGTAAGGAGAACAGCAAAACACTTATACGTACTGCACTCTTTGATGGGTTCATCACTCCAGTCAGGACAGTCACGGACCTTATTACACACTTTACTCATCTCAATGCACTCTCCACTCCGACACTTGAACTGGTCAGGGCCGCTACACTGAGTTACTGAGCAAACAGACAACGAGAACATCAGTTTCAGTCCTTGAAATAAACCAAGCACTGAAATATAGGATGTGAACCAATCAAAACATATAAAATGAGAGCAGCAGTTGTCAATTGGTGGGTTGTGACCCAATATAGGACTGTAATTCTGTTGAAAAAATGCTAACAATAGTATTCATGCATGGATAAAATAGCAAAATAGGCTTAATTATTATAAACTGATTACGTGGACTAGATTAATTGGTCAATTGGTAAAATGGCCAATATTAATTCAATATTTGTTCCAGTGTTTGTTACATGTCTTGGTGGATAAATTATAAAACACTGCCATTATATAAAAGTGTCTATTTTCATATTCAGTCAATGTCATAATCTTTCATATTACTGGGTTGTTAAAGGGATACTCCACTTTTTTTGGAAATAGGCTCATTTTACAACTCCCCCAGAGTTAAACAGTTGAGTTTTACCGTTTTCGAATCCATTCAGCCGATTTTCTGATATTTAGAAGAATATCAGTAGCCAGACCGTTTCTGGTCTCATTGACTTCCATAGTAGGAAAAAAATATACTATGGAAGTCAATGAGACCAGAAACTGTCTGGTTACTGATATTCTTCTAAATATCAGAAAATCGGCTGAATAGATTCGAAAACGGTAAAACTCAACTGTTTAACTCTGGGGGAGTAGTAAAATGGGCCTATTTCCAAAAAAAAAGTGGAGTATCCCTTTAATGGTTATACTAAAAGTGTTCTTGTTTTTTTTAAGTATATTTGTTCGATGGACTCACAGTTTTTGCAGTTGACTTCATCCGTGCCGTCTGCACAGTCCCTGAGCCCGTTACACTGCCGGCTGCCATGGATACAGGTGCCGTCATCGCACTTAAACTGGTCGGGCCTGCAGGTACGTGCCGCTGCAAACGACACAAACACAGACCTGTTACCAGAAGCTAAAACATGCAGAAAACAAAAAGTCCCGTTTCCATGACAAGATCAGGGACACGCAATAAACTCCAGCCATACATTCAACAACAAAACAACCCCGACAAAGAACTCACAGCAGTTTTTCTCGTCGCTGCCATCCTTGCAGTCCGGGTCCCCGTCGCAGCGCCACTTTCTGTGAATGCATTCCCCCGAGCCGCACTGCATCTCGCTGGGCGAACACTTCGCTGGCGGCGTCGGGTGTCGACCACAGCGCTCCGGCGACTCGTCCGATTGGTCCTGGCAGTCCACGTCGTCGTCGCACAGCCAGCTTCGGGGAATGCAGGTGTTGTTCCCGCAGGGGACTTCACTGGGGCCGCAGGAGGCAGGAGCGCAGTCCTGTTCGTCGCTGCCATCCCCACAGTCATCCTCACCGTTACAGACGAAATTACGAGACACGCAGCGACCGCTGGCACAGGTGAACTCCAGAGGGGCGCAAGTGATGTTCCCTATAACACCACACAGGAGAATGTGTGTGATGCTGATGTCGACAGGTTTCAGGATTACAGAATAGTCTTGTGGACACTATGGCAAATAATTCTGAAATTTTCTAGAAAATATAGCTTTAATAGTGCTAAATGTCCCTAAACGACTGTCAACTAGTCTGTTCGCATCAGTGTTGTGATTAACTAAAACTATTAGCCTACTAAAAGTTCTCTGGTTCATTTCTTCTGTTCAGTTCCTATGGGTGATCATACTGGAAAGCTGCTTTACAGTAGAACAAGAGGTTTTAATTCTATTTGAAAGACACAGACATGGTTTTTCTCATGTTTAATACTTTAAAGCTGCTTGATTTATGGCCATCTATTGTATGCTACATAAATAAACATAACTCATATCCACATCTCTATTATCAACTGCTTTTTTCTCTCCACTGTTATTTTTTATGCTTTTTTGTTATTGAAATGAAAGGGTGTAGCACATATATATTTACATATTCATTTAAACATTGCTGTCATCAGTGTGTGTTCAGCATCAGGATGTTCGCTAACAGTGCATCATTGCTCACGTATTCCAAACTTTTTTATCCCAAAGTGAAGATGAAAAAGAACTTCAACGTGAGTATGCCGAAGACTTGTGTATAAAAAATAAATTACTAGAATATCAACTAAAATTCAAACTGAAAAAAATATTAAAAAAAAAGTTTAATTAAAAACAAAATACTTTAATAAGTATATATAATAAATAAAAGTAAAACACTGATCTGTTTTTATTAGTATTAGTAGTATAGTAAAGTAGTATTATGGGATGAATAAATAAATACAAAATAAATCATAAAAAATAAATACAAAATAGAATAAAATGTATAAATTTTTTTGTATTTGTTTATTTTGTATTTATTTTATTATAAAAAATTATATTTATTTATTCATCCCATAATACTACTTTACTATACTACTTATAGTATACTACTAATAAATATAATATAATATAACGACACACTTGGTCTTGGAAAAATTACTAGAAATGTTTGCAACTATAGTGAAATCTCTGACTTCCAGATTTTTGTCTTATTACATATCTGATAAGAGTTGTAAGTTCACCTGTGGTGAATATCAAGTTTTTAATGTTGTCTATGTGGTATTTTTAATATAAATTTACACATGGTTTGTCTTAAAGCACAAGTCAGGACCATAGCTGAGTATTTTCTCCTTAAAACCAAGACCAAGTGAAGCAAAGACAGTCTCAAAAATGCGGTTTAAAAATTATTGGTGTTGCTGACATCACACTACAGTAGTCAACATTTGAAGTCGATCAAAACCTTTCAAAGTTATACATGGATTTTAAACAGTACCCATTTTGATGAACAAAACGTTTGATCCACTTTCATATGTTGACTACTATACCTATAACCAATCAGGTCAACGAGTGAATCTCTGAGCAGGTGTGAGTGAGTGGAGGCAGGGATAATTTGCATATTCATAGAACCAAGTATACTAAATGAGGCAAGGGTATTGAGTTACACTCAAGCTATTTTAAAAGGCATGTCGAATTTTTTGAGGAAAAAACTTTTAAATATGTAATTTTGGTGATCAAAGATAAGTTAAGGGATAAAATTGTCTACAGGGGGACTTTTAAAAAAAATTAAGAAGACTATTACTCTTTTATTCAAGACAAAAGCACAGTTGTATGTGATTGGGACTGCATTACAAATCAGTCTGTAAAACACAAATGTACCTATCTAAGCCTAATTCAAACAGGGCTTAAAAGAAACAATTAAGGTAATTCCTTAATTCCTCTGCGGTGAGTTTACTTTGGCTCTTGATGACTCATTTCCAATTATTGGCTTTACATGCAAAGCAACAGGAGATGAAACAAGCAAACCGGGAACTGAAATTGATTGTAAGAGGCGTTGTTGTGTCTAGTGACTCACCACAATTAATCTCGTCCTCTCCATTGTCGCAGTCTTTCTCGCCATCACACTTCCAGAAGACGGGAATGCACTGCGTGGAGCCAACCCCACAACTGAACTCGTTCACTCGGCAGGTTCTCGTGTCTGGGAGGAAGAGCCAATCAGGACTATATAACAATTCACCTTAAACATACGATTTTACAACTCTACAGACAGTTTTTGTGACCCATACTCAGGCCACTTATGAACGGTAACATTTACTAGCTGCATTCCACTTCCACATAATTGGTGAAACTGTGCAAAATAATCTACTCTAAGTGCTTGCCAGGCTTAGCATAAACAAACATTGTTGTACAACACGTAACACAGGTGTAAACCTTCACATAGAAACAACCTTTAGACTGATGTGAACAATTAGGTTGAAACATTTATCCCTTTGGCAACCCTCCAATGGTTGAGAGAGGTTGGCGGCTCATAAACACGTCAGGAAACTTAATATCAAAGGAAGAAAGGCGCTGTTGAGTAATCCACGAAACCTTTAATACTTTACACTATAAAGCCGAACCATACAAACGTAACATATCCTTCATATAAAAGGCCGGCTGCATGAGAAAGCGAAAAACAAACTAGCACCCAAACGGAAATATTGAACATGAGATCTTCCATCTTCAAAACATCACATGTGAGTTTATAGCCACCCATGTGCAAAAGTTCACGAACACACACACATTGTTGGTCCCTTTCCATTTTCTGCTGACTAACTTTCCAACAGCTGGTCAAACAAGACTTGATATAGAGCAGCCACGCATAACTGCACGTACACGATACTTCAGCACTCAACTGTATCGCCACTCTAGGTTATTAAAGCAATAGATCATTTTTTTAAGCCCGTCGAAATAAGTGCTTGAACTTTAAACTAATCTCATCATTCTATACAACAGAACGAGGACATGCTGAGAAGAGAGCCATGTGCTTTTGTGAAAGACGTCATGTAAAATGTTAAACTAACACACAGGGGTGTATCTAAAATATACTTCACAGTTGAGATAAGACACACACACAGGTTAAAAATAAACAGTCTAGCTTTCAAGGTTACCCACTCAGACAGGGTTCATGCCATGAACACGGTCACAGCGAAGGCGGTGAATCAATAAGTTGTGTTAAAGGCGGAATCTGACTTTAGACTTACGGCACATTTCGATGCTCTCGTCCGAGCCGTCCTCACAGTCCGGTTCACCATCGCACTGCCATCTCTTGGGAACACACTGTCCACTGCGACAGACGAAGTCCACCTCGGCACAGGTCTTCCTCACTGAAACGGTCAAGAAAACACTGTTACAAAACAGACTTTAGTAGAATTAGCTTCAAAGGGAGGAAAAAAACAGCCATGCACAAAAATGTCAATTCAAGAGTGCTTGAAATACTCCTAGGTATCCAAGCCAAGACTTAGTAATGCGAAAGTCTAAAATATTTAGACTTTTGGCACAGTTTGATCACGTATGAAGCAAATTACGCAATGTGGAGCCATTTCAGGAATCATTTAGGCTGCATTTCCATTGATGTGTTAACCATCTGAAGTTTAACACCACTTTGTCTTGCCAAATTACATTATTTTTTGGCTAGAGGCCAGGGGTGCGTTTCCCGAAAGCATCGTTAGCCAACTATGGTCGCAAGTTCCGTCGTTATCACCATAGTTTAACGAGTCGGTGTTTCCCGAAACAAACGTTCCAACGAACATTCGCAAACAGCATCGCAAAGTTGTGTGGTTTGAACGACAGCTCTCGACCTGTGGTTAGAGGCATTGTTTCTATATTGCATGACATTTGGAGGTAATAAATCCTTATCTTGAGCAAAATAAGTAAGCTGACATTCAGTACAACTGGTGCCTTTTATTTACAATACATACAAATGGAATTTACGTCTTTTAGTTTGTCAAAAGATTTGAAGTAACGTGTTTGAAGAGTGCGCATGTGCGAACGTGCTCTACTATGTAAGAACGAGACAAATATTGAGTCTGGTAATAAAGCAAAACAACTGAGAACAATTAGAAATAGTCCTCAGATGACATGTCTGTAATTTATATAAAACAAATCTAGTGTTAATTGGATCTCAAACAGTTTCATTAAAAGTAGTTATTACTCCACCACGTGCGAAACCAATGTGGTTGAACAATACATTGCGACAATGGGTTTCGGAAAACAATCGCGACTAGATAGTTGAGTTTTCCAACGATGCATCGTACTATGGTAGTGAAGCAGCGAACTACGTCGTTGTACGGAAAACGTACTTTGCGACAATGGGTTTCGGAAAACAGTCGCGACTAGATAGTTGAGTTTTCCAATGATGCACTGTACTATGGTAATGAAGCAGCGAACTACGTCGTACGGGAAACGCACCCCAGGCTCGGCTCCAGATATAAGATCGAACTATGGTAGTGAAGCAGCGAACTACGTCGTTGTACGGGAAACGCACCACAGGCTCGGCTCCAGATATAAGATGAAAGGTGGGCCAGGTGATAATCCTAGTGGGACGTGGAGGATGCTAGCCTGGATGCCAGCCCGAACTCTGCCCACAACATTTTTTGGTCAGGAAGTTCGGTCTGGACTCGATCCATTAAGGAGTAATTAAGATCAGTTAAAAAAAAAATGATCGGGCCAATCAAATTGCCAGGGCGGGCTTTATAGGATGACGGACAGACGATCTGCAGGGACGTAATCCTCACGTTATCAAAGAGCTCTTAACCTTTCCCTCAAAGATGACTACAGCTGGAGAATTGAGATGTCTAGATTCCGCTGTCGCGTCTGTTGTAAATTGAATCGACAGTGCATTAATTTTAATAGACGAACAGAAAACCGCAATCACGGCATTTGTCGATTGGAAAGATATTTTTGCCGTCCTTCCCACATGATTCGGCAAAAGTGTTACTTATCAGCTGGCTCCAATGGTCGCTAAGAAGATGGGACATAATGAAAAGCCTGTGGTCGTTGTGGTTTCTCCTTTGGTCGCACTCATGGAGGACCAAGTAAAAGCAGCAACAATCGTTATTTTACTTCTAAAATAAGTAAGTTCTGTTGTTGACAACTGTGATATGCAAAGTAGTTGACTTACTGCATTGCTCTGATTGGTTGTAGGTCTACCGACTATCCAATTGAGTGCAGAGGTTTTTTTTTTCCTGGTTCGGTTAAGACACGCCTCATAATCAAAGCCCTATGGAGCAGTTTCAGACTCACATTCTGACTAGAATATGAGAATGACGAAGTCAGTCTAGGGGGATACTAAAGTGTGTAGTAGTAATGAAGATAGTTGCTTTGTATATCGCCACATAATTCAGAACATCTGTTAACCTCAAAGGTAGCGTATGAGGCTACGGTTATCGCGACAGCCAAAAAACAAAAGGGAAAAGAAAAACTGAAGGGAATTTCGCAGCTGTGAAACAGCTGTGATTGGTTGTAATGTGGTGTTGGGCCAGGGTGGGCCAAGCTCCAGATTGGATCCCACCATAAGTGAATTTATGCTTTTAAAAAAGACGCCACAGAGTGACATCATAACACGTCCGTTGCAGCGTCCGTAGAAACTCACTCAACGTCTAGTTTGGCATTATTCTGCTCATATCTATTATAAGGAAAAGCAATAGCCTCTCCTGAGTTCTCATAGCCTGCACAATTTAGCTTGATTCAGCACACTGGATATTGATTGAAAAGAAAGCCCTTCAACCCTGAGTGGCACTTTAAGATGGGGGCTCTTTGAATCCGGCGATACGAAGTAAAGAGCTCCCTACCGTCTAGGACACATTCACAGTCTCTTCATGTCTCCTCTCAGCACAAGTGCTCCTCTGAGCAGAAGGCCTTCAATAGGAGACAGAGCTGAGCAAACGGACAGGACACACATTCTCAACACGGGCCGAGTGTTTACTGCCACTGCTGGGATACAGTCAACCATGCGGCATCTGCTGATTTATGAGATGGCTCTTTGCTTTATTTATTTTTTACTTCGGTTGGAGTAAATTCATGGTGCATTAGATGTTCACGTGTTTTTCAAATGTGGTGCAACCTGTACTCACACAGTATCAAGAAAAAAAACCCTAATATTAACCTAAAAATGTAAGGCACTTATAGATATTATATATACAACTGGTTTAGAATAAAAATGTTTAGTCATTAAGATTTATTAAAAACTCACCAAGGCTGCAGTTTTTTTAGATCAGAAATCGATCAAATTCAGATCATTCACATAATCATTCTAGATGCTCAAGAAACAGTTATTATTATTATCAATGTAGAAAACAAGTGCTGTTTCATGTTTTTGTGCAAACCATGATGGAATACCATACAAAAGTTTTTTTTTTATTAAAGAAATTAATACTTGTATTCCACACCGATGCATTAAAATATAGCAGTAAAGTAATCAAATATTCTATTGTAAAATAAATCCTTTTTAACTTTGTTCATCAAATAATTCTGAAGGGAACTTAACAAATATGTTTTCCACCCAAAAAATTAAACTAAACCATTTTAACAACAATTAGAATTCACAATAATTGATAATCAAATAATCATATCAGAATGATTTCTCAAGGATTATGTGACGCTGAAGACTGGAGTAATGATGCTGACAAATTCAGCTTTGATCACAGGAATAACGTACGGTTTAACAGTCATTTTAAATTAAAATATTTTTTCACTATATTGTGGTTGTAAATATTATGATTAAATTCAGTTATAAAATACATTTACACTACAACACTAATCTATTAATATAATAATATGTATTGTATGTTTGCAATTCCCATTTACTTTTTTTCTTTATTCTGTCAAAATGACCTCAAGGGAAGCAAAAGAGGTGCTGCCGCCCTCTGAAACTCAATCTGCTGTTATCACCGTTTTAAAATTCGATTTAATTTTCATATTTCAAATCATGTTTTCATTCGGTGGATTATTCTATTCTCCTGAGTAAAAGGTGAAGAGGCCTAAATGAGAACACTTGGATCCAAAAAAAGACTCCAGCTCATATCTGAGTTTCTCTCGCATCAATGACCCAGTTATCAGATGAGCGTTAGATCACCCTGCAGGAACAATCTTTACACATAAAAAAAACACTTAGTATGCAGACATTGGGATGAGAGTCAAACAAGCAACTGTAGCTCATCAATATTTTAATTCTGCTGTGCGTTGTCCAACTGCATGTCAATCACTTTATGCAGATATTATGACAGATTACCCAAGAGTTACATCAGCTCTCAAGAACAAGTCTAGTTTAACTGTAGATCATTTATGTGGATCACATGCTGGCATTACACTAGTAGGTGTGGTTATTTTGGCACACATCTAGACAAACACGTGTCAGGACAATGACGGATGTTGTGCATGGAGCTGATGTCATTCTCTCGAGCACACGGACTCACCACAGGACGTCTCATCGCTCCCGTCGGAGCAGTCCATGTCTCCGTCGCACTGCCACACAGAGGGAATACACCGGCCGTTCCCACACTGGAACTGAGACTGCTCACATTCTGTCCGGGAACCTGTGAGGAAGAGGGAGGCTGCACTCAATGTACAGAACTGGCCAAATTTTCATTAAAAAAATTGAATAAATAAAAACAGCCTAAAATAAAAATATATTTTCTGTGATTTTTCAGTTTTCTCCCATCCCAGATTTGTACGGCAGAGAAATCTGCCATCTTTGCTCAAGGGTGCTCCGTTCCGCAGCCAAATAGTTTTGAGCCAATGACCCGAGCTGTAAATGTCATGTGACTAACTGGAGCCACAGAAAAACAAAAGTTGGAATGAAACGTTGTGATGGTCTTTTTTTGCCCTATTGTGGCGTATATCCGAGCGAGACTGCTTCTTGAATAAGAAGAAATGTAGGGCGGGACTTGATTTTGTCCAGGGGAATTGATTGGATGGTTGTGGTTTGCTATTGGTGGATCTCACGTGAGTGACAGGTTGCTCCGCCCTCACGCCAGTAAACACATCATCAGAGAGGAGATGTCACTGCCAGAGAGAGGGGAAGTTATTTCGATTAAAGATTACGAGGCGCATGAATTTAAAAAAAAAAAAAATAGTGCACCAAATTATTTTTAATTAATACTGCAATAGAGTGCCGAAGTGATGACGTCACTCGGAAGCTAGCGGCGCAGAGTTCCCTCGATCGAAAAGCTATGCGTTTTCTTCATAGACTTTTGGAAAATCGCAAAAAAAGATCTGTGTTTAATAAAGAGTTGTGACCCTTACACGTTTTGTCTATCACGATAATCTTTACAAGTTAATCCAAAATTTATTTTGAAGCCTATATAAAGTTTTTTGAAAAACACACGCAGACACAAAGTTAAAAATAACCACAAGCATGTTATAACTGTGTGTTCTATGTCATAGATTAAAACGTGAAAATATTTAGAGGCTTTGTTCACCAAAGACCTTATTTAAACCCAACCCGATCTCACGAGAACTCGTACGAATTTTACGAGGTGGCTAATTTGTAACAATTCTTACGACCTCACTCGTACGAATTAGTACGTTTTTGCTAAATCGTACATATTTTACGAATTGGCCAATTCGTATGAATTCGTACGAATGACCTACCCCTGACCCCTCCCCTAAACCTACCCATCACGTGGGTTTGGACAAATCATACGAATTCGTACGAATGAGGTCTGAATTAGCACGAATTAGCCACTTTTTAATCACTCGAATTGTTAGTGAGATAGCGTAGAAAAACCCATTCAAAAATCCCACAGACTTTAGAGCGAGGGAACCGTTAGTGCTAAAATGCTTACTCACTTCCGCGTATTGGCCTACAGAGTGACGTCGTAACTTCGGCACTCTATTTTGCATATTTCCATTGGCCTATTACCCATAAAATGGGAGTAATGAATTTATCACTAAAAACAAAACTCAGAACGGTCATGTAAATTTTGGTGCATCACACAAGATATCTAACCATTTCAATACATTTTATATGGACCCAAGATGCCATTAGTGTCATGCAAGAGTCAATACCCGTTCTCATGGCCTAATCAAAAAAATAAAGCTTTATTTTATTTCTAATTGTCTGGCTTTAAACTCAAATGACATTTTCATGATTACAAATACATACGCCATGAAGCATTTCTACAATTGCCAATCTGGCACTGACTACCCTACTGCTGACTACTACATGGAATGGCTTTGTTGGAAAACCTACCTCTAGACACTGAATCAACTACTACTAGTTTATCTGGTCAAAAGAGGAGTCTGACACTGGCCCTTTTTACTACTCTGTTTGGTGCCGCTTAATGGTGTGTAAGTCCTCAGTAGTAAATCTGTGAACAGACCAACATAACCATTGACAACCAAAATATTTTGAAAGGTCTCTGCTAACCTGACCCAACTGCTTACGTTTATAAAAAAATCTGAGTACATGATTTGTTTAGAGAGTCAAGCACCTACAGTTATAATGCTCTCTGTGGAAGATCGGACTAAATGTGATCAAAAGTGTATGGTATAGGACTTACAGTTCGGTACAGAATACATAATAACTGCAAACTGGATAGAAATGGCTTTTAACATGACTAATAGTCTTCAATTACAGTGTGTATTAAATCTGGAATGAGAATTTTGTCAAAACCACCAGTAAAGTAACAGTGACTCATAAAATGACCTACATGTCTTCTGAATGAGGGACAGTGCAACCAGTCCTTCCGAACAATGCGGTCACTTCATGGGCACCAACTTATGACGCGTGACATTACCCAAAGTCACCCACTCAACTCATATGACCTGCTTGCCATTCAGCCAAAGATCAGCTAGTTTAATCTGTACCACTCCATCAATCCACTCAAAATTAAAAGAAAGTGGCATGGTAGCTGTCTCTAAACTAGCTAAAGGGTTTAATATGCGTTTACAGTTTCAGATTACCATTAAAATGCTGAGTAAATGGACAGCTGTTCTTGACCATGACCACATTTGAGAATCTTCTCACAGCTGCAAGTGTGCTTTCAGACAATGGCTCTGTACACTAGCAAACTACTGATACTGAGCAGTACATACACTACCACACACTTTAAATGCAACAACAATAACCAAAAGACATGCAGGACATATTAACAGGGTACATTTTTGTTAGATTAAAAGCACAAGCATATTTAGAGTCTCACAGCTCTATTCTATAATATATAAATATATGTGTGGGTGTGTATGTGTACATGTATATATTAACACACAATTTTTAGCTGTTTACAGAGGAATGGGATTTATAGCAAAGCATCTACCAAATAAGAAAAAAAGCTAATAATTCAACTAGAGTGCATTGGGCAATACAATTGGCATTTAAAAATAATTTTGATGTTCACAAAGTGCAGCACTAACACTCTGCAAACATTCCTTGAAGAAAATGTCAGCTCCGAGACTGAGATTCTTTTTTAAGCTGTGAAGACAACTTGCAGAGACTGAGCTTGCCAAAGGCCAGCTTTATTCTGTCATATCTGTGTCAGTAAAACATTTACCACACGACTCCCCAAGCTCTGATTCATCAGAAGTTATTTGCTTCATCGCTGACAGATGCTGAGAATGCCTTATCTAAAGCACTCCTGGACCATTCGGATCAGCTGGACCTTTAATCTCAAAACCAAATCTCATATCAGCATTAGATATTCCCTTACGAGGGAAATATCAAGTAGTACTTCCTTGATTTGAAACCCACTTATCTTCATCAGCAGAATGACACCAATTACTTCTAAACTGTCATTTAGCAAATGCTTTCATGCAAAATGTATCTACAGTACCTCTCATTACAAGGTCAGGCCCTAATGGAGTAACGTGAGGTTATAAGGACCTTTCTCAAGGACACAATGGAGACATGGATAAACTGCACGAGTTTAAAAAACAATCATTCAGTTGCCAGTCCACAAGGCCAAAGCCACCCCAACTTTGTTGTGCTTTCAGTTCACGCTTAGATATTGAAATTCACAAAAACATCACTAAAACGAGTCACCTATTTAAACACGCATATGTGAGATTCAAAAAGAAAAAAAAAAATCATAAGATGATTCGCTCCAGTGAATAAAAAAAATTGTGCCGTCAGTTTAGGCAAATTCGAAAAAACAAATGAATCATACGAGTTCTTTTTAGTCAGTCTATTTTATAAAGTGCAGATTTCAGTCACTTGAATGATCTGATTTGTATGAAAACTGGGGGGTTGGTGGGGGAGGAGAGCAAGCATGAAGTTTTACCCCTACCCATTGCCACGACTCAGTGGATTGTACAAAATCATACAAATGATACTGAACAAGTTCATTCCGATTACCTACTAATCCCCCAAAATGTAAAACCATTATGCATTTCCATGATGGTGTGGCTGATTCCAGCATAAATCTTAGGAGTCTGTTATTTTTAGTCAATTACAAACACTTTTGAATCAATATCCCACTTAAACGCATAGCATTATTCAATGTGTTGACGTAATTTCAACTGAAACACGAAGACAGGGCGGGACAAATCAAACAGCTCCTCCGTTTAAAAAAAAAAAAACAGCCAATAGTGTTTAGTTTATATCACAGCTCGGCCAGAGCCTTTGAGCTTGTAAGTTTCCTCAAACTCAAACTATTTCTCCTCCTAATCTCCATATTACTTAAAACGCAGCATTCGGTGCAAAATTCAATTGGGTCTGATACATTTTCTGTTCTGCGGCGACTCAATCATATGATCCGCTCTGTTTAATTGGACAGGATCTGTGGCGGTTCCTGTGAAAATAACGTGAAACCAGACATTCGCCACAGTGGAAAGCATATTTATCGTTCCCTATCCCCTATATAGTATCATTCACTATGAAGAAAATAGTAATTGTGTGAAAAAAAATGAACGATTTCACCTGCAGCGTCAGCATCTGTTTATAGTAAAGGGGGCGGAACGCTTATTTCATGGGGACTTTAATTCACGTTACTTACTTGACTCAAAATGAACCTAAAAGTAGCCTACGGCTGTTTTATGTACACGAGAAACCAATGTAGCTTAATTACTGAATTAATATGAAAATATTAAGCATAGGCCTACACAAAATTAGATGTTGCAGACTAATCAGAAATGATCTAGCCTAAAAGAATCGTTTCAGAGGAAACAGAATCGGTTGATTCTTTAAGGTTCCCATGCTAATGTTTGCATAGGTTATTCATTAATTCAAGAAAAAATTAAACTCAACAGCTACGCGTCTTAAACGCCTTGCACTCAATCATTGCGCAAGAGCGCGTCCAGTAACGCATTGCTTGGATTGTGTAGATCGCGAATAAATCACAAGCCAGTATATCATAACTGTTAAAAGTTTAATTCACCCCGAAGCTAATAAACGGGCCAAGCAAACCGCAGTAGGGATACAGGCTGGCGAACGCGGAGCACACGCGCTGCGACCGGACCGGAGACACCCGTTTAATTACCGCAACCAAACACGCCTCGCGTCTAGCGAGCTCGCGGACTGAGATATTAAAAGAAGAAACATTCAGAACGAATAGTGGATAAAGGCTATACATGTATGTTTTAACACAACAGGCCAATATGCATAAATAAACGCTCAAACCTAGAAGGCGTTGGCGCAGATATCCAGCTACGCGTTCAAAACGCACATGATTTAAAAAAGGGGAAATAATATAACACCATCAATAATGTTAAATGTATGGTGGATTGCTATACAGCTACCATTTCCAAGGGCCTACATTTAGACGCATTTCAAATAAGCGATCAATGGCCATTCAATCAAACACATTTTACACTGAAAGGTCCACACACGAACACATTTCCCCCATGAGAAAAAGCATGAATGATAGCATGAAGCCCAGTTTGATACAAGGGATTTAAATCCCCTCTGAGAATTAGATTGGAAACGCTGTAACCACTGACGTGAGAACGCGGTATTGTTCTATATGATCTTCCCATGGCAACCATTGTTACATCAGCGTTCTAAACACTCACCGCGCGCAAATCCACACAGCTGAAGACATACTGGCAGGACGAGAAGCCCCAGGATAGACGTGACCATTTCGCGCTAGAGAACCTGAACCCCGTGCTGTCTGTCTGTCTGTGGCCTCGTCCCTGATATTGTAGCGCAGCCGATATGTCTTCGTGTGGTACAAACAGAAAGCGGCGTGAACCGAGGGCTTTTATCTCATTTAGGCAGTTCCCCGGTCAGTACCCAACACGAGCGAAGCGGTCACGGAACCGCAATCCATGTCCTAATTTAATGATAGCGTGAACCTGCAGCGAATAACCGCTCCACTGCCGAACACTGGCGTGTTTTTTCCCCCTTCAACATGTCATTTACACATTGTTAACCCTTTCTTTACCATATATCTTCCACTAAACCTCCCTTACACCTTACAGTCTCTCTTTGCCTTTATATGCGAGGAATAATTGAATCAATAAACCATCTTCTTTATCATGTGTAAGTTTGAGTCAGTTTAAAAAGAAGGATAAATCTGTTTGGGAACTTTTTAACGTCACTAATTACGGAGAATTAAAGTTTTTAATCTGATGAAGAGGAAATAAGCACTGACTGAATTCATTGTTGGCAAAAAGAAAAAAAAAACTATAACAGCTACTCATTTAAAATTAAAGATCCCAAAAGAGGGTTTTAACAGTGAAGCTATCCCCACGAAATCAAAATTTAAGCTTTTTTTGCTTTTAGTTTGAATACGTTAGTTATATAGTGTGCTTCAAAACAATGACAAAAAAAATGCATTTAGAAAATTTAAGCATTTAAAATTTCCAATCTCTCCATTCTCCGCCAATATGGATAAATGATTTGGATGACATCACTCTGCACTTCAGCTTCTCATCAGATTTTCTGTCCAATCAAATGCTCTATCTGAAGCTCCGCCCCCTACATTATAAATAGACACAAGGTATGGTTGAAATAATTCACTTGTTCACAAAATTTACTGTACTATCTTCTACATGGTGAAAGGCACAAAGTGCACTATATAGAGGATAGGGAACGATTCAGACAGTGTATGCTTTCCATTGAGGTAAATGAAGTCTGGTTTCAGGTTAGTATCACGGGAACTGCCACAGCTCCGGTCCAGAGACACAATACACAGAGCGGATCATATGATCGAGTCGCCGCAGACCAGAAAATTAAAACTAAACACTATTGGCTATATCAAAAAAGGTGAGGAGATGTTCAATATGTCCCACCCTACAATGGATGTTTATAATTGTATAGAGGCAGATTGTCATCCATGTGTGAATTGACTTGGATTTGTGTGTGACAATTATCTAGGCTATAAAAAGTGGAAAAGTATTCTTTTATGTGTTTTGTGTACAGATGTCAAAATTATCCTCGTTCACATGGACCTGTGAAAACAGCTAAAAGCACTGGCTGTGTCCGAAATCGCCCACTATACCCTTAAATAGTGCGCTATGTAGTGGTGTCCGAAACCATAGTGGATGTTAGAGTGCATTCATTCAATCAATCACACAATGCACCACAATAATGAGAACACAGCCAACATTCAACGGCTAGTGAATACCCATAATGCACTGTGAGAGACGCATGCCAGATGAATTCCAGCATCTTGCCAGAAGATGGTGCTCACATCTGAATCATCCATCCATCCATTTACAAACAGCTGGTCCAATGTGGATACAGTGTAATATCATACAGGAACTGTAATGGATTTTTTCCTCAGCCTGACTACCCTACAATAATACTCACTCTAGTCAGCCAAGTCTTACTTTTACCGTAGCGCGTCTACACATCGACGTCGGCTGAGCACTAAACCTACCCTATATCCTAGCGCGTCAACAGTCGACGTCGGCCGGGAACTAATCCTATAACCCTAGCGCGTCTACAGTCGACGTCGGCTGTGCTAATAATTCTAACTGACTTGTTCTTGTTGCGCAGCTTAAACAACAGACAGACTCCAGCAAATGTCCTTTCAATGCTTTTAATTAGCAATACTCAGAGAACGTCCCAAGTAAAAACAAGACCGGTGGATCTCAGACAAATTCCATTGAGAATCCCCCCTGAAAACTCTGATACAACAGTTTTTATACAATAGGGAGGTACTGTATATGTCAAATGACATTATATGATTGATTCTTCATTTACAGTCTCTTCTATTACTGGGTAGAGGAGACTTTGTTTTAATGATTACTTCATTGATGACAAGATCTAACTTAGTCATCTGTCTGGTTCCATTTCTCGTATTTGTTTGACACATACATACATTCATCTAAAGTACAGAATGTCTTAGTAGCTACATTGTCTCAGAGATTTAGCAGGTGAAATGAGATCAAATGCTAAAACATGGTTAGCTTATTATTCAGTTTAACGTTTTCCACCACAGTTTACATTCTTTTTTACTTGATTATTAAATTGTTTAAATAAGGCTCGTAAAAAAATTAAATCACAACCTTTAAGCGAACAACAGTAATTTACTGGTGTAATGTAGGGAATGGTGAATGATTGTATAGGGGCGATTTCAAAACACAGCCGCTGTATTATTCATGCCAGGCCAGTAGATGGCGATATCACTTTGTTACTTTGTCAACTATACGCCTAGAGACGATAACGGTAAGGGTAACGCATTTTCGAAAAGGCTATTATGTTTTTACAGAAAACAGTGACATCATGCGTATGCATATTACGTGTTCAATGAAGAACCAATCATATTAACGTCATTTGACATACCTTCCTATTGTATAAAAACAGTTGTATCAGTGTTTTCGGGGGGATTCTTAGTGGAATTTGTCTGAGATCCACCGGCCTTGTTTTTACTTGGGAAGTTCTCTGAGTATTGCTCGAGAACTCTCCTGGCCGTAATTAAAAGCATTGAAAGGACATTTGCTGGAGTCTGTCTGTTATTTAAGCTGCGCAGCAAGATCAAGTAGAATTATTAGCACCAAGCCGACGTCGACTGTAGACGCGCTAGGGTTATAGGATTAGTACCTGGCCGACGTCGATGTGTAGGGGTAAAAGTATAAGACTTGGCCGACTAGAGCGAGTACTATTGTAGGGTAGTCAGGTTCAGGAAAAAAAAACATTACAATTCCTGTATGATATTACGCTGTATCCACATTGGACCAGCTCTTGCAAATTATAGCCTCTTTTTCCTATTTGTAGTGGAGATGAGTGGTATTTGGTGGGGTCTTCTGCTGTTGGAGCCCATCCGCCTCAAGGTTGTGCGTGTTGTGGCTTCACAAATGTTTTGCTACCTCGGTTGTAACGAGTGGTTATTTCAGTCATGTTGCTCTTCTATCAGCTTGAATCAGTCGGCCCATTCTCCTCTGACCTCTAGCATCAACAAGGTATTTTCGCCCACAGGACTACCACATACTGGATGTTTATCCCTTTTCACAACATTCTTTGTAAACCCTAGAAATGGTTGTGCATGAAAATCCCAGTAACTGAGCAGCCCGTCTGGCACCAACAACCATGCCACGCTCAAAATGGTTTAAATCACCTTTCTTTCCCATTCTAACATTCAGTTTGGAGTTCAGGAGATTGTCTTGACCAGGACCACACCCCTAAATCCACTGAAGCAACTGCCATGTGATTGGTTGATTAGATAATTGCATTAATGAGAAATTGAACAGGTGTTCTTAATGACCTTTTAGGTGAGTGTATTTATATAAGAATGTAAGGAAAATAATATTGAATAAACTACGTTGAGTGGAAACCTCATAAAATATTTATTTAATGCAGTCTTTTTGACAATTATCTTTTGCATAATCCTTCTTTTCCTTTGACAAATTTTGACAGATTAGCTGGAATTTTTGGATCAATCCACACCGAATCATTATCGAATTCTTCAAAAGTACTTAAAATATATAGAATATCCTGCTAGCCTACATTTAATTCGCCTGGATATGGTCACTTTGAAAGGACATCAGGGACAGTGTATCAAACATCTGAGGAGAAGAGTAGTGATCAAAGATCCCGTTCTAAAAACAGAATTACATGAACAGGAGGGAGCAGATCTGAACATACGCTGGAAGCTTTCATGCATATTGATCCTTTATTCAGAGGAGATCAATGTTGTCAGCAGGATCCAGACAGATCCGTGAGCAAGCACTATATTTACTCTGTTCATTAATCATCAGTCCTGACAGCTTGAGTCTCCTCTTCTCATTTTCTCTTGCTACATCTTCGCCTCCTCACATCTGATTAAAGCTTTGAAGAATATGCCATTAATATCCTGTTTATCTTATGAGGTGATAACTTAATGATAAGTTGTGCATGCTAAGGGATGCAGGTAAAATTAACAGTAAAAATACAGTAAAATTGTGAAATAACTGACTTCTATGAATATATGTTAAAATGCCATTTATTCCAGTGCTCAAAGCTGAATTTTCAGTATCATTACTGCAGTCTTCAGTGTCACATGATCCTTCAGAAATCATTCTGATATGATGATTTGATGCTCAAGAAATGTCATGGCGTCACATTTAGGCTCTTTGCAGGACGTCCTGCTATTACAGCTCAGTTTTTCTTTGCTTAAGGAAAAAAAAAATCATCCATTATTATCATTTATTTAGAAGCCTCTCTTTAATTTAGTCTCTCTGTTGCATTTTAAATCTCTGCTTTAATCATGTTTGAATCCAACATTGCTTTCTGAATGTAAATCTAAGACTATAATAAGTAAAAAAGAACAGATTTAAAATAGTACAGGGAACATATTAGCTTGGGACACTGAAATACCCTGGACATTAATTATGTAATTTGTAAAATGAGCTTTTATGAAGCCTTTAATGCATTGCTCAGTTAGGTTACACATAAATGATGTAACAGATTAGCATATATGGGACCATTTTGAATTCTGTCTTCATTTTTAAGCGGTAGATCTGCCACGGGTCCAGTTATGTCATTTCTGAAATCATACGATCATACAAACTTAACACAAGTAAAATTATTTTATTATGTGAGTAAAAAAAATATTGTCTCATTACTTTTCTTATGATTTAATTTAGGCCTACATAAATACATCAGGCCTTTTCCAGTGCTAAACTATTTTTATTTTCAATAAATCACTTTACATCTGTGTACAGTGTTATAGTACCAAAATTACAATAACATCCAGTTATTAAACGACTTAATTAAAGTACAATATAATCTATCTATCTATCTATCTATCTATCTATCTATCTATCTATCTATCTATCTATCTATCTATCTATCTATCTATCTATCTATCTATCTATCTATCTATCTATCTATCCATCCATCCATCCATCCATCCATCCATCCATCCATCCATCCATCCATCCATCCATCCATCCATCCATCCATCCATCCATCCATCCATCAATAAATAATCTGGGCATGTTCTTGACAAAGTTTGCTCGGTTTCTGGCTTCAAATCTTTGAAAGGTCAATCGCTATTAAACCAGATATTTTACTGTATCTCAGAAAACTCCTTCCCCAAAAGCCACAAACAATCCGTGATTAATCACATTACATGTCAGTTGGGTGACTTACCATCTAACTGAGCGATTCTTAGGCAGAATAAGCTGCATTATCCTAGCATGTGTGCACTAATGTCCACATTTGCTATTCAATACTGTTTAATTCACTGCAACTCAAAATAAAACTGCAGGTTCCTTGAAAATCCATAAGACTTGCACTAACATTGTGTCCATGTGGACTCACTGGACTTAAATTAACAGTTCATTAGCACTCATTTATTGTCCGTATGGCGACAGGTCCTCGTGAGAGTGTGATGGCGACTCCAGCCAGTAGAGGGAGCTGTCTGCCGTGGGCCGGTCCACATGTTCACACACAGAGCGGGCACTGGTGTTTCAGCACAGGAGAGGAGGCCGAGGTCACCTGGGTGGGATGCAGCCGTATGGTATATGTAAGCACAGGGAGTAGTTGGGCAGAGAGTTGTTGCTGCTGGGCAGTGGGTGGATGTGGTAATGTTCGATCAGGGCAGATAAAGAGGGGAATGTCAGATCTGCCTCCAGGTAAACCCTCTGCTCCTGTAAATATGAAAGAGACATTTTTTGGTGAATTACTCAGAACTAGAGAGCGGCAGTGGCATTTCCTTAACATTCAGTAGCATTAGCAGCCCATGATGGGACAGCATAGAAAAGTTACTATTATTATTTTAGAAGTTCCTAATTTTGTTTTGGATTGCAGCATAATCTCTCTTCTCACAGTGTGTGCTATGGTTTACTTTGTTACTCTGTTGTGATTGGTCTACTCTACTCTGATTGGTCAGATGATCCAGTCTGTTGTGATTGGTTAACTCTGCTCTGATTGGTTAGATGACCCAGTCTGTTGTGATTGGTCTACTCTGCTCTGATTGGTCAGATGATCCAGTCTGTTGTGATTGGTCTACTCTGCTCTGATTGGTCAGACGACCCAGTCTGTTGTGATAGGTTTACTCTGCTCTGATTGGTCAGACGACCCAGTCTGTTGTGATTGGTTAACTCTGCTCTGATTGGTTAGATGACCCAGTCTGTTGTGATTGGTCTACTCTGCTCTGATTGGTCAGATGATCCAGTCTGTTGTGATTGGTCTACTCAGCTCTGATTGGTCAATGACCCAATCTATTGTGATTGGTCTACTCTGCTCTGATTGGTCAGATGACCCAGTCTGTTGTGATTAGTCTACTCTGTTCTGATTGGTCAGATGACCCAGTCTATTGTGATTGGTCTACTCTGCTCTGATTGGTCAGATGATCCAGTCTGTTGTGATTGGTCTACTCAGCTCTGATTGGTCAATGACCCAATCTATTGTGATTGGTCTACTCAGCTCTGATTGGTCAGATGATCCAGTCTGTTGTGATTGGTCTACTCAGCTCTGATTGGTCAATGACCCAATCTATTGTGATTGGTCTACTCAGCTCTGATTGGTCAGATGGCCCAGTCTGTTGTGATTGGTCTACTCTGCTCTGATTGGTCAGATGATCCAGTCTGTTGTGATTGGTCTACTCAGCTCTGATTGGTCAATGACCCAATCTATTGTGATTGGTCTACTCTGCTCTGATTGGTCAGATGGCCCAGTCTGTTGTGATTAGTCTACTCTGTTCTGATTGGTCAGATGACCCAGTCTATTGTGATTGATCTACTCTGCTCTGATTGGTCAGATGATCCAGTCTGTTGTGATTGGTCTACTCAGCTCTGATTGGTCAATGACCCAATCTATTGTGATTGGTCTACTCAGCTCTGATTGGTCAATGACCCAGTCTGTTGTAATTGGTCTAGTCTGCTCTAATTGGTCAGATGACCCATCTGTTGTGATTGGTCTACTTGGCTCTGATTGGTCGTGTCCCAGGGTGTTGCTATGCAGTTGCTAAGGTTTTGTAAAATGTATTTGCTTGTTGTTTTGTGGTAATTAGGGGTTACTGAGTGGTTGCTTTATGTTAAATTACTGGTCTCTATTATACTCTCTATTGGGTTCATCTTCTTTATCATTTTATGGGCAAAAACCCAATGCCAAATACCAAATAGTGTGGGTCTACATGTATTGTAGATTTAGACTTCTTGAAAAACTACTAACCTCTTCAAAGAGCCTGTAATTTCTGGCTTTGTTGATACCCGTGTCCCAAACAACCAGCACCTGTGTCAAATAGGAAAAAAGTGCAAGCACAGATAACTTATAGATTTGTTTGTTTTATTATTTTTAAAAGAAACAGACACTATATATTTATAAGTCTTCAGATGCAAACGCCTCTAAGTGCTATCTGAAAGTTTCTTCTAGAATGATTTTTTTTTTTATCAAACTCATAAATGCTTGGTGGCACTTAGAGGCGTTTGTATCTGCAGTCTTCAATATTTGCCAGTCTATGTGTATTATGCATAACATGTTGACAGTACCTGTGTTGTTTTCCCTGTTCCCGATTTTCGGATGCAGTACAGACCGTTCTGTGGGAGGTGGTACGTCTCCTTAAATATTCTATAATCAATAAGAAAAGACACATTTAACAATGATGTCAAACAAAGTGATGCATGGACTAGATCGGTGGTTCTCAACTGGTGGGTCACCACATGTACGATCTGGGTCCTCGAGTAAACAGTAGTTGTCTAAACTCTAAAGAGGGAGTGCAGATAGTGATGCAGTTTACAGTACAACTACAATCCATTTCCAGTAGAGGGCAGCGATACATAGAAAACTAACTGTACACACAAATATTTAATTTACCTTTCAACATTATTGGTTTCCAACGTGTCCAAGAAGACAGAGGGAGGCAGCTGCACCTGATGAAAAAAAAAACATGTAAACAAAAGCATTATTGTTGTTACAGTATGGTAAGATAACTGTAACATTTTAAAAATAACTTATTTTGGTAAATGTTGCAACAGCAAGACAAAACATAGTGTGAGAAATAGTCATATCCCACACAATCTATTTCGGTTCAAGCGTGTCATTGAGGAAGTGACTCATGCTTTGTACTTCACTACAGCAGCTAGCTAACTGACTGACAGACAGACAGACAGACAGACAGACAGACAGACAGACAGACAGACAGACAGACAGACAGACAGACAGACAGACAGACAGACAGACAGACAGACAGACAGACAGACAGACAGACAGACAGACAGACAGACAGACAGACAGACAGACAGACAGACAGACAGACAGACAGACAGACAGACAGACAGACAGACAGACAATAGATAGATAGATAGATAGATAGATAGATAGATAGATAGATAGATAGATAGATAGATAGATAGATAGATAGATAGATAGATAGATAGATCTACAGACACACACACACACACACACACACACATATATATATATATATATGAAGAGTTCAGATGCAAAAGCCTCTAAATGCCATTTGAAATTTTCTTCTTTAATGATGATTTTTATCAAGCTTGTACATTTAAGTTCAGTAATTTCACTTAAATAACAATTAATAGGTAATCTTCATTGTCATTTAAGTGAAATTACTGAACTTAAATATACAAGCTTGATAAAAATGATCATTAAAGAAGAAAATTTCAAATGGCATTTAGAGGCTTTTGCATCTGAACTCTTCATATATATATATATATATATATATATATATATATATATACAGATAGACAGACATATAGATAGACAGACAGACAAACGCTTTAGAGATACTGAACATCACTCCTAAAATGAAGTGACATGATAAACTTTGAAGCAGAAACCGCATATCAATAAGAATTAGCAGACTGCACCTGCCTGCACCATCAACACTTTTTCATCACATTGTCTTTTACTAAAAATGCATTTTATCAAAAACAGAATGGATTTCTAGTAATGTGAGTCCACATCATTTATTATGTCCAATAAATAATGTGTCCACATTATCAGTTGAGGTAAATTTACATTTTCATAGTCATCATCGTCCGAGTCTTCGCTGATTCTGCTCGGCACTCGTTTTTTTAAAGGATTCTCTTCAATAGAAGAACGAAAACTTTGTCCATCCGGCGATGCTCTTCTGAGAAGAAAGGCACAGACAATTATATAAACTCCGTAAGTCTAAATATTACCAGACATGTGAAAGTTCTTAGATTATATACAGTGAGGAAAATAAGTGTTTGAACACCCTGCTATTTTGCAAGTTCTCCCACTTAGAAATCATGGAGAGGTCAGAAATTGTCACCATAGGTGCATGTCAACTGTGAGAGACATAATAAAAAATAAATAAATAAATAATAATAATAATTTAAAAAAATCCAGGAATCACAATGTATGATTTTTAAACTATTTATTTTTTTATGATTGAGCTGCAAATAAGTATTTGAACACCTGAGAAAATCAATGTTAACATTTGATACAGTAGCCTTTGTTTGCAATTACAGAGGTCAAACGTTTCCTGTAGTTTTTCACCAGGTTTGCTCACACTGCAGGAGGGATTTTGGCCCACTCGTCCACACAGACCTTCTCTAGATCAGTCAGATTTCTGGGCTGTCGCTGAGAAACATGGAGTTTGAGCTCCCTCCAAAGATTCTCTATTGAGTTAAGGTGTGGAGACTGGCTAGGCCACGCCAGAACCTTGATATGCTTCTTACAGAGCCACTCCTTGGTGATCCTAGCTGTGTGCTTCGGGTCATTGTCATGTTGGAAGACCCAGCCTTGACTCATCTTCAATGCTCTAACTGAGGAAAGGAGGTTGTTCCCCAAAATATCACAATACATGGCCCCCGTCATCCTCTCCTTAATACAGTGCAGTCACCCTGTCCCATATGCAGATAAACACCCCCAAAGCATGATGCTACCACACCCATGCCTCACAGTAGGGATAGTGTTCTTATGATGGTACTCATCATTCTTCTTCCTCCAAACACGGTTAGGGGAATTATGACCAAAAAGTTCTCCTCTGACCACATGACTTTCTCACATGACTCCTCTGGATTATCCAAATGGTCATTGGCAAACTTAAGACAGGCCTTGACAAGTGCTGGTTTGAGCAGTGGAACCTTCCGTGCCATACATGATTTCAAACCATGACGTCTTGGTGTGTTACCAACAGTAACCTTATAAACAGTGTTCCCAGCTCTTTTCAGGTCATTGACCAGCTACTCCCATGTAGTTCTGGGCTGATTTCACAACTTTCTTGGGATCACTGAGACCCCACGAGGTGAGATCTTGCATGGAGCCCCAGTCCGAGGCAGATTGACAGTCATGTTTAGCTTCTTCCATTTTTTAATGATAGCTCCAACAGTGGACCTTTTTTCACCAAGCTGCTTGGCAATTTCCCCGCAGCCCTTTCCAGCCTTGTGGAGGTGTACAATTTTGTCTATAGTGTCTTTGGACAGCTCTTTGGTCTTGGCCATATTAGTAGTTTGATTCTTACTGATTGTATGGGGTGGACTGGTGTCTTTATGCGGCAAACGACCTCAAATAGGTGCATCTAATTTAGGATAATAAATGGAGTAGAGGTGGACATTTTAAAGGCAGACTAACAGGTCTTTGAGGATCAGAATTCTAGCTGATAGACAGGTGTTCAAATAATATTTGCAGCTATATAATACAAATAAATAGTTAAAAAAATCATATATTGTGATTTCTGTATTTTTTTTTTAAGATTATGTCTCTCACAGTGGACATGCACCTACGATGACAATTTCAGACTGCATGATTTCTAAGTGGGAGATTTGCAAAATAGCAGGGTGTTCAAATACTTATTTTCCTCACTGTTTACACATACACATACATATAATGTATACACACACACACACACACACACACACACACACACACATATATATAGTATATATATATATATATATATATATATATATATATATATATATAACAACTGTCATTAAGTGTCTTTCGCTCAATAATAACATTTTGAATGCAAATATGACATTGTTTAAGATGTCTTTGTTATGACATCTTGAAATAAACCATAACTTCTTAGTAATTTTGTCATGACAACTTGACATAAAATTAAGTTAAACTGTCATGTGGTTGGCTTTGACATTGGCTATCATGAGGCCATTATAACGTTGTCATGAATATTGTTCATGACCTCAACTACAGTGGCACAAATTGAATTTGTCATTAAAAAGTTATAATGCCTCATGACAGCCATTTTCAAAACCAGCCACATGACAGTTTAATATTATGTTAACCAATAAAGCTAGATGGTTTCTTAAGTTTGATAATTAATCTGCTATGTCATGTTTATGACAGGTTGTGTTGTCTCAGTAATGTCAAGTTGTCATGACAAAGACACTGACAGGTTATGATATACTGGTTTCTGTCAAGGTGTCATAACAAAGACATCTCAAACAATGTCATTTTTACATTAAAAATGTCATAACTGAGTGAATGACACTTAATGACAGTCATCACAAACATGCATAAAACTTCCTTCATATTCATAACATATGTCATGTCATGGTTATGAAAGAGTCATGTTAGTCTTATGCACACCCCTTCAAGTAAAGTGTTACCCACATTTACCTGTTGACAGTTAATGTGTGAACTAACATGAACATTTTCATAACATAATTGTAAAAATATGTCGCTTATTGTTTCACGTTAGTTAATGCATTATTTAATCTTAACAAATGAGACCTGATTGTAAAGTGTTGCCGATTTTGCGTCGCTCCTGCTGCTTTCGTGCTCTCATCTTATGTGGTTTAAACTCTCACACATGTGGTTATAAAAACGAAGTTACAGAATGCGGTTGTGGATCTTTTTTTATAAGTGTATTTCAGTCGTGAGAGTCAGTGCGAAACATCTGTGCGGTGAGTGTGAGACTTACTGGACGGAGGGTCTGCTGGGCTTGGGTTTGGTTGGTAAGGGAGGTTTGGGTATCTGTCCCATGCTCCTGTTAAGAGCAGAGGACAGTTGAGGCGAGACGGGACGGGGTTCGGGGGTGCTCTTCACTGTCAGGTGCTGTGCTTTACTTCCACTGTTCAGAATCACCTTCTGCAAGTTCTCGATGATGGGTAAAGTAGCCGGCGTATTCCCAGTGAGAAATGTGTTCGGCTTCTTCTCGCAAACGGGCATTGTGGAGAACGGGCCTGACATGGTCTTCATGCTGTTTGGTGGGGGTAAAGGGGGAATGGGACCAATGGGGCATCTGGTAGACAGGTGCGAGTCTGGTTTCTCTAGATGCGGGGCGTACGGAAGGGGTGGAGGAGGACCTTTGGCTGAATACACAGGTTTTTTGAATGGAGGGGGGAGTGGAGGTGGAGGTCCTTTCGTGTGATTGGTTTCTCTGGATGGTTGAAAGGGAACAGGGGGTGGTGGGTACGGTGGGGGTGGGACCGTGGGTCGACCTGGAAATGAAACATCAAACAGTTAGTCCACTCAGTGGGTTTTGTCTAAGGTAGATCTCTTCAGTCGATCTGAACGCAACCACAGTGGAATCGCTGAAAAAAAGAATCAAGTACCTGCTGATGTCGGGGACCAGTCCTCTCCATCACTGTCTTCATCTTGTGTCATGTAATCTGAAATAAATTCAATTCAATTCCGTTCAGTTTGAATATTCCTCTTCTGGAATGTTTTTTATTTCAAAATTAAAATGATTTTAAGTTGTTGAACCTAAACTTTTAAACATTTGTTTTTAACACCATGGGGTCCACTGTATCGCCGGCGATACCAGCTCAACAATTTTTTTTTTCACAAACCACGCATAAATATCATTATCTCAATAATACTACAAAATTTTACATACATGCTGCTGACATATTATTGTAGCAGAGTTTGTGCTGAATACAATGTAATAATACTTTAGCCATGGAAATGTCACAAGTAACAGAAAAAAAACACAAATGTCAGAGCATGTCGGAACACCTCCAGGACCCAGAGAACACCTCAGACCCCTAAGGGTTAATATGTAATGAAATAAATAAAAAAGTTTTTTAAAGGAAAAACTTCCTTTAAAAAAAAATTGTTCGCCAAATCAGTCACGTGGTATGACAAACATATGAAAAAGAAGATTAGAGGATTGAAGGATTGATAAAATTTGCTATATGGTTAGGTGAAATGAAACTATGAAATGCCACTACTCAATATTTGTAATATTAAGAGAAAAAAAAGTGTTAATTAATCATTTTATTTAAACATTGGTTCTGATTCAATTTAAGGTGTCAGTGTTACAGTATAATTCTACTTTTAAGTACTAAGTAATAATAATTAACTACATGTTTACTATAGAGTAAGGCTAGGATTAGGGGTGCGATGTAGGGGTAGTTGCATGTAATTAATCACAATTAGCAGTAATTACTATAGTAACAACATGTAAAGTTTAACAATATAAAGTGTCATCACAAGATAAATACAACCATGTAGGAAGACTCATCATGGCTATATTCCAGGATGACAATGCCAAGATTCATCAGGCTCAGATTATGAAACAATGCTTGGGAGGGAGTATGACTGATGGAAATTAAAGGAGTGGTAAAGTATGATTTCACTTTTCTAACTTTAGTTGGTGTGTAATGTTGCTTTTTGAGCATAAACAACATTATCAAAGTTACAACACTCAAAGTTCAAAGTAAAGGAAGATATTTGGTAGGGACTACACGACATTCCTCCCGGGTTAGTGACATCACCAACCCTTAAATGTACTTAAACCCCGCCCCGGGAACACTCAGTCCATGTTGAGAAGTGGAAGAGTGGTTGTATAAGAGTACATTTGTGAGTCAGCTCAAACTTTAGCATCCATCTCTTCACATGCAATAGAAAGTCACTCTGTGTGCATCTCACAACAGTTCCTATATGAGTAATTTATAGATTACATGACTGAATATCCTAACTGAAGATAGTTAACTCCACATCGGCAACATAAATTCATCAACTAACCATTCGAGACGTCCTGTTGGATTCTACCTATTCTTGAGTCTCTCCATCTTTGATTGACTCCATTTTAACATTAAAGAGAGAAGAGTTTCTGTCATTTTAGCGTGTCTGTGTGAGGAAATTCTCTAAACCCCACCTCTGCAGCAGCTCATTTGCATTTAAAGGGACAGACACAAAACGGTGCGTTTTTGCAAACCCTCAAAAAGTGACAACTTCAACATGCTATATAAAAATAGTTATATTTAGGGTATTTTTTGCTAAAACTTCACACACACACACACTCTGGGGACATCAGAGATTTATTTTACATCTTGTGAAAATGGCATTTTACCACCCCTTTAATATTGTGATGTTATTTCCATCAAGACGTGCTTTAATGTTTGGTTGAGATCTTGTATTGACAATGCAAGAGTCCAGCACTTTATAAAGTCTCCTCCAGTACAGGTTCTTGAACCATTCTTACACAACTTGAGCCTGATGAATCTTGACATTGTCATCCTGGAATATAGAAATGATCTGTCTTCCTACATGGTTGTTTTAGGAAATGAAAAGCTACACACTTCATCTATTAGAAGAACTGTTGCCCAACATATAACATGCTAGAAATATAAAAATCACTGCAATAATGATCCAGTCGTAGACTCTTAAGGATTTGCCCATGTAAATCCATTTTTTTCTTAAATAGGTCAGTATAAAAGCACGCTGATTTTGAGTCACTCATACCTGCTTCAAAGTCATATTCAACAGGACTGATCTCCAGCGGTTCCTCTAACTGCCCATATATGCTCTCAGAATCCGAGTCATCGCTATTAAAACACACAAGAGATTCATGAGAAAAGTGACAGAACACGTAGATGAATAATTACACATGCAGTGATTGAAAGAAAGAGGAAGAGGTGACGGCGATCTTGTGAAATCCCCCCCAAGAAAACGAAAGGTACACATGAGGGGGTAAAAACCATGTTGTGTAAGCATAATGTGTGAAATGTGACCGAGCTAATCAATGGTGTTCGGTTAATGTGAGCCGATGGCAGTTTTTACCTTGGAAGTGGCATGTCTCTTTTATCATTATAAAAGTTGATTTCTTTTCTCAAGTTCTTCATCCATGTCTGTCAGAATGGAAAAATGCACATTTAAGTTTCATTTGAACTGATGAAAGAAACGAACAGACGTCCATGGTTGCGCAGTGCAGTCTGATTTGATCTCACCCTTCTCTCATCCTCACTCGCGGCTGAGAAATACCACGTCCGGTGTCTCTTACTGAAGTGGACGATCTTGAAGGGGAAAACATTGCTAGATGTCGTCTCCTCTGCTGCCCGCAGAACCCTGTCAAGCACAGACAGCAGAAAGTGTTTGGGAGATAAACTGATGCTGATTGACTTAATTGTCTTAAAGGACAAGTTCGGTATTTTACAATTAAAGCCCTGTTTTAAGATCGTCCCTGATGAAATAGAATAGTTAAGATTGCTTTTGAGACAAATGCTCCTGTCACGAGGATTTTTGGATTCTGTGTTAGTACCCCCCCACCTTTACAATGAAAGCATAGGTGCACTCGAACAATCATTCATAAAAACGCATAAAACTTTAGTTTACAAAGACGTGAAACTCACCGAGTGGTCTGGGGTGTTCACTGATATGCTCACACAAAAATCGCTGCAAAAGATGCTTTCCAACAGGTTTTATCGTAGTTTTTGTCCAAGTCCATTTTACTTCCTATTTTCGGTTGAAGTCCACAGTAGTCAATTGTCGAGTTTGCGTGCGCGATCCTAGTTATCAAGTTACCAATGATCGCGCACGCAAACTCGACAATTGACTACTGTGGACTTCAACCGAAAATAGGAAGTAAAATGGACTTGGACAAAAACTATGATAAAACCTGTTGGAAAGCATCTTTTGCAGCGATTTTTGTGTGAGCATATCAGTGAACACCCCAGACCACTCGGTGAGTTTCACGTCTTTGTAAACTAAAGTTTTATGCGTTTTTATGAATGATTGTTCGAGTGCACCTATGCTTTCATTGTAAAGGTGGGGGGGTACTAACACAGAATCCAAAAATCCTCGTGACAGGAGCATTTGTCTCAAAAACAATCTTAACTATTCTATTTCATCAGGGACGATCTTAAAACAGGGCTTTAATTGTAAAATACCGAACTTGTCCTTTAAATGTACAGTACCGTTCAAAAGTTGTCTGTATAGATTTTTTTATCATAACACTTTTAAATTGATCTGTAAAAACATTAATAATGTTGCAAAAGATTTCAAGATTTAATAATTTTATTGTTTTTTGACTTTATGTCTATCAAAGAATCCTGATATGAAACGTGTCACACTTTCCACAGACACATTAAGCAGAAAAACAATTGATTTAAACATTGATAAATAATAATACATTTCTTGAGCATCAAATCATCATATTAGAATTGTTTCTGAAGGATCATTTGATCCTGATCCAGTAATGATGCTGAAAATTCAGCTTTCATCAGAGGAATAAATTATATTTAACATAATATTCACATAGGAACCAGTTATTTTAAATTGTAACAATATTTCTGTTTTTACTGTATTTTTGATCAAATGAATGATGCAGTCTTGATGAGCAGAAGAGACTTCTTTCAAAAACAAAAGAAAAACTTAAACTTTTGTTTTACGTTTCCATGTACGCAAAGTGTCATAAAAAACTATAACTACACAAAACACGTTTGAACCTTTTGATTGCTGATTATTAGTGGTGCTTTAAATCGGGATTATATCGTTTTACTGTATCCTCAGTGTCAGATACATGGCTAAAGGGTCCATAATTGCAATGAACATGCAGTTAAGTCCGAAAACATTACATTCAGTTCACATTTAAGAACAGTATTTTAAAGTATAGTGCGTAATAAATATATTGTTATTGTTTTACAGTCCTGCTCCGCATGTACATACTATGAACTCATATCATGTAGTTAACTCAATACACAGTAAATTCATTGAAAATGCACATTCTATAAATGCACAAGTGTCCTTCTAGGACGTTCTTGCTCATCCGCGAACACTCCCTGTGCTCTGCTGTATTAATTCAGAGAGCTATTTTTACCCAAGCACAGCCACGCAATAATTACATGTTCATCATATGGCACAGTCAACCTCCTTAGGAGGAACTTCTTCAGAAATCGACACCCCTTCCGTAACATTAACATCACGGAACATATGGTATTAAACAGACCATCTAACATACACGTGAGCGCTGCATTGACATGCACAGGAAACACATACGAAGGCCAATTCGGTGCAGAATCGAAACTCTTGCACCTAAAAGAGTCTGCGTGAAGAATGCACAGCTGTGGACAGGATGTGGCCTGCGATCTTGTCGAGATGGCCACTGGTTAACTTAACTTACAGATTGCGATAGTACAGAGAGGTGGGCTTCTGAAACTTTCTCACTTTCTCTGAAACTTCATGAGCAAATGCAGTGCTATAAGGGAAACCGATGTGAACTGGTAGAAATAACCAATGGAAACAAAGCAGAATCACCAACCTGTTGTAGCCATTGAGGGAGAAAGCTCCTTGCGGTGTGGCAGAAGTACTGCTCTTGAAATAGTAGAGGCAGCCTTTGTGGATTATAATGAAGCGAAGCGGCCCTGTGGAATTGGCAGACAATCAATATGGTTCTCTTCAGCACATAAATGAAAAGCAAAAGTGTTTATAGACTGTCCGGCCAAAAAAAGATAAGAAGAAAAAGGCACTGTTTGGATTTAAATTGGCAAATGCTTAAGAGTCTATGACTGGATCATTATTGCAGTGATTATTATGTTTCTGGCATGTTATATGTTTGGCAACAGTTCTTCCAACCATAATAGATGGAGAGAGTATTTCATTTCATAAACAACCATGTAGAAAGACACATCATGGACATATTCCAGGATGACAATGTCAAAATTCATCAGGCTCAAGTTGTGTAAGAATGGTTGGGATGGAGCATGAAGAATTATAAATGTTGTGATGTTATGTCCATCAAAAGGTGCATCAATGTTTGGTTGAGATCTTGTATTGACAATGCAAGAGTCCAGCACTCTGTAAAGTCTCCTCCAGCACATCCCAAAGACTTTCCATGAATTTAAGGAGTGAATGAATTCATGTGTAAATATGATTCTTGAACCATTCTTACACAACTTGAGCCTGATGAATCTTGACATTGTCATCCTGGAATTTAGAAATGATCTGTCTTCCTACATGGTTGTTTTAGGAAATGAAAAGCTACACACTTCATCTATTAGAAGGACTGTTGCCAAACATATAACATGCTAGAAATATAAAAATCACTGCAATAATGATCCAGTCGTAGACTCTTAAGCGTTTGCAATTTAAATCAATACAGTGACTTTGTTTGCATTGTTGCAGCACCTGTTTTCATCCTCTGTCTTATATTTTCAGACACATAAGCGGTTGACCAATCACAACAGACTGGGCCCGACTGACCAATCACAACAGACTGGGCCCGACTGACCAATCACAACAGACTGGGGCCGACTGACCAATCAGAGCAGAGTGCGCTTTTCGGAAAGTTTTAAAAGAAACCGAATCTAAAAGGGAACATTCGGACAGAGAGTGAAACAGGTGCTGCAACAATGCAAATCATGAGAAACATAAAGCTTTGAACAATAAATCATGTAAATGTTTTCTAGTAGCGCCTCTAAAAAAGTTCGCCTTCTAACAAAATGAGCCTTATTATAAGGTTTTACAGAAAATTGCAGGTTAGTCAACAAAAGCACTGTCAACCTACTTAATTCCTGCATGGATTGAACCACCATTAAATTCCTGAGGTAAACATTGTATAACCCATAAATGTTCTAACATTTATCTAAAATTGTGTAAAATGGTCCTATGAATAAGTCATACTTTTCTGCAGGGTATTTCTTAAAATTTTACCCCAAATTAAAATGTTGTCATTATTTATTCATCAACATGTTTTTCCAAACCTGCATGAATTTATTTCTTCCACAGAACAGGAAAGAAGAGCTTCTGGAGAATGTGAATGCTGAGTGAATGGGATCCAAACAAACATTTACTTTCATTTGGAATATATATATATTTCCAAAAAAATCTTCTATTTGATTCGACAGACGAAAGAACATCATACAGGTTTGGAACAACATGAGGGTGAGTTTCCTTTCCTCTAACAGATGTTAATGTATGTTCGATGTTTAGTCTATTGGCTGATGGATTCCAGCGAGCTGGAAAACTCACATTTCATCAGGCTGAACTGGCTGCCTCCTTTCTTGTGCAGATACCCAGACCAGGTGACTCCTCCCGGCATGGTGAGCAGATTCTGAGCTCCGATAGCCCTCATGGGAACGGGCCAGGAGACCGCTGTAGCAGCCATGTTTCTGTAAGCAAGGAAAGGCCATGTTGTTAAGATTCGTTCTTGATAATTACCTTGCTAAGGGGAAGGGCTGGGGTCCCTTATTTCACAATCAGCTACTGCAGGGGGTGAATACATCCGCACAACCACCATGAACACTCTCGAAACCCACTTAACAGCATCCACCCAAACACCTACGGCCCCAGACCTAGGGCTGCAATTCAACACGATATTATCTGTATAAAACACTATTCAGCGCAAATATAACTATCAAAATCAAATCTCTCTTCATGCGGCACAAATATTAAAACCTTTAAATTTGAACAAAAAAATCTGTGTTCTTGCCCTACTCCACTGCAGTAAACCTACAAATAACTTAAGAAAAGAAGGCCTGACTACAATGGCAGCAGATATGCTTACTTGCTCAGATGACATACTGTATTTCCAGATAAACATTGGGTAGATCTTATTATTATCAGTTATCTTGGTGTTGTTCATCGGATTAATACTGACATGGTGTTGATAGGCAACTATGGGTTAACCTCAAACCATCAGATTCACTAGTTTACGTCTGAAGCCCATGTAATACACCCAAACAATGTTCCTCCGCAAGTAATGTTATATTTCTAACACAGATAGCAATTCAGAGACAAGAATTCTGTACTGTCCCTTTAATAGGGATGATGGGTTTTTAACAGGCAAAAATTCGGAAACGAGGTCAGATTTTAACCCTTCCGGTTCCATTGTCCTGAAGTCAATGGGATTTTTGAATGGGCTTTTGGTTAAATGCCTGAAATGAGGTCTGGAGTGAACACAGAGATATTTTCACGTTTTATTCTACAAAATGCGCGCTTGCTAACAACTCATTACTCAGTAGTCATGTCATTGTGTTTATATAACTGTGTTCTTCAAGCTCAAACCTTAAGGGAAAATGTTTGGTTACAATGTATTTCAAGGTGACTAGTACCATTGTTACTCAAATAAGTACTGAGAAATATTCATTAATTGCATGTACTTACTATAGAGTTATGTTAGGGTTAGGAATAGGGTTTGGTTTAGGGTTTAGTTAGTTGTAATTATGCATAATTTACTGTTATTACTATGGTACGAACATGTAGTAACATGTAACTACGCAACCTTAAAATAAAGTGTTACCAAATGTTGTTTTTTTTCAATAAAGACTGAAAGAGCTGTCTGAAGCTTAATGATGGCGAAGTCACTCTATCAAATCTCTCTAAAACAAATACATCTAATGAATTAACATTATTCTATGTATGCCAAGCCCTAAAATATTTAATTGGGTAAAAATAGTGAGTGAAAGCATTATTAATAATCTTTGTTCTTACATTTACAAAATCATGAACAACTGGAAAAGTCATGGGGCCTTTAAATATTGTGGGGGGCCTTGGAGCCAAAAAGTTTTTTCTTTTTGCAAAACTAAACGATAAACAAAAAGCCTTCGACATCTAAACTACTAATACTGAAATACCAGACAAAACAAATTACAGACATAACAAATTAAAAGGACAAGCTTTATAAACACATTGAGCAAACCCAGTCAAAACATGAAGATGAGACATTCGATAATAATAAACAATGAAAAAAACAGCCGTCCAAAGAGATCTATCACAGAAGCCCTAACAAAATTCCTGCTATAGATCCACAATGTCCAAATACCATTAGTGATATCAAGAGAACTCTAATGGAAAATGACTACATAATCACAAACTCCACATAATTGTACTTCAATTAAGAATCCAACTCCAAGCAAACTTCTCCAAACACCCACCCACACTGTCCCATGATCCTCAATCTGCTCCCAGACTCCACAATCAACGCATACCTTCTGCTGACACATCTTCTGATGCTCTGCACCGCTGGACTCTCGCTGAACATATCGCCGAACATATCACCAGAAGAGACTCGAGATCACAGAGAGCTTGAGGACGTACTCGTCTCCACCACAAAGCTCCCAAACCTCCAGCAAAAACCTTGAATCTGGACGGGACACTAAAAGGACAGGAAACTCTACATTTCCTTTGGAAAGTTTGAGCCCCCCCTTTGGCTGTCGAGCGCACAGAGGAATTTGCCTATCCGGCCCGGGACGTCTGAGTGCCAGTCAGCAGATATAGATGGGAACGGAGGAAAGTCCATCTAACACTGGGTGGAGTGGCGAGATTAGAATCCCATGGGACAATTTTGACCTAAATGAGAAGTCTAATGGTAGCGTAGTGGATCTCATCATGACATTATAATATCCAACCAAAGAATTATAGTTCAGGAGCGAGCTTGTGGCAAGAGGATCCTATTTTTAGGAGTTAAGTAGAAGTTTAGAGTGGCACTGTCAGCAAAGTGCTCTTGACCTTTTTATAAACTTCCCTTCAAGGAAATTAAAAGAACTAAACGTCACTGTGTTTAAGAAGATTGTGCAAAAACATACAAATTATCCACGAAATCATCGAACCGTAAAATGTTTACAAATTGCAATGAGAGTGTGTAGATTTTTTGTGGTGTTTTATAAGCCAGCCTCTCTGTTACTGTTTGAACTTCCTCTTGAGCCAATGCATCACTGATCCTGCAGTGTTTGTGCAGCTTTTACATTTTATAGCAATCTTTGTGTTTGGTAATATGGTTTCGAAAAATTATTCATAATAATATATAATATAATAACAAAACTTTAAATGTAATTCCTTAAATTTGCCTTACATATGAGATATTCACATACTGTACACTTCTCTTCCTTACACTAAAAAATATATTTTAAAAATATGCATTAGCTTTACTACTTGATATTTATGGAGATGATAAAAAAAACCTGCCCTGTACAGCTATGATCAGCTGATTGGTACCGACTGTGGGCTTGCGGCATTCTGAAAAGTTGAGATGTTTTTAACTGAGGCGTCGGTTAACATATTACGTCTTCAGTGAACTAATTTACTGTTATAAACGCAAATAGGCCTAATAATAATTATTACCATTATTATTATTATTATTACATTTAAGCAATGTAGAAGACGCTTTTATCCAAAAAAAAGAAAAAAAAAAGAATAAAGCAATTCTTCAACTGTCAGTCACAATACAAGTTAGACAACAATAATACAGGGCTCAGTTTAGTAATAATAAACACAAGATGTTTACGCATTTCCAATGGTTTGTGCGGAGTGTGGCGTGCTTGCTGCATGGCATGGAGGCGCGGGCGCGATCACTTGCATTTTCACTTGAGATGTAGATTTGTTTTCAGCCGACAGCGACACTGATTTATAAACAAGTTTATTAATAAACAATTAAAATGGGTCAATGTAAAGACACATTTATTATCATTAAAATACATCTATAAATCAGCCATGGTTCCAGAGGGTCTTCTCATTCAGCACTCCGGGGAAACAAAATATATAATTTCCAGGCCTAAATTGTTTCCATATTAATTTGTGAATTTTTTTAAATGTTAAATAAAGGGGCAAAAAGTCATAAACGAAAAAATGAAAATACGTTAAAAAAAATTTTTGCGCAGCATTGTGTAGAGTACAGTTCAAATTCAAATTTTGGTATTCAACTTTAAAGCAAGCATTCATTTTTCATTTTTCAATTACGGGTTAAAAAGGGAAAAATGAATGGACGCAAACGTACACGGACCCAATTCCATGACACTTTTTCTACAAATGCATTATTTGAAATATTTAACAATAAGGTCCTTGCACTTTTGCATCCATTCGTTTTTCTTTTTTAACCCATAATCATCTGGCCTGGTAGGACGAATGAATGTACAATGGATTTGAGCAGCAGCGTCGAAATCAATGCTGTAGCTAAAACGCCCATGCATTCAAATGAACATTGTATGTGTTGTCAGAGGCTTAAAAAAAGTTGTGACAACAGTGAGTAGGCTATATATGAAGAGTTCAGATGCAAAAGCCTCTAAATGCCATTTGAAATTTTCTTCTAAAATGACCATTTTTATCAAGCTTGTATACTTAAATTCAGTAATTTCACTTAAATGACAATTAATAGGTAATCTTCATTGCCATTCAAGTGAAATTACTGAACTTAAATATACAAGCTTGATAAAAATGATAATTTTAGAAGAAAATTTCAAATGGCATTTAGAGGCTTTTGCATCTGAACTCTTCATATAGTGCCACAGTCAGACATAACGCCCCCATTTGTGCCTGAGCATCCCCCTCTTTGCTACCTCGTTCACACCACCCCAACACTGTCCAAACGCCCCCGTTGAGAAACGCTACTCTAAGCTATGAAGTATTCATCTTAAATCTCCCAAAAAACCCCACAATGTCAGGCTCTAGGAACTGCAAAAAAATAGCAGGGTGGACAAGATTTCAGCCTTATTTACACAACTCCCTGATCCTGCTGATGTGACCTCATGTGCTGCTCAGCAGTGATAGGAGGTCATACACAGTTTAAAAGTGCATTTGATGTGAATTACAGAGGGTAAGAATGTAGCACAGATCTCGATTATCCATTGGGAATTGATTGGATCATGAAAAGAAGGCTTTTATGCCAGAATGGAGCCACATGATTAGAGAAGTGGCCACAGTGATTTGAATGGGGATAAAATTATTACATTTAGATTAAAAAAAAAACTCAAGGAAAAGTAAAGTTGTTTCATTTTATTACATTTTGATGAAAGATTATTAATAAAGTTTTTTTTCCACTTTGGGATAGCATTATTTACAGCATTATCTGTAAAGTGAGTAGTATCATTTTCCTCTGAAAGCCATATAATATATCATGCCTCAGTGGTGTGTCAGAGTTTCCACATGATATTGTTTTCAGCTTGTGACATTTGAACAATGTTTCCATTCACAGGAGTCAGTGAGCAGAACTTAACCTGCTCTTTAAGTGTGGGTGAATATGTAAGAAACAATCCACGACTGAACCCTTGCATGACAATGAGGAAAAAAAAAAAAAACCCACCCGACGCGACCAAAACAAGCTAAACTTACTGCCCCTTTACTGACTGGATAATCTAGCAAGCAAACAATTTTGACTAATAGAAGAAATGAAAGTAAATTTGATTTCATACTAAATCTAAGAAGTCACCCATCCAGTTCATTAGAGTTACTGAAGCCAACGGCCAAACATGCTCCAAACAACAACTAGCAAACATGCTCCAAAATACAGCTAGCAAACATGCTCCAAAATACAGCTAGCAAACATGCTCCAAACAACAACTAGCAAACATGCTCCAAAATACAGCTAGCAAACAGCTCCAAAATACAGCTAGCAAACATGCTCCAAACATCAGCAAGCAAACATGCTCCAAAATACAGCTAGCAAACATGCTCCAAACATCAGCTAGCAAACATGCTCCAAACAACAACTAGCAAACATGCTCCAAAATACAGCTAGCAAACATGCTCCAAACAACAGTTAGCAAACATGCTCCAAACAACAACTAGCAAACATGCTCCAAAATACAGCTAGCAAACATGCTCCAAACAACAGCTAGCAAACATGCTCCAAACATCAGCTAGCAAACATGCTCCAAACAACAACTAGCAAGCATGCTCCAAAATACAGCTAGCAAACATGCTCCAAACAACAGTTAGCAAACATGCTCCAAACAACAACTAGCAAACATGCTCCAAAATACAGCTAGCAAACATGCTCCAAACATCAGCTAGCAAACATGCTCCAAACAACAGCTAGCAAACATCTTAGCTTTTGACTCTAAGTGATGAAAGTTTGTAACTCAAGCTAAGTTGTGGTAGACAAGTGTCAGATTGTCTAAGCTGGTTTAGACTTTATTCAGAGTGAAAGCCCTGTGTGAAAACTAGAACAAGAGTTTAAATGTTATTAGCACAGCTAAAAGCACGTTAAAACACCTGTTAAAACTAGATCACATACTGGTTAACCATATAGGGAAAGTCAGATGAGCACTTCTGAAGATGAGAATCAGGATTTGCCAGATTAGTGGAATGAAATGTCAGTAGTAAAATTAGTACACCAGATGTCTGTATATTCTGTGTTTATGGGATAATTGGTACTTGTCCGCTAATTCTTGCTGGCGTTTTCTGCACAGCTCATTTTTTTTCCACGCTGGTCTATCAATCATTTTACCCACCCTAGATGACACATCAAACTAAACAAACTCTCACTGGTCACTGAAAATGCCAATCAGAGTCTCTTCTCACATTAGCGAAATTTTGTGGGGAAAATGGAAAAACAGAGAAACACAAAAATCACTTTGTTGGTCAGTGCCACAAATTTCTATGAACAGCTTAATCTGTTGTGAAATCTGCGTCACAAAATCTTTTGTCCTCACGTGAAATTCCCGATAGCATATTTCTAATAGACCCCTTTTCAGTTGGAAAACATGGTGATATTTTTTTGTGGGCGGAGCTTAGGTGGAGGCAGATCCCTCTGGCCGCTTCACTGACACTAGTTAGCAAGTATTGTTAGCTTTTTTTCTAACAATGACTGGAGAAAATCCAATTTTATCTTAATGTGTAAGGTCACTCATTGTCCAGAACCGCGATTGTTATTTCCAAAAGTTAACAAATAATGGATGGAACCAGATTGGCCGACCCGTAGCCGCCTACACACTCACTCAACGCATGGAAGATCTGACAGGATTAACGTTACGTTACCTCGGTTGAGTGGCCTGACTTCTACACCTACCTTATAGAGAAACCGATCGTAAAGAGAAACTGAGGGCATATAAATCTTTAGATGCCTATATGGTCCTGTACAAGACTTGTGTGTATGATCCACAGTTCTGCCGAGCCAGTGCCGAAGACAACGACAATGTAAAGAGTGACATTACGGTGTGATTTAATGATGTGAATATTTTCGAGAAATAAAAATTCCAGATACAGCATATTCATTTTTCATCAATTCTTGCACCAAACAACACAACAAGATGACATTTAATAATAGTAACAATAATTTAATCTCCTTATTATGTAGCAAAATCTGTGCTGGTTTGTGTTGGCCGCCTCCAGTTTTCACTTTGTTTTGCCTCCAGCTAGTGCTGTGGGGTCTATAAAATGGCTGGATTTCAACAAACAGCGATAAATGTGACTGCACCTAAATGGGCGTTTCTTGGACAAAATGGACTTTCTGTTGCTACAGATTATACATGAAGAATACACTTACACTCGCTTTAAGTAAACTAATATTAAAGCATACATTTTGCATTCTGAATTGATTTATCACAAGCTACTCAAGGTTTTCTCACATAGAGGACCATTTCCTTATTAGGATTACGTTACAAACTAAAGATAAGAAAAGAATCTGTGGGCATCGGTTTCAGTTATTATTTTTGCTCTGCACGTACACCCTTCATTTCCTGCACTTCACCTAAAATACAGCCTTTGTCCTGTTTTCAATAAAGGAGAACATGATGCACACACGTAACACAGCCTCCATCAACAGCACATGAACACTTTAGAATAATGATCCATCATTAATAAGTAACTATGCAGTACTAACACTTCAGCTTCTACTATTAACTATTATGTAAAAAAGCTAAATTAATCAGTAAGTACTGTAATATAGAAATTGCGACTAAGATAGTTCCATCTGCTTCCAAAAACATCATTTTTACAGTACTTTAAAATCGTGGTCCAGATCACTAGTAGTTTGTGCTTAGGGACTAGGCAACACTTGAGTAATTAGTGATGCACTTTATGAATATAACGTCTCAGACAAACATAATGTTCTTTAGAATTTGTCAGTTAGTTAACATTAATGATGCCAATCTAATTCAGTAATTATTGATTACCTACCCTTTCTAAATTTCCTAAATTTCATATTAATTACTAATTGTTTAAGCTCGTTTTTATATTAGTTAATAGCTGAAGTGTTAGTGTAGAACTGCATAGTTACTGACGACCATTATTCTAGAGTGTTATGTTTTTTTCAAACATCTGCCCACAGATGTTAGTCAGAACAACATTTCATAGTGTGCTGGATGTGCCCCCACATTATTACGTGTAGAAATGCAAAGTGTATCCTGTCTAAAAAGGTCATAAGAACACCTTGAACATGGGGTAGGAGTTTAGTGGTAAAGGTGTAGTGTAACATCCATATTGTGGCCTACAGTACAGCAGGGGTTTTCCCTGCAATCATTATGAATGAAAAACACGTACATTTGAAATACTTTACATTAAATCTGCAACCTGAATTTTACCAGAGCCACATGACTGGAGTTAAAATACAGATTATATGCGAACAATCCTGTAAAAAAAACAACAACAACAACAACAAAAACGGTAAACTATTGGCAGCTTTGGTTGCCAGCATTATAATGTAACTATACGGTGCTGTTTTTGTGTTAGAGCATATAGCTGTTCAATTAAAGTGTTGTACTGTAGTTGATAATACGGTTAATTATTGTTAGCTGTTGATTTCAAAAACAGTAACACACCGTATTTTTACGGTATGATGCTGGCAACCAGTAGTTTACCAGTAGTTTACCGTTTTTTTACCGGACTATTTTCTTTACAGTGTAGAACTGAAACTTACTCTATAGCACCACAAACCACGCACCTTCTCAATTGTCTTAAAAATGACAATAATTCAATGACTCCCATTAAATTTCTTAATACACATGGTCTACAGCACTAGCTCACTATTGTAATAACCCTCAAACTTGTGGGAATTACTTTCACTTTTCAAACAGTTGATAACAAAACACTCTTTCGTACATCAATGTTGTAGACATCCAAACGGACAGAAGTGAAGAAACCCGCATACTTACTTGTTACAGAAGTCCTGGATGCACATCTTCGCATGTGACTGTTGTAAATGACTGAAAGAACGTTTATTTTTCACCGAAAGAGCCATTCGTACTGACTTGTTTTTGTCACCATGTTTTACAGGTTGATGTTTAGCGTATGGTCGGAAGTTGAATGAGTTAGTTGAGAGTTCAGGACCGATAGAGCGGAGGCGAGCAGAGACGGCCTGTGATCGCAGACTCATGCACAGTGCAAGTCATTTCCTCTCTGGGCCCACATTGGTGTGTGCTTTTTCTGTGTCACAAAGTCACTTCCTTTTGGTTGCTGTATGGACAAACTGATTGGCCTAAGTTCTTACGGACCTGAATTCACCAGCAGGGACTTTCCACATCTTTTACCATGAAATTACGTCGTCAAGACGGCGGCTCTGACAAACTTGCAACAGCGTTTGTTGATTTCTAGAAATGTCTCAAAGCTTTAGTCTTACATTGTTTTAAATATTGAATCAAAACATGGGTCAGAAACTCTTTGACCCATTAGTAGCCATCTGGAAATTACCCAGAACATACAACCAATGCCCAAGCAACCCCTTACATTGTGGCGGCAACTTTAACAGGCATGAACAACAAAATGTAAAAGAAAAACGTTTACATTTACATTCTGAACACCAGCATTTAGTCAAATATGGTCAGCTTCCTGAAATACAGGTAAAAAGTGTTTTCTTACTTACTATTGAACACATTTGCCTCTATAATAGACACCAAACTAGCTACATAAACTCTGTAATCAAAATGATCGGAATGTATTTTTTTTTTCATCAGACTTTACAGAGAATTAAAACTACCTCAGTAAAAGTACCTCAGTTATTTTGAAAAGTGTAACCATAGAGTTACTAATACTACATTTAATCTTTCAAATAGCAACAAAACATAGTAATGACATTTTAATGTAAATATGACATTGTTTGAGATGTCTTTTGTTATGACAACTTGACAGAAACCAATACATCATAACCTGTCAGTGTCTTTGTCATGACAACTTGACATTTCTAAGACAACGCAACGTTGTCATAAGCATGACATAGCAGATTAATTATCAAACTTAAGAAACCACTTAGCTTTATGGGTTAACATCACATTAAACTGTCAGGTGGTTGGTTTTGACATTGGCTGTCATAAAGCCATTATAACTGTGACATAAATAATTTTATTGACCTCAACTACAATGATACAAATAGAATTTATCATTAAAATGTTATAATGGGATTTATTGTAAATGACCCATCAGTGTCAAAAAGCAAAACAAATTTCAAACTCTAGTTAATGTATATATGACGCCCTTCACAATCTAAATGATCTTTAACCCGATCCATCTTTAACCCAAACCACAAATGGCGGATAATAAATGAACCTATAACCTACTTACAGTAATGTACACATTTCAAACCCTCTAAAATCGTCACAGAATTATTTGACTACATTGAAATATTCCATTGCACCTACATGTCAATTAACTCTCAATAGAGTATTAGTAGTGTGTTAGTAGAGTATTAGTAGGCTGATAGGGATTGAGTTAGAATAAGCTGACATAGCCAAAGTTACTTAGTATAATGTCTGTTGAGGAGCATCACAATAAAGAGCAACTGAAGGCTGCCTGTCATGGCAGTTACAACACCGGCACTACACTTACTATGATGATATACCTAATTTTTGGTTTCATTTAGGAAAGGAAAGTATACCTTCAGCATCCTCTAAATATACAATTTAGCAGAAATCCCCCGATAGAGGATGTGAATTACAAAGAGTTCCTTCTCTTTTTCATCTGTCCAGGGTGGGAAGTACACAAGTGTACACAGCCTCTCCAGATTCCCATGACCAACCACAATATTTTAAAGCAAAATCAAAATCTAGAAAGCATCAATTAACAATAACGATGAATTTCATTTAAAATAACAAAATGACTTACCCATTGAGATGATCTAATGGAGGCTTGGCTTGTACGCTTAAAGTGAGTAGTTAGTAGTGAGCACAAGTCCACTTCCTCTCTGCTGCACTTAAACATGCTGTTTATGACCCTCCCATTTACAACTCGCCTTTGTTCTGTCGCTCATCGAGAGCTGGTTCAGCTGTACTGCCATGAACATCTAGTCATTCTTTGCACAGTGTATGTAAAATTCACTTTACATATGGACAAAATTCTAACAATTATCCACTTAAAAGATTTTAATAACTTTATGCACTGTACCTTTGCAACTACATGTCAACTAACTGTCATTAGAGTATTAGTAGACTGTTTGCTTAATATTTGATAACTCTTTATTGTGATGCTCCTCAACAGACATACTGACTATAAGTAACTTTTCAACTACAAGTCAAGTTATTCTACCAACCAGTCTACTAATACTAATGAGAGTTAGTCTACATGTACTTGCAAAGTTACTCATAGAAGGAAGAATGCCTAAAGTGGGCCATTGAAATAAAGTGCAACCAAATTCTTGTGTTACGCGTCTAGATATGAGAAGTATTGTCACATGTATATTTTACAGTGGAAAATATGTTTGTGTCTATCACATTCTCCTCCTAGAAAAACTTTATTGGCATTTCCTGAAAAAAAAAAAAAAAAAAAAAACGCCAGTGGTTGCAAGATAGCTGAGGAATAGTGTTAAAGTTTTCACTAAATTTAGGTTTTAGTTCTACATTAAAAAAAAAAAACAAGTTGCGTCAGACATGCAGTGCTGTCGGCTTGTATTCTGCTGGCTGTGTGTTACGAGAATCAGTTTCTAATGCACCAACACAAGCAACAGAACAGAACACTTTTTACAGTGAGTTTATTTGTTTTATAAAAGGTGGCTATACTGTTAAATATGCTGTAAGAATAAAATTACCAGTTACATTTATGCAAATAAATGCAATAATGATAGTCAATACTCGATTTTAAAACCTTTTTGTCTTGTTGGCAAAGGCCATTTACACAAACTCCACCACCATTGTCTGGTTAAGGGTTAGTTCACCCAAAAATGAAAATTCTGTCAGTATTTACTCACCCTCATGTTGTTCCAAACCTCAATGTGTTTATTTTTTCTGCTGAACACAAAGGAAGATATTTGGAAGAATGTTTTAATGAAACAGATCTCATTCCCCATTGACTACCATAGTATGTATTTATTCCTACTATGGTAGTCAATGGGGAATGAGATGTGTTTCATTAAAACATTCTTCCAAATATCTTCCTTTGTAGCAGAACAAATAAAAACGTAGAGGTTTGGAACAACATGAGGGTGAGTAAATACTGACAGAATTTTCATTTTTGGGCGAACTAACCCTTTAAGCCAGACGAAATTAAAAGAGAAACCGTTCAGATGACTAAAGCGGATAGCGGCTTTAGCTTTTGACATGTTTTAATCCGCCTTTTCCAATCTCATTCTTCTCTAGGGCTTTACACTAGGGCTGTCAAAACGATTAATCGCGATTAATTGCATCCAAAATAAAAGTTTGTGTTTACATAATATATGTGGGTGCACTGTGTATAATTATATATATATATATATATATACACACACTCATGCTTGTATATATTTAAGAAATATTTTCATTAATATTCTGTATATAGATTTATATATAATTTATATTATATATAAATCTAAATATTTTATATATAAATAATATTTTTTTCTTAAATATACATGCATGTGTGTTTTTTATATATATACAAAATAATTATACGCAGTGCCCCCACATATATTATGTAAACAGAAACTTTTATTTTGGATGCGATTAATCGCGATTAATCATTTTGACAGCCCTAGTTTACACTTTAAAGTTGAAATAAAGGGTAACACCTTATTTTCATGGTCCACTTTAGACATTCTAACTACTAAAGTAATTTTGCAACTACATGTCATTCTATGAACCCCTAGTCTACTAATGAGAGTTAGTGGACATGTAGGTCCGACATTACTTATAGTCAACAGAATGTGTTAAAAGGACCATGAAAATAAAGTGAAACCCCATTAAGAGCCAAATGGGTATTTACTATATAACCGAAACTGGATTTAGGGGTGGACTATAGGGACAAATGTCCCAATAAGACAGCATCCATGACATTAATTAATACATACGTTACTATTATGGTATTCTGTTTCATTACACTGAGGTGCAAATAGTAGATCACCAAGTATTAATAACTATTGGTATCTAACTATAACTTACACATAGAGAAAATAGATACTGCGTTAAAACAAAGACAGTAATATCTGATTAAAAGCAACAGTTGACTGAAAAACAACACAAGCCCACAAAGAGAGGAAGTACTATAGAGGCTGTGTGGTTGTAGGCTTCCAGAAAGTGGCATGTAAATGAGCACAGTGAAGTGAGAACTGACTGCGAGCCTTTTAATGTCTTATTGTTTGTTTTCCATGTAAGTTACCACTATCGTCCACCCACATGGGGCTACTCGAGAACATTTCCATAAAGAGCACACATGAAAAACACCACCAGAAAGAGAAATGTAAGAATGTATGAATGTAAACTTTACCACAAAATGTTTTATATAAATAGTTCTGTCCCTTTTCGGGTCTGTACGTTTTCCTAAACAAATCTTGAGTGAAAAACAACGAGCTAAGACCGGTGAGACACATTTTCCACTTGAAAGATGTTCACGATTTCCACAGCCGAGCCGCATGCACATCAACTGTAAGAAAATGCTACAGAATGCAGAATCAGCAATGTATCTTTTGTTGCTAACCTCTGACTCTTTATTAAAGTGATCTTTGCACATGTAGCGTTTTTTTCTTGACATGATTTGAGTGTTTAGAATCTACAGTTTCTGTCAGATTTCATTGGTGGTTTATTTTCAAATATGAAATTGAATCATAAGCTTGGTGAACAGCTTTGGAGAATTTGATGTTTCCCCAAAGAAATTCAAGAGCTGTGCTTGTTGAGGCGTTTCAAAGATGGCCGCCAAGTGAAATGTACATAATAGTAAAATTATTCTTCAGAAATCATTCTGATATGAGGATTTGATGCTCAAAAAACATTTATTATTATTATCAATGTTGAAAACACTCGTGCTGCGCAGTATTCTTGTGGAAACTGAAACATTTTCAAAGGATTTTCAGATGAATAGAAAGTTCAAAAGAACCACATTTATTTGATATTAAAATCTTTCGTAATAATGTAGCATTTACCAATTACTTTACGGTACAAATTTTTGGAAAGGTAGTGTATGTCTGGTCAAAATTAGATTATTATGAAAATTCTCTTTGTCATGTGGCTTTTCTTGGTGCTCTCATTATAGACGTTTTTTACACAATATTTAGGGTTAAATACCAGTCTGATAGCAGTTAAATATCAAAGTGGTTTCTTTGTGCGGCCTACCAAACAAAGCCACATCACAAGAGCCCTTGACTTCTGCAGATTAATGAACATCAAACGCTGTATTGAAGTAGGTCATGTAAGCAGAGCCACTAATTACTCTCCATTAAAAGTAGTAAAGTCACTGCAAAGGCATTTTGAGGTATATTGCACAAACTAATCTGACAAAATGCATCTTCTTTGATAGAGCTTATTCTAGATGAGTATTCAGTGTATTCAGAGTATCCAGAGTATTTCTTGTTTTTACCTGTTTGCTTTGCACTCAATAACTGTGTATGATTATATTATTTTCAAAGAGATTCATAACATCTGATGCATAGAGGAAGTGAAAGCTTGTCCGTTGTACTTACATGCCTACTCACATCTCAGACTGCGACTGACGCAAGTCTTTAGCCCACGCATCTGGGACCAGTTTCTATTATTATCTCCCATTCAACGGAAATATTACAATGACTCAAAAGACCAGATTTTTTTTGGCAGAAAAAATATGGTGTGTTAATAAAAAAAAACAAGTAATTCGGTTTAAAATCCCTTTTCTCTTTTACTTATTGAATTTAAAAAAAGACAAAGCTTGCATTTATTCTGAATTTATCGTAAAACATAATGCAAACATTTTTTTATTTAGATCATCTGCATTTGTCTCATACATCTGCATTTGTCTGGAGTATTTTTGCCATTATAAACTAAATACTTCTAGACATCTAGAACCCATTAGCTAACTAAATATTAGTTAACCCATTAGCTAAATATACTTTCTATAGTTTTTCTGTGTCAAAACATAGTGGCATAATACATGACAAGCAATCACTCTTCACAGCACTGCAGAACAGGAGGTCCCTACATAGGATACTTTGGTTGGTTTGGTTGATTACGCACATTCTTCTAGTCAATGCCGCCACCTGCTGTTGGAGACACATACTGCAAATAAAAAAAGAAAAAGTGAACCTTCTCAAAAAACAGAGAGACCTGTTTTGGCAAATTTACTAAGCGGTGTTTATAGATGTTAGAAAAGCAGAGCGGTTTACTCAGTTGGGTCCAAACAACATTGGACCTCATTGACTTTGACTTTGTATGAAAAAAAAGAGAAATACTTAAAAGTATTTTATTCGTAATAATTATGTTTTGATTATATGTAGGCTAACTGTTTCAGAGTCCGCCTGTGGTCAATCATTTATCCCTTAAACTCATACTTGAACACCAAAATGACATTTAAAATTTTTTTCCTGTGAATATAAGTCAAGTCACATTTATTTATCTAGCGCTTTTCACAATACAGATTGTATCAAAGCAGCTTCACAGTGATAACATGAAAGTAGTACAACACAGATTAATAATATTGTTAAATATTAAATATCACCGACTAAGCAAGCCAAAGCAAGGCAACAGTGGCAAGGAACCAAAACTCCATGAGATTGGATGGAGAAAAAAACCTTGGGAGAACCCAGGCTCAGTCAGGGGCCAGTTCTCCTCTGGCTTACATTCATATTGTTTATATATAAATATTAAATATAAATATTGTTTATATATAAAACGGCGCCATAACGTATCACCGGCGTTGAGTCGTCTCTTCACAGGCGTTGGGGCATCCGAAATCCCCATGAGAGGCTGGATACAAAGAGGCTGGATATCATGTCAAAATAAATATTCATGCCTTAAAATAGCACAAACCATTTTACCGTTGACAGTTGAGTCAGGCAGGTGCCTTAAAAAAAAATCATCGGCATAACATAACATCATATCCGTTAAATTGCTATATCCACCCGATTTTTCACATCAACAGAAAAAAATAGCAGATTAACCTAGTTTGCTGTTAATGATAGCCTATGCTAAAGCCTGTCCGCATGTTGACCTGATTGGTTACAAGGTAGTTTGTGACGTCAGAAACACCAGCGATTTCAAACCATGTTTTTGAGACTGTCTTTGGTTCACTGCAGATTTAAAAGTGCCATGTGTAAGAATTGAGGTTAAAATATCCACAAAAAAAATAAAAAAAAAATAAGCTACACACATCAAAAGAGTGAGAAGAAATAAGGTTGATGATGTCACTAAAAAAAATGACAAGTTATAGTGTTGCCGAGATATTAACCTGAATTAGCATGCTAAATTACTAGTCCCGGCCCGGCTGGTGTCATAATACCAGTTTTGGCCATGGGAGGTGATATGTGGGCAGGCAACTTAACCACCAGCCAAACTGCAATACACAAATAACTCGCACGGCTTGTGGGTGTACTCGAACCTAATGTCAATCGTGTGGAAAGTACGGCCCACTATTTCAGTTCAGGGATGAGTTAAAAAAATGATTGTCGATATTATGCATGAGGAATACATTTTGGTAAGTTCTTGCTACGTACAATAAAAATGTAATATGAACAAAACGAATAGGCTACCGTAAAACTTCAAATAATAGCCCAGACTTTTATTTTCCAATATTGTCGAAATTAGGGCTGCACGATTAATCGCACGATGTTGTTATGCGCATCTAATCAATAAAGCCGGTTCCTGGATTAGTAGTAAATCACCTTCACCTGCTTTCAGATGGAGCGGCATTTACTACAACGAGCCGTAGATCACTGGCAAGCTGAGCCAAATCACATTAAATATCGTTGCCGATTTGTCCTCGATTTTAACTCGATTTGGCTCAGCTTGTCAGTGATCTACGGCTCGTTGTAGTAAATGCCGCTCCATCTGAAAGCAGGTGAAGGTGATTTACTACTAATCAAGGAACCGGCTTTACTGATTAGATGCGCATAACAACATCGTGCGATTAATCGTGCAGCCCTAGTCGAAATGCACCGGCTGAGACAGGCGTCTATAAGACGGCCTTTATAATTTAGTGTTGAGATGTTGTTCAGTCTCTAATCTCTAAAAATCTCCAAATGCTCCACGTGAAAGACAGCGCTCGCACGTGTTTGAAGACACGAGAGAGCGCGCGCGGCCACGGCACAACTCACTTTCTGGGGGTATAGGCTACTGCCCCCATCTGGTATGGAATATGGAGTATGATTTGATTTATGACTTATAAATTTACACATGGTTTGTCTTAAAGCACATTACAAAAAAACACCACATAGACATATAAACAACATTAAAAACTTGATTTTCACCACAGATTGACTAAATAATAAACAAAAATCACATTTGTGATAGGTCTAAGTTTACTTTTAAATAATTAATAATTATTTTATCAACAATCACATTTTTTTTGTGATTTTTTTCAACATTTTTTTCATAATATAGGGCTATTGTTATAAATCAAAATGAACCCCCTCACATAGACAACAAAGAATTATTGTCAGTGTTGACAGACAATCAACACAGTTACATGCATATTACTCATTCTAAAAAAAAATGCTTCAGATTTCTGTTTAAAATTGTGGGTGTAGTGGCCCACTACATAACTATCTGACTGCACCAGTACTGAGAAAACGTGTGTATTGCAGGAAGGCGGTCACTTAAACTCACAGGGCCTGAGACGGCCTAATTACAGCAATTTGCAATTTGCTGAGACATCAACACCTTTTATTTCTTTGACGTCAACTGATGCTGGTCACTCTGTTTCCTCAGTACCCTCTCAAACAGAGATATGTACGTGGTGTATGAACAAACATTAAAAAACAAGCAAAAGACCACTGATAATTTCTTTGGCACAAGAATACGGATAATATTGTTACACCAGAAGGCAATACTTAAAAAAAAAGTATTTTTGCACTGTGTGAGAAACCGACAGCACTGCTCCATTGCTCCCTCCTCAGCCCTTGTAAAGTCCCTCAAAACAGACATTTTACAGGATTAACATCTCTGACAGGAAATGGAAAAAAAGCATGTCAGAAACCCCTGCTACAGTCGCCCCTTAAAATAGTCTCTTCTCAAGACAAGTATAGCATCAAATAAAAGATACAATCCTATTAAAAGAACCAAGAAGGGCTAAAGATTCCTATGCTTAAAACAGAAGTGAACTACACCAAAACATCTGTTGATTTAACACCATGTGACCTTTTTTTTGAAATTGCATTTTTAGTAGCTCCTCTTGTTATCAGGCACCTTTTTTAGGTGCTGGGAGTCTTGGCACCCTGAACAATTTTGGGCAGTCCTTCTGGGTTAAGTGTATAGTAGAACTCCTCTCAGAGTTTTAAAGTCCACCACTCCATGTTGGAGCCTAAACCGATCCCTTAAAACCTAGCAAGTGGAGATTAATTTACCCTTTTAGCAGCTCTTCTTGTTATCAGGCACCTTTATATGGTGCTGGGACTCTTGGGGTCCTAGACTAGTCCAGGCAGGTTATAAGCGCTTTCCCCTGATCTTTCTGGGGTAGTCGAGCTGAAGCTCCCCTGCGACTTCCTAGACGTTAGAGTTATTTGTAGCGAGGAGGGTGAATAGTTATTCTAAATGGAAACCCCATGTTTGCTCCCTCTAGTGGTAGTGGTAGGTCAGGGTAGCATATTGAAATCTGTTTCCCTGGGCCAGTATTCCCAAATAGCTGTGTCAAGCTGAGGCTGGGCCTACAAGAAAGGGAGGAAGGTTAAAAAAGGCAATGACTTTCCTTGTCAAGAGACATATGAGCTTGGGTAATGGTCGAGGGAATATTATCACTAGATAGTCTAGTGAGTCCGCGGATGTGCCCTGTATGATTTTCAGACACTGGTCACACTGATGGCATTCCCCAAAGTATCAATCGAGACACAGTGCCTTGTTCCCCTTCTCAGGGAACCATGGTTATAGTCATAATCTCAGACGTTTTCTGTATACAGACATGCAAGAGCAAACAACATGAGCCTTGTATTCCCCATGAAATCTGACCAGACAACTCAAAATAAAGTTGATCACTTGAGATGCCAAACACCTTGCCTTGAAAGTATTTTGTGGTGGAAATCTTGATTGATACACTATTACATATTTACCCAAGTAAGTGACTACAAATAAGCTTCTTCTTTGTGTTATGAGTGAGTCATTGCAATGATTTGTACCAAAATGCAACATGCCATATTTTTCCATTTTTCCTCATTCACTAAGCAATAAACCAAACATGAAGTTATGTTCAGTTTTGTGTTGATACTCTATTATACTCAAGTATCCTTATTAAAATGAAATACAGACCCATGAAAAACATGTTACATCTGTGTTTTAGGACAAAATAGTGCAGAGGAGGACTTGCTTCCAAAATAGACAAACACATAGACGGACCACACTCCTTGAACACACCACACTTTCATGACCTTTCTCAAAACATCACCAGCTTATGGCTGAACAGGTTAACGTAATAGGCATCGCCCAATTGTGACCTTCTAAGTCTACTCCCTCCTCAGAGAAGGCTGAACTTATGCCGATCTCGCAGCCTCCGTGTGACTCTGTAATTACCTTTGAAGAGGCCCAGTAATGGGTGAGCGTTGGCGGCGACAAACCAACACCACATGTAACTTCCAGGAAGCTTATGCTACAGCTTTACCCACTTTCAGTGTTTAGAGAAAGGACAGGATGCAGGGATGATGGGTACTCTTTGGGTCATGGTCATCCCTACAGATCATCATATTGGTTTGCCAGACTAGTTTGACTAAGCTCTTTGGGCTAAGTGTGACAAATGTTTTGACTGGACATATAATTGAGAATTTGTGAAAAATTAGATGACCAACTAGACTTAAAACAAACCTTTGCCCACTATTATTGACATTTCTGTGGTCTGCTATTGTTTGTTCGTTTCTTTTTAGAGATGTTTGTCCCACAGAGGACATATTTGTCATGGCAAGTTTAACAAAGACTCTTTAGTTTAGCCGAATAGATTTTCGTGTATATGCATGATCTGACGTTTAAACATGAATTTAAAAACAGCTAGCAAAATAAAAGTTTTAAGCCCATCCCTATGATTTTTAAGTAATATGTTGTATTCTTTTCAATTATGCGATATGTAATAACTGTTGTCATTAAAGTCAATATGGGAACCAAATACTTTTTGGCAGTTTATGCACATTTAGATGATTTTCCTTTAAACCAATCCTTTTCGTACTATTATCTGAAGGTTCAAATGCCTTTTACAGATTATATTGTTATACCCTCACATTCGATTTTAAACTAAAAAACATTCATCATAAAAAAGTTTAAATATTATCATCTAAACAGAGTGTGTATATATCATATTTATTTCAATTTGTATTGTGTGAAAATTATTTATATACATTTTTCCAAAATCTTTAGTTGTCCCACTGCCATAATTTTCACCAAAACAAACATATTTGCTGATTCTAATAAAGCTTGTTTACCTAAGAAATGGGAATAAAAAAACTACTTGAACAGTAATATTTTATTGTGTAATTTCCAACTAAGCCATATCCAATTGTGCAAATGAAAATTTAATTTAATGTATATAGTACTCTAACTGAAAGCAAGTCTAAAAAGTTGTGAATTTATCTAAATGTTTTAAATGTAAGTTCCAACATAAAATGCTATTAAGCACAATACATGATTTTAGATGTGGTCAGAGTTCAGCCAATATATGCATATAAAATAACATGCATTTTTAATAGCAAATTACATTGTGAAAATAGATGTTGTTATACAATTAGTTTTATTTACAGTAGTGGCCAAAAGTGTTGTCTGGAGATATTTGCTTTTGAATATTTTAAAAACACTCAACAGATAATACTCAAGGTATTATCTGAAAAAATTATTTATTTTTATGTCAGATAAATATATATATTTTTTTGTCAGAAAAAAAATAGAGATTTTTTTTTTTGCCAAATGTATTATTTGGAAAAACTACATCTTCAGGTTTTATTACCTGCATAGAAAACAAAAGGCTCACAGGAAAAAGCATCTGCATGTGTTCATAATTTCTTTGTATGACAGCCTGGACAAAAATGATCTGCGCACAGTTTGGCATGTTTCATTGCGTTACCACAAACAAAACAAAGACTCTCAGCACAAAAACGCAATGTGTTTACAAAATCTTTACAATTTCTATTAATGAAATTCGAAGAAAGGGTGGAGTAGTCCAGACATCACTTTTGGCTACTAATATAGATTTAGATAGCTTTATATTTCTCTAGAACATCTTCTCTTTGCTGCACAAATCAAATAAACATTCACAGTTACGTAACAAGCAGCCAAAGTGTATGTTGTACATACACAAAATTCCATTCAGTCTACCAGTTGCCTTTAAAGTTTCAGCATTGTGAAACATGTATTCTCTCAGACAGAGAACTGCTCCCAAAGTAAACAGACTACTGTGCCAGGGGTTTCGAGAGCCCGTGGAGCTGATTTGTGTGGTGTGGGGCTCCAGCTAGTTGTGGAGGATTTACTGTCGACCGCAACAGACTTCTCTCGATGAACACCCTTCTCCCACACACTGCCACGGCTGGCAAAGAGGCTTTTTGCTGGCCTTTTCCCCATGTTATTACTGAATACAGACTTCCTTATGACACACTCATACACAAAGTGGTCTCTAGGCTTAGACGTTTTCAATGTATGTCTGTGAGATATTTATTTATTTATTTGTTTCATCATACAACAGCCAAAAAAAAAAAATAGCAGCACATTTTTCCTCAATAAGCTGTCACTCTTCAATGACGCCTGACTCAATAAACATTACAAATAAACGGCCACAGATAGTTTCTGCACGCCTGAGCTCTCCCGTTAGTCACTCTAAAACAAGATTTGTGTGGGAGGAATTTAAGTTAAGTTTGTTCGCATCTTTTTCTAAATTCCAAGAAATTATGGGAAGATATTTCCACATAATGGTCATGCACACATTTTAATATATTTGCTCATTTGTTTTGTCAAGTCTTTGAGGCTTTTTAGGTGACAAACATGGTTCAAAAACATATTTTATAAGGGCAGAACTTTTTTTGTGTGTTCCCTTCACTGGTGTTGACTTGTTTGAAGATTTCCCCGTCACATATTCCCTGGATACAGAAATGCTATTTGAATCCTATTCCTTGAACATAGAGATTGGTTTTAATTTACTTAAAATATGCAGAAGCTGTGCAAATTATACGCTCTAAAAAATTCCGGGTTGTTTGAACCCAATTTTGGGTAAAATATGGACAAACCCAGCCATTGGGTTACATTTTTAAATGACATTTTTAACCCAATGGCTGGGTTTTGCATACATAATTATCAAATAATAATATAAAATGAATTGTCTAAAAGCATGATTTATTCACTTAAATGAATAAATGAATATACTGCAAGTAAAAGGAACAATATGAATATTTTCCCTTCAATAATATCACCCCTCTGCTCAATATTTTCTTGTTCAAAACAAGCATGCAGTTTTGCAAGTGCTATTTGAGCTTTCATGCATAATCATAGTCTATAAACCATCTGAATTGGAGGTCAGCATACTATATAATAAGTCATAAAATTATGAAGCTATGAAGTAGTGCACATTTGTGCATGTGTTAAACAAGAGATCATAACTTTTTAAAGCTCTCTGAGGTCTCATTCTCTTGGGAATTTCCATTTTTCTCAGTTGTTCCATTGGCATTCTGATATGAAATTTATGACTTCTATTCTTAATACGTTGTCTATCTGGTGGTAAATTCATTAACTAGGACTTTTACTGATAATCATTTTCCTCTTATGAAAAAAAGAACATTTACAGTTTTGTTTAATTGGACTTTTATTGCATGTACTGGAACGACCACATCTATTAAAACATTTTGTTCATTCTGCTATAGAAGAATAGCCTACATACAAAAAAAGGCCAGTGGAGAACTTGACATGTTTAAAACTGCAACATTGTTCAAAAACAAACAACGTCTTGACGTTGCTATACATTTCTTTACCTGGAAAAATACATCAACATATACTTTCTGAATGGATTTTTCCTGTTACTACTACTAGTCACGCTCACATTCATTCCCAGCATCCAAGAGACATTTATACATATTGTGGAAATTCCTCATTTGGCAGGATAACTCATAGATTTAAATATATTAATATATTTCTCAACTTATAAAATAAGGACAAAATGTTGGCTAGTACATTTTGGACTAGGACTGGGACTTCTTGTGCCCGAAGAAAACCCACACTAAAAACTGAGCCCCAGACAGTTCCACATTTAGGTGTATGGGACATTTGATTCTGTTGGAAAAAACAATGACTCATCCAACCATAATGTATCTATTTTTTTTAACCTGAAAAACATTATTTGTGTTTTAATTTTGTGCAAGCTAAGTAAATATTCAGTGGAGATGTGTAGATATTCATACTTTATGCAAGTCCAACTTATCTGCCATTGATATATTGTGTGGGTGAGATTTATCTTACATTATCTGTAGAATTTTTTGTTTACATTTTTATTTTTATTTTTTTGATCTGATGCCAAAATGTCCTGATAGCCCAAGCTATTCATAGCATTCAGTTTAGGAAAATCTAACATATTTATTATTAAGGCCATACACAAAAAAGTAATGTCAGGTTCATGTCCCACCTTTTGAACAAAATCTACTATATATGGAAAGAATAAAAATGGAAAGAATTCATTTTCATGACATCACACCAACAGGCACTTATGTTCCACAGGGCTCAGTACTCTGACCTCTTTCGGTCTTCATTTATACCAAATCAAAGTAAAATAACCACCCGTAAATGTATAATTTACATGATAAATAAGCCAGTAAAACATACTGTGTTTGCCAGATATTTCAACCCCACTTAAAGCTATTAGAGTAGAAAACAGATGTATGGATGATTGCTATATATTGACTACAAGAGCTTGATGATCAATTTTGTACTCTGGATAAGAACACACCAGGCGCCTGAAATGTAAATAATGCAGTAAATGCTTTTTAAAGATAAAAATTAATGATGGAGAAACTTTTCTGGTTGTAAAAATGTTTATATGGAAGCAAGAGGAAGGTAAGACTTAAAATCCATTTGAAGTGTGTAAATGTGTGTCCTTATAAGAAAATGTTACACTGAAACACATTGAAAATCTGTTTCCTTAGCAAAATCTTTCTCTAAACCCTGAAATCAGGGGTGACCAGACAAAAAAAAAAAAAAAAAAAAAGAAACCCCACCTAAGTCTGGGTGTCTACATTTACTACATTTACTACACACACCATTATGTCACATGGTGTGTTGCCTTTGGCTGAGTTTTAATGGTGTATGCGTGTTTGATGTATGTGTTGACATGTTTAAGATAAAATTGCTTACATACTGAGCCTGACAAGCTGGATCCTGATTCTGGTTCTACATATGTGGTCTTAATGACCTTAAGGGAACTGAGCAGCAATACATCAGTGAAGTTTTCTTTAGGCTGGTTCTGAAAACCAAGTAACACTAGGCATGGATAGGGACAGACAGTATTACATAATGAGCAAAGATGTTTTTGTCCACGAGTAAAAATGGTTTATACCACCCATAAACTCTTTTTTTACCCAAGTAAAAAATGATCGGTGAAACCTTAAGAGACGTTTAACTGGATATTTAGTGTACATTTAAAGATTTTAAAGGATCCCTCCATATCCCACCCATTTACCCCATTCCCTAAGAAGTGTTTTTCCTTATTTGTTTTCATGTTTATATTTTTTTATACTGGGAAATTACATACCATACCAATAAAGTATCTCATAAAACTGGCAGCAAGCCACAACATGTCATATACTTTAATTGTTGAGCAAACTCAAACAACATTGTTAAAAATGTTATTTGTCATTGTTATTTTAACAATAATATCTTAAAATAAAATTCTATTTATCAGATTTTTTTTGTATTCAGAAATTTACTGTCAAATTATTTCAACTTAGGTCAAATTGAGATGAGATAAATACTATATACAATAGATTAGGCTATGAAGATAACGTTTCGACTGTTTCGATGCTGTTGTCTTCAATGAAGCTGTTTGTTTGTAAGCTGAGTCGTGTACCCATTGTGGGGAGTCCCTGAACCTCTGCTTCGATCTAATCCTCCACAGAGGGTTACTTCAGGCAGTGGTGCTAGTGATCTGAGGATTTCGATGAGGACGCATCCTTCGGGGAACCAACCAGCTATGAACCCACATCCCTCCTATGCTCTGCAACCAGGACAATACACAAGGTGTGTACCAGTTGTTTCCTTCGATGCTCCCCACAATGAACATACACTCACCGGCCACTTTATTAGGTACCCCATGCTAGTAACGGGTTGGACCCCCTTTTGCCTTCAGAACTGCCTCAATTCTTCGTGGCATAGATTCAACAAGGTGCTGGAAGCATTCCTCAGGGAGTTTGGTCCAAATTGACATGATGGCACCACACAGTTGCCGCAGATTTGTCGGCTGCACATCCATGATGCGAATCTCCCGTTCCACCACATCCCAAAGATGCTCTATTGGATTGAGATCTGGTGACTGTGGAGGCCATTTAAGTACAGCGAACTCATTGTCATGTTCAAGAAACCAGTCTGAGATGATTCCAGCTTTATGACATGGCGCATTATCCTGCTGAAAGTAGCCGTCAGAAGTTGGGTACATTGTGGTCATAAAGGGATGGACATGGTCAGCAACAATACTCAGGTAGGCTGTGGCGTTGCAACGATGCTCAATTGGTACCAAGGGGCCCAAAGAGTGCCAAGAAAATATTCCCCACACCATGACACCACCACCACCAGCCTGAACCGTTGATACAAGGCAGGATGGATCCATGCTTTCATGTTGTAGACGCCAAATTCTGACCCTACCATCCGAATGTCGCAGCAGAAATCGAGACTCATCAGACCAGGCAACGTTTTTCCAATCTTCTATTGTCCAATTTCAATGAGCTTGTGCAAATTGTAGCCTCAGTTTCCTGTTCTTAGCTGAAAGGAGTGGCACCCGGTGTGGTCTTCTGCTGCTGTAGCCCATCTGCCTCAAAGTTCGACGTACTGTGCTTTCAGAGATGCTCTTCTGCCCACCTTGGTTGTAACGGGTGGTTATTTGAGTCACTGTTGCCCTTCTATCAGTTCGAACCAGTCTGGCCATTCTCCTCTGACCTCTGGCATCAACAAGGCATTTCCGCCCACAGAACTGCCGCTCACTGGATGTTTTTTCTTTTTCGGACCATTCTCTGTAAACCCTGGAGATGGTTGTGCGTGAAAATCCCAGTAGATTAGCAGTTTCTGAAATACTCAGACCAGCCCTTCTGGCACCAACAATCATGCCACGTTCAAAGTCACTCAAATCACCTTTCTTCCCCATACTAATGCTCGGTTTGAACTGCAGGAGATTGTCTTGACTATGTCTACATGCCTAAATGCACTGAGTTGCCGCCATGTGATTGGCTGCTTAGAAATTAAGTGTTAACGAGCAGTTGGACAGGTGTACCTAATAAAGTGGCCGGTGAGTGTATGTCGATTGCTCAACCGATATCAACCGTCAAGGTGGTCTATGCTCCCGTCACATGTCGCAACTTGCCTGCCATCTCAGAAGCATCTGAGATTACTTTGGGCCACGTATGTCCCCAGTGTGCTCAACCGTGTAGCCGACGAGCTATCACGAGCTGTGCTCCCGGGTGAATGGCGACTTCATCCCCAGATGGTTCAGCTGATCTGGAGAGAGTTCGGGAAGGCTCAGCTAGACCTGTTTGCCTCCTCAAAGCCCTCTCATTGCCAGCTGTTTTACTCCCTGACAGACGGAACACTCGGCATGGACGCACTGGCGTGGGGCCCTCGGAAATATGCGTTTCTACCAGTGAGCCTACTTGCACAAACACTGTGCAAAGTTAGGGAGGACGAGGAGCAGGTCTTTCTAGTGGCTTCCTATTGGCCCACCCGGACCTGGTTCCCAGAACTCACGCTCCTCGTGACAGTCCCTCCCTGGCCCATTCCTCTGAGAAAGGACCATCTCTTACCCCCAGAGGTACTTAACACTATCACTTCTGCACGAGTGTCGTCTATGAGACTTGTGTACGCCTTAAAGTAGAACCTGTTCGTCGAGTGGGGGTCTTCTTGCCGAGAGGATCCCGAAGATGTTTGATATGGTCCGTGCCACCCTTCTTGCAGCAAGGGTTGGAGCGAAGGCTGTCTCCCTCCACCCTCAAAGTACATGCTGCAACCATTTCAGCATATCATGACCACATAGATGACAAAACAGCAGGAAGGTGAATAAAGCAGGAAGGTGAATAGCAGGTGAGATAAATCCTCCTCGTCCCTCCTCAATACCCTCTTGGGACCTTTCCTTGGTGCTTCGAGCACTCCAGGATGCTCCCGTTGAGCCTTTACAATCAGCAGCCTTAAAGCTTCTCTCCATGAAGACTTTGCTGCTGGTTGCACTGGCCTCTGTCAAAAGGGTAGGGGACCTGCAGGCATTTTCGGACAACAAATGGTGCTTAGCGTTCGGGCCGGGTGACAACCATGTTGTACTGAGACCCCGGACTTGCTATGTGCCCAAGGTTCCTACCACTCCCTTCAGGGACCAGATGGTGAACCTGCAGGCACTGCCCCTGGAGGAGACAGACCCAGCTCTGGCTTTGCTCTGTCCAGTTCATTTTTTGTATCTTTGTCTATTCTTGGTCTGTTACGGGAAAGGCCGTCTCCAAGCAGAGGATGGCCCACTGGATAGTGGATGCCATCACCTTGACTTACCAAGCACAAGGTGTACCCTGTCTGCATTGCATCCTCCTGGGCTCTAGCATTAGGCTCCTCGCTAACAGATGTCTGTAGAGCTCCAGGCTGGGTGAAACCTAACACGTTCGCTAGATATTATAGCCTACATGTAAAGCCTGTCTTCTCCCGGGTTCTCACCCTAAACAGGTAGAAGGACAGAGAGGTCCAGCTCTGTCGGCTTGCTGTATCCTACTGTGCAACCTTATTACTCCAGTGTGAAAAAGCTGTCCTCCAATACTCTCGGCCCAGACGTGGCAGAGCGTCCAGCGCCAGGCCTTTATCCGTTGAATCCTTGAGAAGCGCGTCTAGACTGGGTCCCATATGTGTGACCCTGTGGGGATTCCATATGTGTATTTCTTCCACAGCTACTCCTAAACGGAAGCCTGTGTCTTTCCCTTGGGCTAAGTCACCTAGTATTTCATACGAGGTACAACCTTCGGGTTAATAGATGTATATTTCCACATAACTCCTTCGGGGAAGAATGTGGGTTCCACAGCATTCTCCTTCCTAACACAAAGGGCACACTTTACCCAGTGTTATCCAATAATCTCACTGTATGGGTTATCACGGAACAACAGTGACTCCTCAGCAAAAAAACTGAAGTGCAATCGCACCTCTGCTCATTATATACCCACACTGTATGGCTGAACAGCTGAAGCATATGATTGCACGCCAATGTGCATTGGCGCGTTTAGTTTCACTCAGTTAGATTGGCCTAGTGAGATTCCTATTCGTCGGTCACAACGTACGTTGCCATTCCCTCCTTCAGGGAATGAGGGTTACCATACATAACCAAGACGTTTTCTGTGAACCATTATGGTTATACGGTAAGTGTTTCCTTGAACTGGGAACATAAAACATTTTTTATTTTCAATTAATTTTCTTTGAACCAGTGTAATAGCGCACATTTAGTTGCATTGTCAGATGAAAAAAAGGCTGTTTGTGTAACAGTTTTATCTTAATTGAAACTTAGAGCAACAGCTAAATAAACCAGCAAATAATAAAGAAAAGTTTATAATATATTTATGCCGCAGTGAATGCTGAGAAAAGTGGACATAGTAATAATTATGATTCTACAGTACAATGTAGTAATTTCCTGGGCCTATAGTGTATGTCAAATAAATAATGCAACTACTACAGTAAATTCATTTTTTAAACTAAATTTTTACAATATGACTTTACCACCCAATTGTCTTTGGTGACCTCTGTTGTAAGCTCATGGATGTCATACTTTAATAAATTACAGCTATAATGCTATTATGGAAGTCATCATGTGCTAATTACCATGTTTTGCAGTATTTTCTGTATGAAAAGAATTCTTTTGACATATGAAAATCCTCACATTGCACCTATACATCAATGCAACATTCAATTGCTTTTTTAACAAGTAGGTTTAATGTCGTTTTGCGGTGAAACTAATGAGCTTGTTTTTAATGATACTGTTGACTTAATGTTGGCATGAATGAGATTAAATGTTGGCCTGGATGGACAAACTCACATTTCACAAGTCATTAAACTGAACAATTACGTTTAGATGACCACAGCAATGGCACCTACAATTGTCCAACGCTTAAATTACTGAGATTGGAAGTTAGAAAGTACTATAAGCATACAAGATACCCAGATTAGTGGTTGAATGACATTGATGCCTTTATCTCCAAATGTTAAGGAAACGTGTCTAATACCTAGTATTTCCCAGGGGTACTTAGTAAAGGTACCCAAGGTCTTAAAAAATGAATCGTAAGCATTTTAACTAAATCCAATTAAATTGTTTTGTGGTAATAACACCTAAGAAACTAAAACAACAAATTATACTATGTAACAATGTTTAAATGTTTAGCAGTGCACCACTTTAAACTAAGGATTCCAATAGGGGAGGTTTGCAGTGAAGCCACAGAAGAACCATTTTATGCTCACCAAAGAACCTTTCAGTGAACAGTTCTTAAAAGAACCCTGGTGTTATGAAGATTTCTGCTTTGCAAATGTTCTGTGAATGTTAAAATGTTAAAAATTGCCAATAAAGAACCTTTATTTTTAAGAGTGTAACCTTATTCCATTACTGTTAATTAATAACAATAGCTGGTTTGTCAAATAAAAGAACGAATAATGGGATTGACTGTATAGCAGTAATTATTGGTCTTTTGACTAGTACATTGTACAGTGTAGATATACTTAATTTTTTATGTGCCTGAGGCAAATAACTTCTTGTATGGTTCAAGAGACAGTAAAGAACTGCGTCTTCTTCAATGGTTTTAACACACATTCTTCTCAACTGAGAGGATGTGTAAATTGTTCAAACATGTCTGGCCCATACAGATGCTTAGCCATGTGTGGAGGCGCCTCAAATCTGGACTAGTCACATGAGTGCAGGGGGACTGTTTTGTTTAGTTTTTATTCGCTTTGTCTTTTTCATTTATTTAGTTTCCTTCAATTAAATTGCTGCAGTGCACATATAAACATAATAAAGTTTTTTTTTTTTGGAGCTTAAAAAAAGAGCAGAAAATTTGGGGCTGTAGCAGAAACATTTGGAGCCGCAGCCTTAAATCCAGGGCCTATATTCACCCCCCTGTTCGCCCAATTGCAAAAAAACACAAACTAATAACAATTGAGACTAAAGGATAAATTAACATTGATATACTAGTTTGAACAAGAGTAAGTCTGCAAAACCTGTTGTGTCAATAACCGTATGATAACCAACAGTTGACCACATGATTACGATTTTATTTTCACTATTTAGAACATGTGCTTCTTATTGCACATCCATTACGTAATATTACGTTTTTCCATTACACCAGAAGACTATTAGACAATTTAGGTACTTTTTTAAGAATGATGTATGAATTGCCTTTACAAAAGAGATGTTTTGGGCTGCCAGAAATATCTCTCTTACAACATCTTATTCATCATGGAGTCTAATTATGAACTAAGCACTTGAGCTTTTTGAGACCGCATTGAAAACCATCATGCCAGACAGGAAATGTACCTTTAATTATGGACTATTTTTGTCCTGGGTATGAAACGCTACAGACTGCGTAGGCGATGCACTATTACTAACTGCCAGAAACTTAATAAGTTCAGCACTGCTCTGCATTCTCGCAGTTTCTAAACGTGAATGAACTGTCTACACATATTATTGCAAAAATTCCTGTTCTGTCTCTGCACTTGTGATTGTTTAGGTTTGTTGTAGTCAAACAAAGCAGTGACATGTGGATCCTCGGTCGATTTTGAAGAAGCCAGCGCAGTTCATTGAAACAGGAAGTATGGTTCAGTAGTCATGGTGGAAAATGTGGGTGGAAATCAAAATACATGTAGACTGTATAACATCCGAGCACACACAACCTGGGTAGAGACGTGTGGGATGAGAAAAAACAAAGTCTTCATGAAAGACATGTGCCATGTCACGTCTTTCTGACCAAAACACAACGGTTTACTGTAAAAGATTTGGTTTGGAAGAGTTGTGGCTCTTAAATTGCAGTAGCATTATAGAAACAACTGACTTAGCAGTGATAGTGTAAAAGTACAGTACTTTATATAGTTTTTTTCTTGGATATTCAAAATAAATACTGAAAAATATAAGTTCAGACATTAGTAAAAAAATAATCTGTGGTTGTTTGCATTTAATTAATAGAAATATTATTGAATTCTTCTACATAAAGTTGCATACTTAAAAGCTGCATGGAACTTTGGCCAATAAATTGGCATGTTACTCGCAGAGTGGCTCCTTTTGGCTCTTCTTGTTTTTTCGTGGATGAATTGGATTGAGGATTCACTATGATTACCTGTAATTGCTATAGAGTACAACAGTGCATTTTCATTTTTCTGGGATTTTAAAAAGTCATTGGTAAAGAGTTATAAGCCATGGACCAAATCAATCAGGTAGGAAGTGAATCACTACATTACAAACTCTAAATTGAACTAAGCCCAAATTATACTTCGGTTATACATGGTATGTGTACAGTGTTGGGGTAAGTTTCTTTTATTGTAAAATAATGCTTTACAATATAGGGTTAAGGCCATTGCAAATTGCCTAAACGAAATTCTGTTCGTTTTCTCACACAAACCGCTCATTTCGTGTCTTAGGCCATCAATGTGTACTTACATTTACGAGTCATTCAATCATGTTTAATTTTGACTTCTCTGTGCGTGCTCTTTGAGGTGAACCCAGGGTGGACCCCTTAAACCTCCATTATATGACTGACAAACAAGAACGGTTTGACCGAAAAATATCAAAATTGAAAATACAGTGGAAACAAAGACACTTACGGTGTCTGACACCGTGTCCTAACTACACGCGACGCGACGCCGCGACACGCGATAAAAGGTATCTTTTCCATGTTAATCAGAGTTTTTGTCCTAACCAGACGCGACGGCGACACGCGAAGTTTCTAATTTAGAAACGGTTCCTATTTCTGCGACGTCGCGGCTGACAGAATGAAGAAATTACACTGTTTATGAGTACACATTATTTATTTTTTAGTTAAAAATAGGTCACTGTGCCACAAGCGATAACGGATAATTTACCTCAGATTTTGAAATCATGTAATATAGCGTTCAAAATGAATTCTATGCAAACATACGGCTGTACTTCATAACAAAATTAGTAAATGAGTATATTTTGTTAATGTTTTGATTTTTAATAATACTATTTCTTGATTGGATTGTCCTTACCCATTTACAAAGCGAGTGCGGGCCAACAGTGTGCTTTCACACGGAGACTCGCTCACACCGGCTCAATACATGGCTCTGCATAGGCTCACACGCTGTTCTGAATGTCGCGTCGCGTCTAGTGTGGACAGACCCACTTGCTGTCGCTGGAATTTTATCGCGTCGCGTGTAGTTAGGACGCGGTGTGAGGTAAGCTAAAACACATCAAAAATTAATTTCAACGTGAACTATCCCTTTAAATGTACAATCCAAAAGTCAATGGAGAAAAAAAGAAGAAGAATACAATACATTGTTGTTCTGCCTGCCCCCGTTTTTGCCTTCAAACATTCTTTTGTTGATGGAAGAAGTTCCTTGTTTTAAGAGGTTTCCACAAGATTAATTTTATTATTCTTATTGTGTTTCTGTTGGATAGACAGTAAAAACTTTTGAGGTTTTTATGTTCAAACTTCATCTAAAGTGGTAAAGGCAAGTATATAAAGTATTTTTCCCTGCCCCATATAACATTACATAACATTCAAAACAAACAGAAAGGTTCAAAGCTTTGTATATGTTTACACACATTATGTTAATCTGTTCCCAGACTATGGATGACAATGCTATTGTTTTTGACCAAGTCTACAGTATGTGGTTCAGTTTCAGACACATTTTTAGTCAGTAGGCTCCTCCACAGAATGCTATTCTCCAGTTTCAGAAAGTTCCAGTTTCAGTTTCCTGTTTGTGTCTTCCGGCACTTTCTTCCAATCTTCCCAAAAATTCCCAAAATGTTTCATGCCTAAACTGATCCAGACTGAACGTCTGAAGTTCCCTGACAGGAAGTCGAGCATGCATTTGACATTTCTACTGAATCGTTGGCGTTAAGAACCTAGCACTTAAACCTACACGCTTAGCGGTCAACACGCGCTGCCAATTTTTTAAAAACTTTCACTTATGGATATACATTTTCAGACACTGTATAGCTGATGACTATATCAGGATACATACATAGTGCATGACAGATTTTCCCACATTGACTGGCTTATGCGGATTTTCCATTGCCATAGCCATAAAAGAGTCTCAATGGTTTGTAGGTCTTGATCATGTTATTCCCCAGTTATAAAACAGTGTAATCTCGACCACATCTGATATTAATGGCCTAATATAGTTTTAACAGTTCAGAAGCTGATAGTTTAATTCAACAGTCCTTTAAAAGCATGTTTGGGAATGTATAATCCATAATGTGTTCCTACAGAATGTTTCCAAACAAATTGACCTCAAAGATTAATGGTTTGGGGCCTATTTAATGGCACACGACTTGGAACTTCATTGGTTTAAGTCTTGTAAAGGGTGACATCAACTTCATAAACTAATGTTTTGGATCAGGGCTGAATTGAAGCCATGTGGTCTTTTTAAAAATATATTTTTTTTTTTACTTAATTTCCAAAGCCACCAAACCGCAGTACAGAAGCAAAGACTAGGCTGATTAGAATGCAGTCCTGGTGAATGCTTCACTGAGTTTATAAAGTCCATCCCTGCATGAAACACAGACATTGTGGAGAAAAGATCATCACACACAGACCTAACATTGATTGAAATGTCATTGGACAGTCACGATGGTGCATTCATCCGTTAGAGCAGGGATAAGTTTAATACTTAAACATTTTCTAATGTTAACCTTAATCCTATTAGGGAACATTCACACTCATACCAGTATGCCAGTGACCGCTAGGGATTCAACAAAGTTCAAGTGAGTTTAACTTAATTTAAGAGTCAAACATGCAAATTCAAAACGGTTTAAGAAAACACACAAAACACATCTTTAAAAAAAGACAGTCTCACTCATGGTTCAGTGAACAATAACTTGTTTTCAAAAAGCTAGCTATCACTGTTCAGCTTCAAAAACAAAAATTCAGTTGAGACTTTTTTTTGCGTTTGGCGAGAGGTCCTTACAGATCATAAGAACCTCATTCTGCTGGACTTGTTTAACATTTTCAACACTTTAAATCATCAGATCTTCTTGTCTGCCATCTCTACAATTGTTATCACAGCATGCGGCTGGGCTGAGTCTCAACTCACAGGTAAATCCTTCAAGGTTTTGTGTAAGGAAGAGATGTCTAAGTCACTTCAGTCAATGGGGTACCTCAGGTATCTATACTTGGCCCCCTCCTTTTCTCAATGTACACAACGTGACTAGGTCCTTTTACCCAACACTTGAATTTTCCTACCTCTGCTACACAGACAAGTTCAACATCTTATCCCAGCCAGTGGATTGCAATATTGCCTACCATAGATTGCCAGAACACCACCTCTAACTGAGATCTCCTTGCCTTCCCAACCAGCTTAGCAATTCATCATAACATCGATAATGGCACTCAGGTAAAGCCTGCACTTGGAAGAAGTGTTTGACGAAAATCTAAACTTCAAAACTAGGCTGCTGTCATATCTTGATAGAAAACACTGCATTGCTCTTTTACCTGACCTTTCTGAAAGCATAAGCAAACCTAAATTTGGTGGCACGTTTTGTCTTAAATTAATCCAAGAGAGCTCATATTACACCTGTTTTCATTTTACTTCACTAGTGTCACAGATTGGTGTAGAAAAGGAAAGTGAGGACTCAATACCAGAGAATGAATATTTAATAAAAATAGAAAAGTCCAGGTTCAAACTGAAAATAAAAGCAGGCAAACAGATAATCAGGTCTAAAGGCAGGAACACTAGGAAACATAATATAATGAATCAGCACAGGACTGCAAAGTCAGGGAGACTAAATAGGGAAGGTAACGAACAGGGCAGGTGGGGAAGATTCAAAATTATCAGGTAACAAGATGGGAGGGGCTAGACGATTAACAGGAGAGCACATGGCACCATGTCAGAGCTCTGTCCCCAAACTAAGAATTGAACCAGACAGACAGTGACAGAACCCTGACAACTGGCCATCCAACCCAATCTCACGAGAATTTGTATGAATTTTACGAGGTGGCTAATTCGTAACAATTCGTACGACCTCACTCGTACGAATTAGTACGTTTTTGTTAAATCGTACACATTTTACGAATTGGCCAATTCGTATGAATTCATACGAATGACCTACCCCTGACCCCGCGCCTAAACCTACCCATCACGTGGGTTTGGACAAATCGTACGAATTCGTACGAGTGAGGTTGTATGAATTAGTACGAATTAGCCACTTTTTAATCACTCAAATGAATTCGTAAGATTTGGTCGTGAGATAGTGTAGGGCCATCAAGTTCAATGTCTGCTACAGACTGTGTGATTTCGGCAATCCGATAATATCATTACAAATCACACTGTACGACACTGATCTAATAAACTTGACATGTATGTAGACTGTACAAAGATGACACCTATTGAATCGTAGGCTATGACGTAAATTAATATAGAAGAATAAAATGTAATCACTATGCGCTAGTGGTAAACAAAAAGAACAAGATGAATCGCACTTCGGCAATTGTGTTTTTTATACGTGTTGAAAAAAGAGGGGGAAGCTAAAGAGGAGAATATGGACCCAGTCATGACTAGGTAAAGAAGCATGGCAATTTTGCAAATGGAGCTTGAGGTAAACAGCTTTAAGTTTTAGCGCCATGTTGCATTAATACGCCATTTCAGTTTGCATTTTTATTGGCTAGTCAGTAGACGTACAGTAGGTCGTACCAGCAAACAGATTTCTTGGCTATCTTTGGTCCCAAGACCATGACGCCATGGCCATCTTTGAACTTCTCTCATTGTACGACGTAGGACCACTGTTTTAGGCAGTAGCACCTCATTGCAGTACACAAGGTCCAGGGGGCGGGGTTGGATCCAGATCTAAAGGATGGAGATGGGTAGGATTAGGGGTGAGGTTAGGGATCAGGAAGTGGAGGTGGGTAGGATTTGGTGTGGGGTTAGGCATCAGGGGGCGGAGATGGGTAGGATTAGGGGTGGGGTAGGTTTAGGTATATGTGAGGTGGGAGAACTTAGATCTGGATCGAACTCCTCCCCCTGGATTTCGTGTTCTGCAGTGAGGACCATCTCGTTTTAGGAGCCATGACCACGTAAGTCTCCATGATTGGTCATATTTAATCTGGGACATCCTAAAATCGTACAATGTGTACCGGCCATAAGATGATGACATTCAGAACAATCACTGGATGTGCATCAAATAGAATATTTGATGGGCTTTGATTTGATTGTGTCATGTAGTATTTTTCTTTTCAGTGTGGACTGACATTGACACCTAAGATGTAAATGATTCATTGATGAAGAAAACAAAAATCTCACATTCTCAGTCATTAATTTGACTGATGTTTGGAAAACTTGGACATTTGGAAAAATGTAAGCTATATGGTGTGAAATCACACAACAGAATTAGGAAAGTTTCCGTAATTCTGCGGTGTTGTGGTGGTGTCTCCGATTTTTTTTGTTAATCCATCCGTGAGACACAGGCAGTTCGGCCGCCACGCATGACAGCAAGACGCTTATTTAAACATGAAAAAAAAAATCCAGACACCAACATAGACTTCTTACAACATTTGCCTGAGAGAAGAAATGAAAAACATTTCACTTCTCAGATGAATGGTGGTTTAATGCTGCATGTCTTAACACATGTGTTCTCAAGATGATGTTTCTAGATGACAACCTTTGATTAGTATGTCTGATGTACTTTATTTCCCCATTTATTTGCACCTTTAAAGTCCCGTTAACTTTTTTTATCTTCACTTACATAAGTTGGTAGAAGGATTCTTATATAGAATGATGTTTCAAGTATATAAGCTGCCTGTCAATCAAAAGCACTGATATTCAGTCTCTTTAATTGCTGCCCTGAGGTATGCCTCACAATATCTTTGCAAATCATGAACACTAACTATCACTTTCAGTAGCTTATTTATGTTCATGTGCTGCTCGTGAATAATTGTATAGAAGTAAGGGAATGCAACATTGTCTTGTCTCCTGAACATACAATAGTCAAAGACTACCTAACCGAATAACACAGGAGGCACAATACTTTTAAAAAATTGCAAATTTTGAGCATCTGACTTGCTTGCTACAATCAGACTGTGAATCATGATACAGACTGATGGGAAATTCTTGTGATTTTGGTATGACACACCATCTCCCTACTTAAAATAAACTGTAAAATGTTTTTCTTCCTTTTAACGTAAAAAAACATGGATGATAAATCTCACTTAACTTAAACCGTGAAACTATTTTATCATTTATTAGTTACTACTGAAATATGAATCCCAAATCAATAGTCATAGTGGCTAACAAACACTGCCAAATATAAACTTCTAATAAATTACAACAAACTGCTTCTTTGGTGATTTTCTGTGACACACTGTTCCCTACCAAAATTTGAACTGATTACACACTTAACACTTCATTCTGCTTTACAACAAGAGACATTAAACCCACTTAATTGAACCTATTAAATATTTATTTGCCCTGTTTTATTATACAATAACAATTATAGTGGACATTGAGTCTTTCCATGGCATGTGCATAATATGTTAGTAATAATAATAAGCATGACAACATTGTATCAAGGATCCTAAGAGCAATGCAGGATATTGGTTTTATTTTTTTCTGCTTGTCATCCATGGCTGTGAATGTTTGCATTGCCTGGCCATGTAAACCACAGGAAGAGTGGGAGAATAAAGGTGGGACAGCAGTGGTAAACCTCATGACATCACAAGCTTCACAGCCATTGGCTGTTTCCTGAAGGAACAGGGTTTAAAAGCCAATCCAGCAGCCATCTCTCAGCATCAAAACATTGCAAGATCTCATCTGATCAACAGGACCTCAGTCTATCCTCTGACAGTCAAAGGACTTCACATTTCTCAAAGAGAAAGAGGTAAGTCACCATTAAACGATTCATTTGTTTTTATTCTTTAAGATGTTGAGGTTTAAAACCAATTGTCGTCCAAGAATTCAGTATGCAGATGTTGGAAGAAGCCTGAGTTTTATATGGAATGTATTTACTTTGCTTAAAAATTCTTAGGACTTAGTTTGGGAGCTACTGTGCAGCCTATTTTAACCTTAAACTATTTCAATGCAATGCTGCTCTAAGCGAAAAATAAAAATGCAGTTTTTCTTCAGCCTCAATGTAAGAACAAGACTGAAGTTATGAAGACTTTTAATGATTCCGACCACAGTTTATTATAGGCAGAGATGATTAACATGAACTTGACAGACGAAAGAGGAAGTTGCGGCTATGGCACATAAAGGCCTCACTAATTTGTCAACTGAGTCATTTATTCCAGCGACACAACCACTAAATTAAAGTTCCATACAAAAGAATAATAATACTGGCTGACTGACAATTGCCACCATTACTTCTGCCGGCAGCCTCAACAGAACGCTTCCACGCTTAGTTTTCTGTTCTGCACTTCACATTTTCTTTTGACGCCACAAAGTTTAGTCCTTGGCTCGCAGCAACAAAGATTCTAATGAGAAAGTCTGGAGCCAGAGGCGTGCTATATCTTGGGATTGTGGCTGCTACATAGTCTACATATAACTTCTGGAATTATACACCAGAGGGAGATCATTATAGGTATCGCCAAGCACACGCTACCTCAACTTGTACTTTATGCAATGCAGTTGTAGCTGAAAATAAATGAGATGTTTCATGGCGAGGAAGTTCTTTGGCATTTACCAACGTGATTCTGAGTGCCCTTAAAAGGCATGCTTCCTTCCGAGTCAGTTTGCCTTGCAGGAAATACCAAAAAAAAAACATTCTTGAGGGAGTTTATGGCTAGAACATTCAAGTAAAACAGAACAGGCGATCCTCTGGTGTATGTAATACATGTCTTATTACCCTGCACTAGTTGGCGTTAACTTTTTAATGGCCTTTGTAACATACTTACATTTATAAGTTCAAAATTGACGTTCATTGCAACTGTGCAACTCTGTTTTTCTCCCTTTTTAGAGTATTTTGCACAAAAATGAAGACTGTTATCGTTTTAACGCTCCTCATCGCCACAGTCTTCTGCCATCCTGTAAGTCCATTTTAATTGTGAAACCTGGGCTTTAAAAACACTATGATTCTTTAAATATTAATATTAAGTAAATGCACTTTTTTTTCTCAGGTCAAACGCTCAGCCAGCAGTTCAGAGAGCTCAGAAGAAATGATTGCTGTTCAACGGGCAAGTATCTTATTTGATATTGTCAAAAATTAACATGGAGTTGAAACGAATAATTTGTATATACACTATTCTGCTATTTTAACAAAACATCTGTCCTATGCAGCCGCCTCCTATTCTAAAAGCTGCTGCTGATATGTTCCAGGCAGAACCTACACAGGTAAAACCCATCCTCTATAGCCTCTAAAACGTCTATAAGAGAAAAGTTAACCCTTAAAATTCTGTTGTTTATTCACCCTTGTGCCATTTCTTTCTTTTGTGGAACACAAAATTTGAAATTTGAGTAATATCTTCAAAACGTACAGAGGCTGTCAAGCCGAGAAATTACAAAAAAAAAAAAACCTACAAAAAATGACCAATTTGTTCTTTTGAGTCAGATCTTTTCAAAGAGTTGGTTGATTCAGTTCAATGACTCGTTGACTCAGCTGATTCGGTTGCAGTGGTTAAGAGCTCGCTGTTCCTCACAAAATCAATATTGTACGATACTTTTATGGTGCTATTGCATTGTCAGCGCATGGACTAATACATAAAAATGATGCACTGAAGAAAGAAAGTCAGGTTTGTATGGGTGAATAAATGATGGGTGAACTATTGGAAAATGAGTGAACTATACTAAACCTCAAAGTACTGACATAAACTAAAACCTTCGAGCTATTTCATCTCAAGGATGTGTTAATTAGCACATACATGAGCAATACAGTGTTGTTTTATTTACGGCAAGGCGTTTGGTTGTGTTTCAGACCACACCAGCAGATTCCAATGAAAGCACAGACAGTGAAGATGACACTGAGGTGAATGAAGACTCCTCTGACCACATCACACGTCACTGTTCCCACAATAGCCAATAAAAAACAACAGGCTCTAAAAACACTATTCTGTTGGTCTAGACGCACTGTAAGTGACCCTGCTGCGAGTCTCAATATTGTTTTTTTGCATTTGCAGGAGGAAGAGGAGGAATCTAAAACAGATGAGGACGAGGAAAACGTGAGTCACTAAAATACTCGTGCCCAATTGCTAAAAAGTGGACTAAATCAATCATCATCAATTGGTTTTGGTTCAAAACCTAGAATTCAGGGTATCAAGTGGCGACCTTCCTGTAGCTCAAACAGCTAGCAACACATAGGTTCAATTCCCAGAAAATGAAAGAACTGATAAAATGTAAAGCAATGAGTTGATTTGGATAAAATTGTTTGTTAAATGCATAATTGTCAAGGCAAACACAGTATCAAAATTGCTAATCATAGAAAAGTCAACAAAAACACAATTAAATCAAAAATAGTACTGTCTATGCTATGGTTGATGGAGAGTTAATGTCATTATTTATATTAATATCGTGATTACGCACGGTTATTTGGCTATTTAGGTGCCAAAAAACGCCGCAAAAAATATAATCCACCATGATAGCAAGAAAACAAAATAATTTTGTATTGTCAGTTATATTGTGCATTAACACGTGTTGTCAATTTAGGAGACTGACTCCAGTGAGAGTAATTCTGGGGAAACTCAGAGCACCGTCGTCCCATCCACAGTCGAGCCCTCGCTGGACCCCATTATCCACACAGGCCGGGGAGACAACATGGGCTACCCAAGCGACTACAAAAAAAGCATCGTTTATGTGGACGCAAACAACTTTGAAAAACTACCTTCCCCATACAAGTCCTACAGCAGTGACAAGTTAGGCGGTTTGACATTTGTGAGCAAGAAGTCGTCTGCTTATGACGATCAGAGCTTCAATGACGTGGAGAAAGAGATTCAACTGCACAAGGTAAATATAAAGGTTACTTTATGTTTGGGAAAAAGTGCCCATTCACAGGGTGGACAAGTAATAGAAAAGAAAAACATATATTTACAGCAGAACAAATATAAAGTAAGTACTGTGGCAGAACCATACTAAAATGATCTCTCACAGTTTATAGTGTTGGAAATTCCAATTCATTCGATTGAATCAGTTCATTAGGGCGATTCCTTTAAATGAACAAACTAACAAAAATGATTCACCAGTTAGTTATGCAAATTAGAGTTTTGTTGAAGTTTGATACTTCGTCATCCCAACCGTCACCCTACTTGAGATTGTTAAATCTTTTAAAAACCGTCACTGTTTTTGAATGAGCAAAATTACGGCTCTAATTAAATGATAAATGATGTCATTGGATAGTCAGGTATTTGTTAACATATTGCCCCCCTAAATACCTAGTTAGCTATGATATAAGTTTAACAACTAATGGCTACTTTTTCAAAGCTTTAGCTTGACTGTAGTTTATCATCTTAAAATTTTGACTAGCCTGTTACACTTTTAAATTAGCTTATAGCTTCCCCAATGCTAATTAAAGTTGGCATGAAACGGAAAAATGTGATAGTCTTTTCTTCCCTATTGTAATGTATATCCGTATATAGGGTATATCCATATATATCCGAGTGAAATTTGTTCTTAAACAAGGCAAATGTAGGGCGGGACTTGATGTTGTCCAGGGGAATTGATATGATGGTTGTGGTTTGCTATGGGTGGAGGTGAGTAACAGGTTGCTCCGCCCTCTAGACAGTAAATAGGTCATCATAGAAGAGAAAATGTTGCTGCAAGAATATCATGAGGGCCTATACATTTAAAATGATGTTGTGTATGAAATAAATTATTTATAATAAATAGCCTGAAATACTCCATGAAAACAAGAATTGTCCATTTCAAACTATTTTTATACATCTTTTGACCATATGTGAAGAGTTCAGATGCAAAAGCCTCTAAATGCCATTTGAAATGTTCTTCTAATATGACCATTTTTATCAAGCTTGTATATTTAAGTTCAGTAATTTCACTTAAATGACAATTAATAGGTAATCTTCATTGCCATTTAAGTGAAATTACTGAACTTAAATATACAAGCTTGATAAAAATGGTCATTTTAGAAGAAAATTTCAAATGGCACTTAGAGGCTTTTGCATCTGAACTCTTCATGTCAACATCCGCCGTTTTAGGGTACCCTTTAACGTCGGTCAGATGACGTTATCGGATCCTAACCCTACCCCAGACCTAAACCTAGCCCATCACCTAACTGACGTTAAAAGTAAAGCGTCAGTTGTATGACGGCCCGGGATCGTCAACTAACCGACGTTTAAGGGTACCCTAAAAAGGCGGATGTTGACGTATGGTCAAAAGACGTCCCAAGACGTCAGTTATATGACGACTTGGGATGAGACTGTGTTATCCTGTACCATTTATGCAACAGACATGAATGATTCCTCAAATTAACAACTGAATAATCTAACAAAACGGGAATTACTTTTGCTTCTCAGGCTCTGCAGGTGCATGATCTTCTGGAGGAGGACAGCAGCACCCCCGAGATGGAGAACATGGAGCCAGGAGACCGACAGGCTGCTCTGGGAAGCCAAGAGATTGTCCCCACCGGCAACCAAGAGCCAGACAGTGAGGGAGCAAGTGCCGGAGACTCCACCGACAGCGCCAGCGCAAGCGCAAGCCAGGAGAAAGAAGGGGAGTCGGATAGCAGCGAGGAGACCACAGCCACCCCCGGAGCTGCAGACAGCGACAGCGACTCCTCACAGAGCACAGAAAGCCAGGAGAGCGATTCGGATGAGCAGAACACACAGACCACCGAGGCTTCCATCATAAACGCAAAGTAACCGCAGTCAAGCCCAGTCGACACAAACGAATGCAAATGTATTAATTGTATGGTGCTTGGTGACTCACTCCACGTGGTGTTAGTGTGAGAACCGACGACGAACGCAGAGCACAACGACACGGTTCATGCGAGTTCTTGAGCTGCTGCTATGCAGTTTCATCTCAACAATGTCTTCCTGTTCATTGCACAATTATTTACGAACCTAATGTAAATGTAATTTTGTACTGCTCTATGTAATGAATGATCATTAATGAATAAATTTTGTCCTACATCAGTCATGCAGTGTTTCTTAGTGCACGGAGAATACACAAGAGAAAGCAATGTCTAAATATTCCCAAAGCTACCTTAGAAAAGAATTACAGATTAACATTAACAGAAATTTCTGACATTAACAGAAACTTAGTTATGACTTGGTCCAGTAACACCCAGGCAATAACCAAGCATCTTAGCCTAACTTTCCAGAAACCACCCTGAACACTTTATAAACCACATGTAAACTGTAGCCACTTTTGAAACATTTCCGTTGATAAATAACAGAAGGGGGTAAAAATAAATGCCTCTCTACTACAGTTACAACAATGTTTTGAACGATATGATATATATAAATTACCAGACTTACGTGGAGAGATGTCAAACCCTCACTTGACTTCTAAAAATGATCACCCACAGCTCTGTGTTTCATGTGAAGGCTTCATACACATATTTGTGAAACTTTGAAGTCTCTAGTGCTCTGTAATTATCCTGTTCTGAGATCGCAGTCTGGCCATTTCTTACAACAAAAAATGAATACTATTCTAAATAAAATGTCTAATTCTTTAATTTGAGATTGGTGTTGACAAAGTAACAGCATGGTGCACGTAACTTCTGCTCCGTTAATGTGACGTTCGTCTCAACGTACAGCAAGTTTAATTACATCTCTAATCACAGAGCTATCAAATCAAATCCTTTGACGTCTGTTAATGTTCGCATGCAGACGCTTTCCATTTATATAATTAACCTAACAACAAAACACACATTTTGATTTAGACATGAGGCTCAGATGTAAAAAAAAGCAGCTCTAAACTGTTCAATGCAGAAAAATCTTAAATAAAAATTTGAGTAAATAATTATATATAGGTATTATTTATTAATATTTAGCATATTCTTCATATGCAAATCACTGAGGTACTATTAGTCTCAGACAGCTTACAGTTTGTTCATTGACTAATGCATATGACAAACAAAACTGTATCTTTCAATATCTGGCCATCACTGGCTGACCTTACGCAACGTCTGAGATGTGCGAATAAATACTGCGTCCCAGCAATGCGCTAAACTTGACCTTTCATTTCCATGTGTAACAATGATTAAGGGATATCACTATGACTGATCTCCCACTCACATAATATCTGACAAATACAACGAGGTCATGTACCGTAGGAAGATATTTTCTTTTCTTTTTTTTGTAACAAGCAAAGTGCTTCCGATACCAAATGCCCTTTTTATTGTCACTCAGCAGATGCAACTTTTGACTTTCAGCATAATCTTTAACTATGCAAAACGAATGCAATGGAGCACAGATGTAAAATGTTGAGATAAATTGAAGTTATTCTTCTAATACAATAGGAGGCAGTGTTGAGGTAATGCATTACAAATAACGTGAGTTGTGTAATCAGATTACTTTTTTAATGTAACTAATGAAGTAACACATAATCAAATACTTAACACTCAAGTTACATTGTTTCTCAGCTCTCCTGTTCCCAATGTTGAGAGAAATCTTGAGTAAGTGCAGAGGCGTTGTGTGTGCTGCATGTGTGAACATGATGGTAATTGTAGTTCAAGAGTAAATGAGAGCATTTACTCATCTCACGTGCACAAAAAATAAATAAATAGATTCGCATTACTTTTAAAAGTTACTTTCCTTTTAAAAGCTACATTTGTGCAACTTCCGGGTCTGTACCAAAACTTTAAAAAAGCCTTGCAAAATGCCTTCAACACTCAGTGTGTAGTAATCCAAACAAGACGGTAAATCATAACCTTTAAAACGCATTATTTTTTTAAAAGCTAGGATGATGCTGGTAAAAACACCAACAAAATTCCATGTCATTTATACTAATGTGTAATTAACTATGTTAATACTACAACTACTGATAATACGAATAATTTTATAACACCATTATTTATTATTATTTCAATCAGTTACTGAAAAAGGTAAAAAGGTGAACTCGTATATTAACATGCTAATATTATTTTTTTTCTTTAGAGAAAGTACTACTAACCAATAATAATCCCAATGTAATTTTTTTTCTTACATCATAAAATAGTTTTCTTAAATGAAAAAACAAATGACACCATAATGTGGACATGCAATTTTAATCTTATTAGTTATATTATTCATTAGTATCAAGACCTTCATCATCAACGCATAAGCATAGGTTATACTGTAGACTATAATCAGTTGTACACTGTTATTTGTGTGTTTTGCATGAAAATATGATTAAACAGGAAGTTATTAGCAGTAATCATCAAGCCTTCCACATGTCGTGTTAGCACTGGTCATATTCTGCGTAACCCAGGTTGTGGTGTCTTCTGTCATTGGGGTTGTTGGTGTTGTCGTGGGGGTTGTTGGTCTTGTAGTTGTAGGGCGTGTGCGTGGCACAATAACTTCATCAGAAGAATCAGATTCCCTTGATTTAGACTCATTTGATTCAGAGTTTGAATCCTCGCTGGAACTGGAGCTTGAGTCTGATGAATCAAATCTTCCACGCAAAGGAAACTGGAGATTTAAACAGTTGAAAAAAGTTTTATTATTAAAAGTACTGTATGCTTTTGAAAGAGCAATAAAGTAAAGTATATATATATATATATATATATATATATATATATATATATATAAGAATATCATAAAAAAAATAAATTGTAAAAGAAAACAGATAACTGCTTACTGGTTTTGAAAAGACAGATGCAACAAAAAGCATCAGTAACATAGCCTGTGTTGACTTCATCCTACAAAACAAAAGCATTAACGAGATTGATGTGAAACATTTCTCGTTAAACATAATATTTTTTGCTCGTGTTCAGTGATTAGCCTATTCAGTTACCAGTAATATACATTCAAAGCCATAAACGTAGCATAACTCAAGAGATGAGCGAGTTACCTTGCTCTGATGTTCTTGTCCAGTTGTTGTAATGTCACAGTCTGTATTATTCTGGCATCTGTGAAAATGTGGCTTAAATACTGGATGGATGTGAATAAACCAGGGCTTGTTCCAGTTAATTCCCACGTAGATGACGTGACAATAAGTCAATGTTTGTGCAACTTCCGGGTCTGTACCAAAACTTTCAAAATGCCTTGCAAAATCCCTTCAACACTCAGCGTGTAGTAATCCAAACAAGACGGTAAATCATGCGACGCCGCTGTCTCAATGCATTGTTTAGACAAATCACATTGTCTACGTGTTTGCATTGAATACGTGATTCACATCCTCAAATGTATTAAAACAATACATACATGATTATCATCATCGAAAGCCTGACACGAGCAAAACATTTTGTTGAAAAATATATACAAATATCACAGATAGACATCAATATGTCCCCAATGTTACAGATATATGCACTGCAGTGAGGCTAAGTCACATATTTATAGAAAACAGCTAAAATCCTGTGATTCCTTCACGCAATAGGGTTCAAAAGCAGACAGTTCATTTATCCAAAAAGCTTCTCTTCTCAAGAGCTATATGTTACCAACTTGGCCATACCCTCTCAAGACCAATAAACCTGAGAAGTAGATTGTTCTCTGTATAATGTTTAGCAATCGCCTTATCAAAGTTATTGTTTCAGATGGAGGCCTTATGTACGATTCTCAACTTAAGGTTGCGTTTTGTTTGTCCGACATTCATCAAGCCACAAGGGCATATAAGCACATAAATGACATGGGTAGATTATAAGGAGTCTAGTGGTTTTTACAGAGTGTTTATTAGTCAATCAATATCATATTTTGTTCTATATCGTTCTTTGCTTACCTGTTGATTTCTACTGTGTCCTGGTTCATTCCGGTATAGTGCGTGTAACATACAATGGCAGTGGTCATCCCATTTTACGCAACCTGTTGTGGCAAAAACAGTTATTAACAAAACAGCATCACAGTAAGAGACATCAGATTCAGATTGTATTTTTAAAAGAAAGTTTTATTCTTTTAAAAGAGGCTTGTTCACACAAAAAGACTACCGTGACGGCTACCGCGCCATATAATATGAACAAATACCTAAATGACACAGAAAACAGCCTTCTTATATTCAAAGTCCCCTCTTCTGTAATTTTCCACTTACTTAGTAAAACCAGAAAATACAACAATACCTAACCTGGGTTTTACTGTCCCCACGCCTGTGAGGTCAAAAGACTAGATAATACAGTGGTTCTTCTGACCCCCCTAGACTTTACGGTCTTCACTCCCGTGAGGTCAAAAGGCTTTATAATGCAGTGGTCTTTCTGACTCCCTGTCTTCCTCGAGTACTATCAAGATGTCAAAAGTATCAAAAGGTTCTTTCAGGCCACATGTTTTGGTGTGTGTATGTGTGTTTGTTTGTTTATGTCATGTGAATACAATCACATTCCAGGTGAGAAAAACACATGATTGAATTGGAAGGAGAAAAAAACAAAAAAAACTCCATAATTTAAAAGAAAGAATAAAATATACATTTTTCCACAACAAACCATGGTGATTCGCATGTCAGTTTTGATGTTTATGTGTTGAATGTATGTTGATTATTGTTATAGTTTACTTTGGTTAATACTGTGCGTCTTTATTTGGCTAGGCAAAAATAAGTTATTGTTTTGATGTCATTAAAGGCTTTATCAGCGATTGTGGGTGACGTCACTTCTGTTTGTGTTTGAAGCTCCCAAACAAACCAAGTTAGCTCACCCCTCCCTCCCGTCTCGTGCATCAGGAAAAACTCAAACACTAAATCCCTACAATCTGATATTCACTTAATCGCTAGAGCTATTCAGGTTTAGTCGAGCTTCACTCATATTTTTTAAAGATTAATATTTTCATAAACAGTTCATATACAAAAAAAAGTCAGCTCTAGCTCACCTGTCCAGATGAAACAGTGCAACCTCGGTGTCCAATGTAATTTTTTCAATTCTTTGAGTTCTCTCCACCTTTCAAAGGCCTTCCCGATTATTATAAGTTTCTTTGATGAAAAACGACGGCATTTCCTCGCCCTAATCCTCCTTATCTTCTTGAGGATTGCCTCTTCCATGTTAAATGTACCTGGTCAGTTGATAGCATACGGTTGATAGACGCTGGCTTATTCTTCAGCTCCGACTTTGCGTGCAGGCACCGTGCACGAGCGCAAAAACAAACAACACCATCCCCTGTCTGATATTGCCATGAACTGCTCGGTGGAAACAGACAGTGGTCCAGATCAGCAATCATACAATTCAGGGATAAGGTAAACGGTAAAACCAGATACAGACAGGAGCAGGCTGTGAAACTTGAAAACACTCAGAGACACTAAGAAACTAGGAATTAGGAAAACGCTAAGCATGCAGGACACTTACAAAACTACGCAATGGTATTAAGGGTCACACAGGGTTAATACAGGTGCACTAAACAAGATAACCAAACACAGGTGCACAAAATCAAAGGTAATGAGACCGGGTGGAGAATGTGAGAAAAGATGAAAATAATAAACAGGGAAGGAGTGTCCTCCTGAGGCTCTCGAGGGCACTACAGCTGCCGATCGGCACAGATTGGTTGTACCCATTTGTTTTTCTGTGCAGATATAGGCTGCCTACAGAAACACGTTTTTTTTTTTTTTTGACAGCCTGGCCTGCTTATGGGGCGGGCAGCTAGCAGGTCGTTAGGAAAGATTAGATATGTGATAGTTTTTGTTTGAGTATATAAAATCGCTGAATAAAGCGTAATATAAATGTGCATCGTCGAATATGGTTACCTTGCTAAAGTGGTTGCCATATCGGTTTGGTGGGAAATCACCAGAGTGTTAGTTAAGAGAGGTGGGGAGGCTGTCACAAGAATCCAAAAGTACTTTAACGCTAGTTTTGGCTGCTTCCTTTCCATTAGTTTTTAAATGTAGGCTATTTATTTTCAATATGTAATTTGCACAGATTGTTTAGAAATGAAATTCTTTTGCTTCAGAATCCATCTTGTCGTACCCTGCCTTCCTAGCTCGCCCTTAGAAGCAACGTGCTGTTAACCTTACTTATTTTGACCTCAAACGCACACAAAACTTCCTGTGAATTGTGCATTATTGAATAAGAAAAAAAATCATATAAGGTTTCATGTCATTTACACTAATGCTATTAATACTACTACAACTACTGATAATAATATTAACTTGTACTATTATTGTTTCCTTTGGTTACTAAAAAAGGTTCAATGAAAGTCACTGTTTTTACATAATATGCTGATATGAAATCATATTTTCTTACTGAAAAAAGAACACTTAAAACCATAATATGGACATGCAATTTTAATCTTGATTAGTTACATCATTAACATCAAGGCTTTCTTTGTCAAAGCATAAACATGATTTAATCAATTGTGAATCAATCACTCAATCAATAAAAATCAATTGTAGACTATACTGTTATGCCTACAGTCTTTTTTTTTTCAAATTTATGATTAAATATACTAATATTGCAAGTTACTATCCGTTGTTATCATTATCCTTTCCACAGGTTGTGTTTAGACGGGTCACATTCAGGTAACACGGGTTATCACGCCGGGGCCAAAGTTGAAGTGGTTGTCGTGGGGGTTGTTGTTCTTGTAGTTGGAGGAATTGTGCGTGGCGCAACAACTTCCTCAGAAGAATCAGATCCCCTTGACTCATTTGATTCAGAGTTTGAATCCTCGCTGGAACTGGCTCTTGATTCTGATGAATCAAATCTTCCGCGCAAAGGTTTCTGGGGATTCAAATAGTTGAAAAAAAGTATTATTATTAAAAGAAATGTATCTGCATTTGAAAGAAACTGAAGTAGCAATAAAAGTAACTTTTATATACTGTTTATAAAAATTTAAATTTTAAGGAAAACGGATAACTGATACTTACTGGTTTTGAAAAGACAGATGCAACAAAAAGCATCAGCATCATTGCCTGGATTGACTTCATACTACAAAACAAAAAGTGTCAATGTGAACCATTTATTCTCTAGATATTGTTTACCACAGAATATATATATATTTTTAACACATTTAGCTTGCCTGTATTCAGTGTTATTCAGTTACCAGTAATATAGATTCAAAGCCATAAATGTAGCATAACTCAAGAGATGAGCGAGTTACCTTGCGGTGATGTTCTCGTCCAGTTGTTGTAATGTCACAGTCTGTATACTCTGCCATCTGTGAAAATGTGGCTTAAATACTGGATGGATGTGAATAAACCAGGGCTTGGTCCAGTGAATTCCCACGTATATGACGTGACAATAAATCAACATTTGTGACATTATATATATCAAATCATATATCAAAACTTTCAAAATGCCTTGCATAATCCCTTCTAAAATCTTACTTATTTTCTTAATCCTCTTCATCCCCAATGGGACATAAGGCTGCCCCTTCAGTGTAATCCTAACAAGACGGTAAATCATGCAACACCGCTGTCCATGCATTGTTCAGACAAATCACATTGTGTGCTTCGTGTTTAGCTTGTAAAGGCTCAAAACTTAAGCATACTCTATGTAACTTATGTACAGGATTTACTGTACTGTACATTTCAAACTCATGAGTGTGAAATTATGGCCTTTGACTTTATATTTTACACATAGTTCTCAAAACTCATGCAGCTTGAGCGAACTTGATGGCTCACTGGTTTTTATACTGTATAACTGCAAACTCACATCTGAAATGCATTACTTATCAAATTATTTACATAGCTACTATGTTTAATGCCTGACATTTAAAAAGAACACTTAAAACCATAATATGGACATGCAGTTTTAATCTTAATTAGTTACATTATTCATTAATATCAAGGCCTTCAATGTTAATGCATAAACATGATTTTATACTGTAAACTATAATCAATTGTCAATCAATCAATCAATCAATCAATTGTACATTCATTTTTTTTAAATATTGCAAGTTATTATCCGTTGTTATCATCATCCTTTCCACAGGTCGTGTTAAGACTGGTCACATTAAGCATAACACTATTGTGTAACAAATACAGCATAAAACCTGAGATTTAAATAAGCCTATAAATGGTTAATAGGGTTATTTAAAAAAAACTATCAAGAAAAGGAAAAATCTCTTAGAAATCTAGTTCAAAACTTATGTGGGAAGTTCTTGGGGCAAGGTCGGTGGTGCGGTGCGACTGTGTGCCAACATCAGCGTCCCTCAAGAGGTCAGCTTGGTAGCTGATTTCACCAAGTACAACTACATTTCCATTAACAAATCGGATAATCAATTTGAGGGACAAGTTTACAGTTTATTCCAAGTTTAGGCTTACAACCAGGGTTTGGTCATTCTCAAAAAACATTTCCCTCAGATTTTTAGGGATAACTTATGGGTAAGGTTAGGTGTCGGGGAGGGATAGGGTTAGGACAACAATTTTGAACAGGAATGTTGTTCCTGGAACAACAAAATATGTTTACCCAGGAACATGTCCAACTCTGTAAAATCTGGACGTGCGTCTCGGTACGCCTGCAACACCACCAGGTTGGCCCACTACTGCTTTGCCCACAAGTTCAGATGTAAACTGACAAGGCTTTAGGGGCAAAGTGGAAGCCTCGTCGGATGAGAGGTAACCAGCTTACGATTCCTCCATCCAGGGCATCTTTATATTCCCATGTTCCTCCAAACTTGTAACGTTAGCGCAGTTGGATTTGCTGGGTGGGAACATACAGGCAGAAAAAGATTTCCCCCAATCCACATGGCACAGAGCACTGATACAAACATCTACACATGATTCACTGTCGTTTAAGATACAGTAACAAATTGTGCTTTAAATGCTAAAAAGAAGTATGCATAAGAATTATGCTAAGGAGGCATGTGTTAGTGGATACATTTGGTGTGTTTTTGACCTTTATGACCTTCTATTCTCTGGAAGATGGGCTAAATAAGTAAACACGGGTTCACTCAGTCACCTCTCAGATCAGCGCAGTCTCATCCCAAGACGTCATATAACTGACGTCTATGACCATACGTCAATATTCGCCTTTTTAGGGCCCCCTTAAACGTCGGTAGATGAGGTTATGGGATCCTAACTCTACCCCATACCTAAATCTAACCCGTCACCTAACTGACGTTAAAGGTAAAGCGTCAGTTGTATGACGGCCCGGGATCGCCATCTACCGACGTTTAAGGGGGCCCTAAAAAGGCGGATATTGACGTATGGTCAAAAGACGTCCCAAGACGTCAGTTATATGACTTTTTGGGATGAGACTGTGTTACTCAGATACCAAATGCAGACATTGCCTTTAACATAAAGACAAGAATAGATATAGAAAATAGAATAGATTTTAAGAAAACCACTGGCATACGTTATCAATGTCATGTATCACATACTTCAATGAAAGAAAAAAAAGTCTTTTTTTAGACTTTCATTGTTCATTGTTGTGAGATGTCAGTGGCACGACATCTGACTTTTTAGCCATAATGATGGATATTTAGATTTTACCACTGGATTTTTTTTGTCTTTGGTATTGCATGAGTGAGTGTAACTGTTCACATGACCAGAGCAAACAGGTTTAGCAGCTCAGACAGATACTTCACCAACCCAAAAGTTGTCAACGATGACTGAGGATGTGAAACTGTCAGAAATGTAATTTTCTACAAGGATGATATCATCTGACATAATCCCATATATAAGCTCCTACATGAATGGTAGAAGTTATAAATAAATGACTCTTTTCAAGGTGGATTGTCTCTGAAGTTCAGACAGTGGCCGCATTTACAATGCAGGACTTGATGCCCAATTCAGATTTGTTGATGTAACATCTATTTCAATTGTTACTCAGTTACTAAACTAACTCAATACATTGTTAGGTTGTTAGGTGCGGCTAAGGAGATTGAGTGTTATGTCAAAAAATAAATACAACAAATCACAAAAATGGGATGATTAAAGAAATCAAGCCGGCTTTTCTTACAAAACAAAACAATCAAATCAAACAATCAATTGTCGAAAGAGAGTATACTACTTCCTTTAAGATAAATGCCCTCTAAAGTTGGTTATATTCTTTATATAAGTTATTCAGTCCGTTTTGTTGAGGAAATCGAGAGAGTTCAGTCCTTATTTCAACAATTCCAAGACAACAGTAATCCCACCACTCTGTTTGAGGTAATAAATGAACCACTCTTCCATTCTTGTCTTTGTACTTTCTTTATGTTCTTTCATAGGGTTAACTCACCATCTCAAAACCCTACCCAATTACTTCCTCAACCCCAAACCGTTACTGCCCTAGAGTCCCCCAGCCCAGTGTATGACTGACAGACAACAACGGTTTTACCTAAAATGATCAAAATTAAAGATACTGTGGAAACAAAGACACCTACTGTACATATTGGATGCCCTGGAGGTAAGCTAAAACATATCAAAAATTAATTTCAAAGTGAACTATCCCTTTAAGTTATTTAAAGAAGTTCTCTTGCATCTGTTTATTTTTTTGTTGTTGTGTTTTTTTGTATACCTCCATTTTGAGGAGACCCTTTGTTGTAGTTTTTTTTTTTACATCATCTTTTGTTTATTAAACTATCTTACCTAAGACCTCGTATATTGTGTTTCAAATGGATCCTACCCCTGCTTTCTGGTGGCTCAATGGTATTACGGCCTAGCAACCAACGCATTCTCATCCTTTAGCGTCATATAGGTGACGCTATATGACAAAACGGCGCTATACTACTACGCACAACAAGGCACCCGTTATCGTTAATATAACACGCGCTGTGATGGGTAGGTTTAGGTGTGGGGTAGGGTAGTCTCATACGCTAAAGGACTAATGACGCCTTGGGTTCGCGTGTTATATTAACGATAAAGGGTGCCATGTGCGTAGAATAGCGCCGTTTTGTCATATAGCGTTCTATGTGACGCTAAAGGATGAGAACGGGAGTTCTAGGCTGGGTTGTGACACAATAAAGATTTATTACCACATATGAATGAGGCCTGAAACTGATTTGAGAATATTGAAATCCATGTGCTTTTTTCTGCTTACATGTGTGGGTCATGACCGATTAGTGCCAGATGGGAGGAAATAAAATCTGAATTAATTAATTTGAACCATGTAATGTAAATTCAGCATGGCGAAATATAGGCTGTGGGGACCGCTTAGTAGCGCATTATGGGATTAAATCACCTAACATTTCTACAAAATGCACCATCACAAGATTTTATTAAAATGTGAAACTTTAGGATCAATATTGATTGTCATGTGAGCTTAATTAATGTTAAATGTTCACCAGTTCTGGACAGAATGCAGCTGCAGCAGCCGTCTGATTACCAGCACTAAGTTTTTTTTTTTGCATTATCACAAGGTTTTTGACTTAGTCACAAGAAGTCAAGGATCAAGTCAATGAGGAGGACAGAATCTCCCAGAACTGCTCAGAAATTCCAGCCTAGAAAAATGGGTAACGCTTCCTTTTACAGTCCAGTTACCCATGTAAATACTATGTACTTATTTTAGTAACTACAATTACTGGGTAATAACTAGTACTAACCCTGAACCTACCTCTAAACCTAACCTTGTTCCATGTACTTACCTTACATTAGATAGTACTTTCTAGGTAAGTACACTGTAAGTACTGTACTGTAAAAGGAAGCGTTACCGAAAACTGTTCATTAAAAGCTCAAAACTCAGTAAAAGATCTGTTAATGCAACCTGTGGTTGGCACTGAGGCAAAACACATAAACATCATGGTGTTTAGGGGAAATTCATTTACACAATCAGTCTTGTTTGACGCAGTTGTGACACAACCGCTGTGGTGAGGATTAGTAAAGTTTCTTTGAGTTGCTCTGGCAGTCTCAACGTTGTTTTAATTAAATAATTCCCCCAAAAATAATTACTCCTGTTATATTCCAAACCTATTGGACCTTCTGTGTTCCTTGCAAAATAAAAGACCTGTTTCTCCAGAATTTGCCACATTTTCTGCATTGTCTCCTTGCACAAACATTAACGTGGTGTCCAATTTTGTGAACATTCCTTAATGTTTTATTTTTTTTATTGCATTGAATTATTCTATCCACGTCACTAAAGCAGTCTAAATGGTTTGTTCACAATCAGACTGATCTGGTTCTTAAGATTAAGATTCAGTGATCAAGTGGAAAACAGCCCAATGGAGGGCATCAGCGAACTTCAGCCTTTACAAAAATCTAATATGACTTTTTTTTTTGTTTTCCAGAGAATGAATAAAGTTATTCAGGTTCGGAACAACACGAGAGTCAGTAAATCATGACCGAATTTACATTCTTAGCTGTTCCTTTAATAACATCATTCGCTTCCATTTACCAAAATCTAAACGGGTACATTTTGTCATTGGCACAAATTTAGGATACTTGACAGCGGATATTATCTGATTTCCCCCTGTGTACACTATAACTTTAAAGTGAAAATCTAAATGCATATGATACCATCTCATAATATTATTTTTAGACAGTGGCCCCAAAAGGTAGTTGGACTTAAGACACACCTAAAACTGTCTGAATGCCATTGCGTTATAAAACAACAAAGTAAATACAGACAGCACAAGTATTGTTTTCAAGTGAAATATTTCACCATGACTAGTTTGAAAGGTTTTAAGTGATGAACAATAGAAATACTGTTGAAAATGAAGACAAAAGGTATTGTGACACTTTCTGAGTGTCAAATGTTAGTGCCAGTATATAGAAGACCTGTGAGGGTCTAAGTGCAGGAAAGACTTATCCATCCAACAGAGAACTTTCTACGAACTTCCGCTAACGTCAGTGCATGAACGAACAATCTTTATGTAAGGTTAATCTTCATGTAAGTTATCTGGTCTTTGATATTTTTTTCCAAAAAATTATTTACAAAAAGATTATTCATGGAAACATTCAGGTAAAAAACATTTCATCGATTGGAAAACGACTGTAAATTGATTAAAATACATTTTTACACACACAAAAAAAATGTTTGACAAAAGTCATCCTACATTTTTCCCACTATATTATTGTGACTTTATTAATGATGATTGTTTTAAAGTGGTTCATATATTTATTGTAAGAATAACAATTATAGCCTAATTCATTTTTTAAAAAGATAATTGTTTCCACTTTATTTCGATAGTCCACTTGAGACATTCTAACTATAAGTAACTTTGCAACTACATGTCAACTTACTCTTATTAGAGTATTGATTGTTTGATTATGGTCAGGTGTTAGGGTTTGAGTTAAAATAAGTTGACTTGTAGTTGCCAAGTTAAAGTCAGTATAAAATCTGTTGAGAAGCATTAAAGTAAAGAGTTATCAGATAAGCAGGCAGTCTAATAATACTCTAATGTAAGTCAACATGTTGTTGCAAAGTTATAGCCTATAGACCATTTCGCGGTTTTTTAGTTTTTTAACACTATATAAACGTTAAAGTACAACCAACATAACATATACAACTGAATCAAAAAGTTAAACAAACATCTTTAAGATCTTTTCTTTACATTTGAAATTAAGAAACCATTTACAAACTGAAACAGGAAGTGCTTCTGGACCAGTGTTGTTTACATCCTGTAAAATGGTCTATAGTTAGTAGAATATCTAAAGTGGACTATCGGAATAAAATGTTGCTTAATTTTCTCCATATCAGGAACAGTATAATTTTAGAATACAGAATTACAACTGAACTGTTGTTTGATCCAATTGATACCTTAATGTTTAATAACATTACATTTTATAATAATTTCTCAGTCTTCCTGAAGCTGATGATCAGTGGGTTAATGTGACCTCCACAGGTAAGGATAGTGTGTGTGTACCTGAGCCCAGAGGGTTATAATGTGGGAAGAATTAGAGCCATAAGGGAAGCTGTCCAGACGACTGGCCGAAGTATGTACTGGTCATGGTGTTGGCGAATCTCTGAGCCAAAGGACGTCGGATAAATCTGAGACTCTGTTATGGAAAGAAATGAAAGTATTTGAGCTTCTTTATATCATATTTTGAGATCTTATGTTTCAAAAAGAAAATTTACACTTGATAAAGCATCGTTTTGAGCTCATGATACAAGCGTTTATTAGATCAATCATTAGGTTCGACCTAATTGGCATTTGTATTACAAGTACGCTAACAGATTCAAGGTTGAATGACGAAATAAATAACCTTATGAAACTCCACACAATTGAGTACATAGTGCATAAGTGCATAGTCTACAGTAGACACAAATTGATAGTACATGCATGCTATTTTTTACTGATTACGTCACTGAGATGCAATATTCTAGTATAATCTTCAGATCAAATGCCATGTTTGTTTGAATGTTATAAACAGTGTTGAAGAAAGTTACTTTTAAAAGTAATGCATTACAATATTGCGTTACTCCCTAAAAAAGTAACTAACTGAACCCATGACTTTGTTGTTGCAAGCGCCAACACTCTACTGTTGGAAATAGAGTGTTCTCTATAGACATACAGTAGACACACATTAGACACACAGTACAGTAGACATACAGTAGACACACAATAGACACACAGTAGACATACAACAGACACAGTAGAACAGAGTCAACAGAATACAAGTCCTAGTCCAAGTCACATAAAAAAATAGCACATGCAATAGTGAAATTAGAATAAAATAACTCATCTCTAAACTAAATTAAAAAACCATGTTATGGAAGAGAGTAAAAGATGATAAACCTTAGTGTACTGGTTTCCTTGGAAGCATTTTGAGTGCATATTAACAATTTGTCCAACCAATCAGATGAGGGCAGTGCCGTCATGTCTTTAATTCGTCATTTTTAATCATATTAACAAAATATGATTAAAAACAACAAATTATGCTTTCATTATGCTAATAAACAATAACAACTTAGGAATGCAATTATCACTTTTTGTCCTCGTCCTATACAGCAGTTCTATCATCGGTGAGGAAACTTCTGAAACAGTAAATGGAGCCATGAGAAGTGAAACCAGATCAGGTGTGGTTTTAGTCCACCTTCCCATTCCTCATGATGAGATCAGAACTCTTAAAAGGACAACATGTTAGTTACTCAACGTGATCCACAATGATAATTAATGAACCACATTGTAGAAACCTTAAATTTTTTTGTAGAAGTGTCTGTCATATTTTGGTTAGTAACAGGTATATCCTGGTTTACCAAAAGTCTGAGTTTTTTTCCACATTTTTATTATGTTTTTAAGTCCCCATGAGCTGATGTTGCAATTTCACAAAATGTGGTCTCACAGTTTGATCGGATAATGAATTGTGTTTTTCCAAATTAAAAGCATGAATAGCGTTACACAAGACCTGATTATTTATTGCTTAATGGTACTGTAGGTTCACAACATTTTATGCATATTTGTTATAAGCTGATCCTGTATATGTGATAAAACAAGTGTATGATTTTGTGCTTTTTAGTGTAAAACCGAAAGACATTCATCTGCAGTCTCACTGGTTTGTAGGCTACCACTAAAATGATTCGGTTCACTGATTAAAAATAGTCCTGTCAAATTGATTAACAGCATCATGGCTAGTCGCATCATCATGGCTAGAAATATTTCTTTCCTTCTTCGACTTGATATTGATAAGATGTCGATTGTGAATATTCTGTGTTAACTGATGTCAAATAATTTGGTGTCTGTGATCTAACTGTGTGTATGCAACTACGAGTTAACAGAGGATATGTGAATATTGTTTATGAATATCCATGATGTCAGAGGTGAAATCACACACGGAGAGAGAGAAAGAGAGATGCTGACCTCTACTGGTTCAAACCTGTCATTGAAATCGGATAAATTATTCACAAGTACTATTTCTACCTAAAATGAAAACACTTATATAGACTATGTAGACGTTACCCATGATTCAATATCACGTGACAATTTTTACAGTGTATTAATGCACACAGATAAAATAAAATCCCAAAACATATCTACATTTTGAAAGAAAACAATCCTTCAAAACTACCACATCAAAAATAAATAACAATAAAAAATCTGAATCTTTGAAAATAAATGATTTCTGAACTTGATGTAAGCCTAGTTAGCCATAAATATATTATTTGAACAATTAATCAAGTAATTTTTATCCCCGCAAGTAAACGATGTGCTACTGGTGCATATAGGTTAGCCACGCAGAAAATAGACAATCTTACATAGACCTCATAACTGACAGCATATTTATGTAAAGTGAATAGCCTATATTATAAAGTGAAAATAAATATGAAGTGAAAGACAAGCGTATATTTTCATCAAGTGATTTAGATGACATACGACCTTTGGAATGCAAAGATGCAGTAGTTTCAGTACAACATAGGCTAGTTTTCCATAATTACTGAGGAAAGTCTTGACAAATACAGTACCTGCAGTATATGGAGACATAAACAAGACCACAATAATGTCTAGACTTGACAAGATGTGGTTACAATCTTCTTACTCTGAGACATAAGATGTAAAATATGTCTGAATTACGTGGTTTGACTACAGAATATTCAAGACCTAATGAATTGATGTTGTAATTTAAGTAGATCTGCTATGACTTCTACTGTGGTCACATGTGTGGTAAAATCTCATTGGACAGATTTTTGATGTCCTACCCATAAGGTGTTTAAATGTATATAATGACACAATAAAGCAGAACTTAGTTTCTCACTTGATGGTAAGTTTGCATGTATTCCTATTCAAAAGTCAGGTATTAAGGACTTTGTAACTTTGATGCATACACATGACATCTGCAAAGGACTATATATTATTATGACTGATTCAGATAAGAACTGCATCTATACACTTTAAACACTTAATGACTGGCTTACCAGGCATGCATGATAATGTTTAGATGGCCTAAATTTGAGCAGCAAATGGCAAGTAAAGCTCTTCTCTATTTAGTTTAACTTGATGTACTAAAATAACTAAACCTAAACTAAAAAAATGTAAAAACTATACAAAATCAATAAAAATGACAAAAAGGAAAATTACAAAAACATAAAAAAAAAAATAAAAATGATAATATTAATTTTAAAATATTAATAAAAATTAATAAAGTCTTAATGATACTAAAATAACACGGGTGCTTGCCAACTCTGAAATGTAAACATGTCAGCATTGTTTTAGTAGGCATAGTGAATATGGCTTTTTTGGTTTTTAAACATATTTGATGTATAAAATACATAGTGTTTGCCCATTTGATCTGAGTGCAATTTTTGGCACAATTGATTACACATTTCTAATTGACAGACAGAGGCAATGTGTCAGAATAACTGGGACGGCAATGCTTTCTGTCAAATCGAACATTTGCAATAGCTGTACGATATCAGGTTTCTTGAACTTTATTAATCACTTGTGGTGTGCCCCAGGGCTAAGTGCTGGGGCCAGTACTGTTGTAAAATAACATTGTAGTGAAATTATAGTTGGTTCTGTCCTATATTCAATAAATAAATTAATAAAAGTGGCAACTAAATAGAGGAGATTGTGTTTGGTTGGATATATGGTTTGGTCAGGGTTCATTTTATTCTCCTAACCCACAATACATTAAAACCAGTCCTCCTGAGGACAAATTTTATATATATTTATTTATACAAATTTTTAATATCTAAGCAAAAAAAAAAAAAACCTTCCCCAGCTAAAGTATTATAAAAAATTCGGGAAAGAAATATTTAAAATATATGAGTAATATATGAGTATATGATATATATATGTGTGTGTGTGTGTGTTAATAGAGATATAACTATGTTATATTTTTTTATATAAGACTTGGATACCTGTGATTGTGTATGTAAATGTAATAATTATGTAAATTATGGAAAAGTTTAAGTTAAAAAGGTTTTAGAAAATGAAATATTAAAAAAAAGAAAAGTAACATAATAGAATTACGAGGCATTGTAAAGGCTGAAATAAACTAAATGTTAAGAGGTGCTGAAGTACAGAGAATGCTGGAGCTTTGTGAGCACATTTTGACCATCACAGCAATCCACTCTCAGCTGTGTGTTAATGACAGGCCCACTCATTATAGCCTATTACAAGAGCACACTGAAAAACACAACACAAACAATAAACAGCTGAATGAGAACAGTATGAGAGCAAACTCTGCCCATCTCAACAGATTGCTGAAATGAAAGGCAAATTAGGTTCAAATGAGATTTGGCTTACAATGTTAAAATGCTATTGATCTGAAAGCTTTTAATTTCATCTCCATTCATCACCTGGAATCGGATCTATAATGCCTTACATGAAAGATGCAGTCAAGAAAAAACAGTGCTTAGGTCTGCTAGATTTTAAGTAAGTTTTAATTTCTTCAGATTTGTCTTTATTAATATGTGAACGTGAGTTCAGTGCACAATGACTGTTTCCAGTAAAAGGAGGTCAGGTTTCTGATGATTGAGGTCATGGTCATATTTCAGAGGGTATGAACCGCATGGTCTTAGCAATGCTACTTGAAACTCTTAGAACAAAATAGGGAGTAGTTCATCCTTTATCACAACAAATGGTCTGTGAAATCAGGTGCATCATCTTCCGAAACCCCAGGAGGACAAATTTTATAAGAACTGTTTTGTTTTCTATTCCATTTAGGACATCGTCTAAACATAGCGTTTCTAAAACCTTAATGCAAAGTTCATTTTTATGTTCGAAAACTTTGATTTATAAGACTTTTGTATCATGAAAAAAAAAAGACTAATTGCACCACATTCATGCAGTGACATGAAATTTTAATCACAGAAAAAAAGTATATAACATTAAATCATTTGATTTTAAACACCAATTCTGTTGAATAAAGTATTCAAGACATACGCTAAATCTATCATATTAAATATAACTTTATATATATATTAATGAAGTTTAACATGATAATTTTTCATACATATTGATAGTTTTACAATCAGTCGCTTCAACTCGAGACCAGTGATTTAGTCAATGCTGCTGTGGTAAGTGCCATTATTCAAACTAGGGCTTTTGCAAAAACAGGAAACGGTGGTTTCTGTTGAACAGGTGAGAAAAAAAAAAAACTAGGGGAGGAAACAACAAGAGTGGTTTTAAACATTCAAAAATAAATTTATGGATGTAAAAAAAAAAAATACTATTTACAGAAGCCGATCTCAAACAGGTCAGAACTGCAGCTAATGTGCCTCCATCTGCTCCATGGCTTATTTATAAATCTCTAATAACAGGCTTGACTGTTTAAATGCTTAATTGCTCGCTGAACGTAGATCCCTGCCATTACAATGACAAGAGGGACAAATCCGTTATTGTTAAAGCTACAGAAATGTTCAACGGTCTTGGTGTTAAAACAGAGGCTGTCTTCAGATGAATAGTGGAGGCCACAGCTGTAATTACTCCACGTGATAAGGTCACTCTCAGATACCAATGATGAACACAAGTGGCTTGTTGGAGATACGCGGCTCGGATTTAAATAACATTACAGCAAATGTTATGAATGTGGTTTATTTACACTGAAAAATAGGATCATGAGACGAACAGTTTGCGCATATAATCGGAGCAAACTAATTAGTCAGAAAATATACCCAGTAGAATTCAATTAGACGATACATTTCATAAAAAAAAATAATAATTCTAGGACATCACTTAACAATTTCCATTTCCAGGCTTCATAGTAATACTTATAGAAAGTCTCACCACTATTAAAAATAAAGGTTCCTTATTGATATTGATGATTCCATGTAGAACGTTTAACGTTCACGGAAACTTTCCATTCCACAGAAGGTTCTTTATATTGGACAAAAGGTTCTTTAGATGTTTTAAGTGTTCTTCACACTGAGAAATGGATTTTCACGCTTTAAGGATGTTCACGCTTGGTTTGTTTGGCCCAGACCAAAAAAAAAAAACCTAAAAGATTTAGTTTAGCGTTCACATTAGCATTTTAACACCGAAACTAAAGGCATGACAGACTGGGCGGCTTTTATTACGTATATTTTGCGTCAGAACATCAAAAACAGCAAGACTCAAATTTTCCTCTTGTTTGGCGCACCAGGGTTCAGATGGCAGTGTTCACACTTATTCAAGTGAACTGCACTAACAGAGCAATCGCACCAGAGTTCGTTTTAATCCAACCAAACATGCCAAGTGTGAACACACCCTTGAGAACTGTTCACTGAAAGCTTCTCAGGGGAACCAAAACTGGCTCTTCTGGCTCTGTTACCCCTTTTCCACCGAAAAAAGAACTGGTTCGGAACTGGTGCTGGTTCAAAGTTGGTTCGGAGCTGGTTCAACTTGCGAACCTGTTTAGAACCTGTTTGCTTTTCCACTGACTAGAGCGCCCAGGGAACGACGTCGTTACATCACTGTGTACGTCACTTGCAAATACATTGGATTATCTCTAACTCGTGTACCAAGAAAACTTTAAAAACAATTGAAATATGTAAGTCTTTTAATCTTTTCGTTTGATATCTAATCTTTTCTGATAAGTTACAGTATGTACCCCTGTCTTGTGTCTTTTTTCTTTCCATTTACTTGTTCTATATCGTGACTGTTTTCTTCTTTGCTTATGTTTAAAAATAAATAAATAAATAAATAAAAATGCTTGCGTGTTTCTGCAGTTTCTCCTGGCTTTGCGATGGTCAGAAAATATGTTTAGAATAACGCATCTAAACCCGCCCCAGCCCCCGACGTAAACATGACGAGCTAAAAGAACGGTTCTAGTCCAGCAAAGAGTTGGTGCCGCTTTAGAACCAGTTTTTACGGCCGCGAACCGGTTCTTTGGCTGTTGAAACACAAAGAACTGGTTCGCGCGCAGGCACCGGCTCCGAACCGGCTCTCAAAATGCTTTGGTGGAAAAGGGGCTTGTGAGAACTCCCTTTTGGAACCTTCATTTTTAAAAGGATGGTTCGCTCAAAAATTCTGTCATCTTTTACCCACCCTCATGTTGTTCCAAACCTGTATAAATTTATTTATTCTGCTGAATACAATGAATATACGAAACCAAACAGTTGATGGACACCATTGACTTCCATAGTATGGCAAAAAAACTACTATGGAAGTCAATGGGGTCCATCAGCTGTTTCATTACCCATATTATTTCAAATATCTTCCTCAAAAACTTGAGGGTGAGTAAATGATGCCATAACTTATATTTTCGGGTGAACTTTGCCTTTAAAACTGTACATTCTAAAAACTTCTTGATTCTGGTCAGTGTATGATCTATACTTTGACTGAAGTGGCAATTTTTAGGCCAAAATACAGAATCTGCAACTACCGTGTTCACTGCTAAAGAAATGCGTGTAGGTTATTTCTCAGAAGTGAATGTTTCTTCATGAACACTTCCCTTTTTAGCCATCAAACATTGGGTTGAGAAAATTCCCCACAGTGCTGTGATCTGTGTCATCCAAAAGACGTCCGTAAGAAGTACGTCTGCAACACACAAACAAATCATAAGGCCACTGACAATTCATAAAATTAAAGGATTGAACTCCTAAAGGAGTAGTTCACTTAAAAAAATAAAATAAAAAAAAACTTTTGTTGATAATTTACTCAACCCCATGTCATCCAAGATGTCCATGTCATTCTTTCTTCAGTCAAAAAGAAATTAAGGTTTTTGATGAAAACATTCCAGGATATTTCTCCACATAATGGACTTCAATGGGAACCAAACGGTTCAAGGTCCAAAAGACAGTTTCAGTGCAAACTGCAAACTGATCAAAGGGCTTTAAACAATTCCAGACGATGAATAAGGGTCAAATATCAAGCGAAACGATCACTTATTTAATAAAAAAATTAACAAAGTTTAAGTTTTATAAGCTCAAATGGTCACCTTGCTCTGTTCTGTGATGCGCGTTCATGAATCTCCTGTTCGAATTCGTTTATCAAAATGAACTAATCTTTTTTGTGTCATTTGGTTCATTCAAGGAACGAAATGAACAAATTGACTCGAAAAAAGATTTTAACGGGAGAGTCATGAACGCGCATCACAGAACAGAGCAAGGCGACCATTTGAGCTTATAAAATTTGTGCCAGGTGTCGTTTAAAGCCCTTTGAACAGTTTGCACTGAAACTGTCTTTTGGATCTTGAACCATTTGGTTCCCATTGAAATCCATTATATGGAGAAAAATCCTGGAATGTTTTCATCAAAAACCTTAATTTCTTTTCGACTGAAGAAAGAAAGACATGGACATCTTGGATGACATGGGGGTAAGTAAATTATCAGCAAGTTTTTTTTAACAGTGAACTACTCCTTTAATATTAACCCCAAAGTTTAAAGACAAAAATGATAAGTTCTATTTTGCACAAAACATATATTTTAGTAGTTTCTTTTTAATTTTCATGCAATATATGCACATTCCCCTCAAACTATTGTAATGCAAAATATTGTCCTTTTCATTCATATTTTTTAATACAAATGTTAAACACACTAAAATAAATACTACCATGATGTAAGTATAAATACTTAGCAATTTGAGTATAATGCAAAATCTTTATAATGAAATGTAATAATGAAAAATATTTCATTATTCTTAATATGTATAAAAATTACCAGCTCTGTGGGATTCGCCCTAAAACGCTTTGGCAGAAAAATAAAGGAAGGTATCAACAAATAAAAAAGCTTGACTCACCGTATTTTGAAGTAGTACGCCCCACCAAATAAGATTAATACAATGGCAAGGAAAGCAACTACAATGGCAACGACACTCCCTAAAAACGGATGAGGAAAATATTCAGTTTGCTCAATCATTTATGACATATAGTCAAAATATTAAGCATAATTACTATATTGTTTGTAATTTAGAATTAAAATCAAGCAAAACACATAGAAATCATGTACAAAAAAACCCCCCTGAAAAAACAAAACTGCAGCTGACTTTCATTTTCTGACACTCTTTCTTTTGGCAAACAGTGATCCTGGAACGAATTTAGATACTTTGGACTTATAGAACAAAACTTATAGTGTTTAAAATGAAGACAGAAAGTATTGTTCCACTTTGTGGTTGCCGCACGCTAGTGGATCATGTCCATAGTTTCTGTGCTGCACTACACCTGTGGTTCCTCTGCTGCAGTGTGTGTGGATATGAGAACTGATTTCAGATATCCACTCAAAATCAGTGCGACAGCTAAACGTCACTGAGCTAAAATGTTAGTTCTGAGAAAAGCTCTAGTAGCATTTGTTTGCAGATGACACTTGTTCAGTGCAATGACATTCAGATAGTTTTAAGTTTCCAAATGCCACCATTAAGAGTATAAAGTACAAATAACACCAATTTAGATGCTATAAAAAGGGTAAGGAACAATATAACCTTCAAAGGAAAAGGCTAGGTAACTGTTAAAAGTCACTTAGTTACTGTTTTAAATATGAACTTGGGTTGGGACACACTTGAAGTGTTTGGGAATCAGTGGTTTGGATGTGAACCAAATAATAAATCCAGTTGCTAAAAACACAAACCTGTTTGTGACCTGCCTTGATGAATAAACAAGAATTGTAGTATTTCGTAATATAGTTTATAACAGGCTTAAGGAATAAAAAAAAATCATAATATCTTGAGAAAGTCATCTTACTTTCTTAAATTTCACACTGAAATCTTATAGCTAACCTCAATAAAGTAGTTGAAATTTGAATTTAGATGAACTGATCAGGTTTGTGAAAACCATATAGGAGACTCAGACTATAGATAAAGTCTAATAAGGAAAAAAATACACCCTTGACCTACTTAAGATCTGGAGCAGAAGATCAGAAAACAAAACTTTTAGATAACTTGGTCAAAATGAAAATATAAAATTAAATATTTACACACGTTAAAAACATGCACTCGTACCTGAGCTCAGGGCCTCTGGTTCCTTCTTTTCTTGTCCAACACTAGTGTTCTCTACTTGTTTACTAGTTTTTACTTCAGTAGAAGAGGACACAGGTTTAGTTGTAGACCCAATAGTAGGTCTAGTTACTGGAGAAGATGTAATTTTTGCACTAGTAACATTCGCTGTCGTGTTTCCCAGCGTTGTTTTCTCTGAGGTAAGACTCACTGAAGAGGATGTTGTTTGAGATTCAGTCGCCAAACTCGAGATTGTGGTCGATGCGTTAGTCGTACTGTTGACTACGCTGGTGAGCCCTGCTCCTGAGGAGGTAGTATTACAGCTAGAGGTTGTATTTGATGTTGTCTGAGTGGATGTAGAGGCATTCGTAGTGCTTAAGGAATTCACAGAGAAACCAGTTGTTGTTTCATTTGTACTGAGGAGGACTGTGGACGAAGACTGGCTCGTCGTGACATTTGCAGATGTTGTGAAAGGAGAAGTCAGCGTCGATGAATGTGATGCTGTAGTTGCTGATGCTGTAGTCGTTGCTGTCGATGGTGGAGATGTGTCAGCTGTGCTGCCTCCAATTATCAAACCTTCATGATACAACACACAACAAAAACAACATGAAAGGCACAAAAAGTCACTTACGCACAATAAATTATGTCAATACTAACAACTTCTTGCACCAAAACTAACTTCTAAACAAGAAACACTTACGTGGAGTTGCTTTAAAGGGATTGTTTACCCAAAAATTAAATTCTGTCGTCATTTACACACCCTAGAGTTGTTCCAAAGCTGTTGAACACAATAGATATTTTGAAGAATGATGGCAATTAAACAGTTTTTCGACACGCACTGACTTCCATAGTATTTTTATTTCCTACTCAATGGCAACCTGTTGTGGTACAACGGAAACGAGTGCCAAAATCCTTCAAAATATCATCTTTTGTGTTCAACAGAAGAAAGAAACTCTCACAGGTTTTGAACATTTTCATTTTTGGGTGAACTTTCCCTTTATTGTCCAGTAGTTGCGCATTACGTTTAATTCAAATAATCACCTTTATTACACCTTATAATAACTAAAGAAACACACGAGCTACACAGTGACGTCAAACAGTAATTTTAGTAGCGCATAAGCGTTGCGTTAAGACTATAATTTCCATTACACGTGTCGCTTACTTCTAAAAAGTCTAATTAATTAGGCTACAAAAGCAATGCAATTTCAATTTAAAGGTCCGTAAAACAATTATTGACTAGGTGCGTATACTGTTGATAACTTATAAGTAGCCTAGCTATGCCAGGTAGTTTAATGTTTGAGAAACCATTTTAATCATACCTGCTAATATCACCACCGTTGAGAAGGTCATCTTCATTTTCCTTCCTCTTTCGTTTCTAGCGCAGAGAGTGACTGTTGAACAGTTTCTCTATCGCACTGTAACACACATGAGTGACAAGAAGGAAATTCACGCGCACACATCGTGAGCGCGCAGGGGACACGTGCGGTGCACGCCTCCGGTCTAATGACAGATGAGCGAAAACACCTGTCAATGGAAAGAATAGGCGGGCAAATGTGTTTTCTAGGCGGATAAAAAGATAAAAAGTGAAATGTTGTAGCCTATTCGGAATGTAGGCTGATGAAAGTTCATCGTAAGAGACCATAGAAGTGCAATGACCAAAACGCAACACTAGATAGAAGCAAATCATTGATTCACTAACACCTCTGTGCACATTTAGTCACTATGAAATCAAAATGATCAATTCAATTTTTTAATGGAATACCAGTGTTTATTAAAATATTTTTTTCCACTTATTTATATTTTTTAATTCATGCGCTTAATCTTTAATCAAAATAACTCCCTCTTGCAGCATCTCTTCTCTGAGAGGCCGCGACAAAAACCTGTCACTCATTTGAGATCCACTAATTAAAAAACCACAATAGCAGAACAGGTGATTACCTTAAAAGTTACTGTTAAAAATCAAAAAGTTATAACAACATTTCAAAATAAAGTAGGCTAGTAAAATGTAAGCACACTTCATGCACTGCCATCACTGTAATATCTCACTAACAAAAGTCAAGGTGGAGCATGAAGCACTTATATGATAAATAATAACCAAGATTAAAAGTTTTAATACTATATTACAATTGTTATTATCACCAGTAATTTATTTCATGATTTTATCTTCATTTACAAGTAAAAAGGTCACAATTACAGCCTTACTGAGCAGTATTGTGGTGGTGATTTCACGAACTACTCACTGTATAGCAAGAATACAGGTGGAAACAACATCATCATTACAGGTTTATCCTCATTCCAAACCACATTCCATGATGATCTGTCAAAACTCATGTAGAGAGTCATAAAGGTGTGGAGGAACAAAGGGCATGTTGACTTTGTTTTGCAACTCACAAATGCACCGGGGCATATTATGGCGATGCTAACAGTATCAGTATATCAATGATATGATATCAGTAATAGTACAAGACAGAATAAGAAACCTGTTAAAGCAGGTTAAGGCTGGTCTAAGCTGGTCAGTTGGTTTCCACTGTTGGTTTTCAGATGAATCAGTTAAACACTGAACTATAGGCCAGTTAAACTATCTTAATCAAACCAACTTGTGCTAAGCTGGTGTTTCAGGTACAGTTCATCAAAAACATTAATTCTGTCAGCACATTAGCTAGTTTAATGTGGTGAAATATGAACGAATATGTACCTTTTAATCACAGACTCCAAACAGAAAGCAGTGTCACCGAGTTCTGGGAACAGTCTGAGTGACATTTCAAACATGCTTTCATGGTTTCGAGTTTCGACATATGTAAAATGATGTAACAACTTTACCACGTACTGAATATTAGCCTACAATGTACCAACACTTTGAAATGCTTACAATGCAGAACTCAATGCATTTTAAACAGCAAGAACTCTTTACAGAACAGTGTTTTTTTTTATTATTATCATATAGGTACTACTAGGCTAGTTTTAATTAATATTTTGAAATAGGCTAGTTTTATTTTATTTTTTTTAAATTGTATTTTTTTTAAATTGTATTTTATTTTGAGTAATGAAAATGTTTTTTTTGATGGTTATGTTAACTAACCCTGTTACAGAGTTTTGATGCAGCAAAGGTGACATTTAGGGCAAAATGTCACAATTTTTAGATGACTGAAATTCAGAAAAATTAAAAGAAAACAGAAAAGGTCAAATAAAAGATGTCCACCAACATCAGCACCAAAACCTCCCCTATAATTTTCCGTATTGCACATGACGTAATGCGAGTGGGCGTGGCCTACAGGTGTGCCGAAACTTGGAGCAGTTTTAATGTTGACGAGACCAACAGTCACGTGACTTTAAACAATAGTCGGATTTAATGGGATCCTCCCACCAGAAGTTTCTACTGTCCTTATACTTTTCAAACAAACGAAAGAAAGTAGGCTAATTCATTTCCAGAGGGGCTACTTTTTGTGTCTTTGTGATCTCCCAAATCTGTCATGCGAACTCCTGGGATTTTTATTTTCGGGATGGTGCTCGCGCCTTGCGGGTGGATTTTGGAGCTGGTCAGCACAGTGGCACCAGGCTGGCGCACGATCAACAACATCCCCGGAGAATCCATCGATCTGGTCCTCCAGCAAGGATTATGGGACATCTGCAAGACTTTCTCATCGTCCAGGAATATTCAGTGCAACCAGCCGGACACTCAGTACTTCGGGGCGCAGATCATCCAGATCGCGCGAGGCTTGATGCTGGCGGCACTCATCCTCAATGTCCTTGCCTTCGGCGTGGCGTCGGCCGGAGTCCGGTGCTGGAGAGATACCCCGCAATGGACCGTCGCGGGCGTCGGAGGTGTCCTCATCTTCATCTCAGGGGTCCTCACCATCATCCCAGTGGCGTGGTACACTCACATCATGACCTCCATCTTCTCCACGTCCACCGACATTCGTGTGGGATACTGCCTGGTCCTGGGCTTCATCGGCGGGTGCATGGAGGTGCTCGGGGGTTTGGTGATGTCCATCGGCTTGTGTCGGCGCTGTGACGGACGGAAACCGAGGACAGACACGCGCAGAGTCCCGGTGCCCAGTGTTATCAGCGGGAGCAGTGTCCCGTACTACTCCAAACGGGATGAGATGGACCTCGCGCGAGCGAAGACGCAACAGGACCGTCGACCAGTGAACACGACGACTAAAGCACAACCTTACGACTCAGATTTGTAAAATAGGCCTACAAAACTTTTAACCTTGTGAACGCAAGACTTACGACCATTTAAAAACAGCTAAATAGTTTTTATTTGTATTGTCTGTTGTGTTTTGTTACATTTTAGGTGTTTAGTTCACGTTGAACATTGTATGTGTGTGGGCGCCTGGAAAGGCCTTTTTGATTAACTCTAATTTTTGACCATCTGTTTTACCACCTGTATTATCATTGATATTATCATTGGTCATATCAACTGTGGCGGCAATGGCGGTTACCATTGCATGTTTTTGAAGGGTTTTATATCCATGAGCACTAACACCATCAGTTTGGTTTTATACTTTGCACTTTATAATGTAAAGACCTTGTAATCTTATTGGCAGTACCTTTACTGTCGTTTTGTAGCACACTGGGCTCTAATGTACAGTAACTTATCAGGAACCTCTTAAGTTTTCACAGTAATACCAATTGCAAAAAGCAAACACATTCTTATGAAGGAAGCTAATATTTGCACTGCACACGGTACAGAAGTGTATGTCTCCAGACATAACTATGTAAAATATCTTTTTATTGATTTTTTTTCACAGTAATGTTGTAATTGACATCCATCCATCAATATTAATGCAAATGGTTGAAGGCTGTTTATTTCTCTGTATTTTTATTATTATGATGATGAACACTGTCAAGAGCTGTGGCTCATACATTTATCTGCACGAATATAATAAATGAAGCTAAATATTGCTAATTTGGAACGATGTTGCGTACAACTTCATGCGTCCTAATAATAAATAAATAGTACTCTAATTGCATTTTCATGAATAATCTATTTTTAAACATGATTACATTTTAAAATTCCATTTTATGTAAGTGACTTAACAGAAATCACATAACATTAAGCCATTAATTTAGTATGTCTTATGACTGTCATAATTATGAGAAACAATTATGAAATTATGATGACATTGAAATGATGACATACTTAAGTAAAAAAAGTGAACATAACGAGATAGACGGAATTATTACTTTGTCAGTTTGGACTTAGTTTGTCTTGATTTCAACTTTACATCTTATAAATACGACTTAATTGTGATTTACAAAAAAACTGTAAAGCAGTTTTTAAACAAACCACACCATGAAACAGAAAATCCTGGCAAAATGTATGTAATGCATAAACATTAAACAGTTATTTGGCCTAAAGAAATGAATTAATGAACTGTATTAAGTTACAGCATGTAAAACAACAAGAATGAGAATGCATATGAATACTACCCTGAAAACATGTTTTCATTAATCCAATTAAGCAAATTTAGGGTTATGGTTCACATCAATATTTTATAACTTGAGCCAATGAAAAATAATTTCCCCAATCTGTGTATATCTATTTCAAAAGAACATGTGGTCACCATTATGGTGCTCAGTGTTTCCTTTAGCTGGACAGTTTGTGGACTTTATAACAGTGTATAGATACAAATGTGAAACATCTACCATGAAAACTTCTATTTTAAGACCATTTTGAACTGATTGAAACCAACACAGAACCAACAAATGTTTATGCAGATGAACTTCTGACCTGAAACCTCACTGTTACGCAGATATAAACACTGTATCCCCAAGCCCTTGCATACTGGTATTCCAGGTATTAACTGCAACAAGGCATGCCGTAAAAACCAGTTTTGTCTGAGTTCAAACCAAGCATTCAACACCACGCCCTTCAGATGCTAATCAGTGAACCACCTCCTTCAGGTTTCAGTGCGTTTCTTCTTAAGCACCAGAGACACTAGACTCGCTTTAGATGGGGACGGCTGCTCAACCCTCAACCATGCGTACTCCAGGGATCTTGATATTCGGGATGGTCCTGGCCCCCTGCGGATGGATCCTGGACCTGACCAGCACGGTCGCGCCCAACTGGCGCACCGTCAACAACCTGGCCGGTCAATCTGTGGATCTGGTGGTGGAGCAAGGAATCTGGGACATCTGCAATACCTTCACAACGTCTAGATCGCAACAGTGCAACCAACGCACCAACGACCAAACATACTTCAACAACCAGATCATTCCGATCGCTCAAGGAATGATGGTCGCGTCATTGATCGTGACCATCCTTGGCCTAGCGGTGGCGACGCCTGGGGTCAGATGCTGGAGGGACAGACCGAGATGGATCCTGGCTAGTATCGGCGGGCTCCTCATCTTCTGCTCCGGGGTCCTGACCATTATTCCTATTGCGTGGTACACTCATATTCTCAAAAGCCTCAACTCCACTTCGGTCAAGAGAGACCCATTGAGAGAGGATGACATTCGTGTGGGATACTGCATCATTTTGGGCTACATCGGAGGCATCATGGAGGTCCTCGGCGGTTTTGTGATGTTCATCGGGATCTGCTCCTGCTGCGGAGGACGGAACCGTGGAGAAAAGCCCGGAACCAACACAGGAAGACCAGCGCCCAGAACGGTGACCAGGCTAGCGGACAGACCAACGCCTCTGCCCAGGGTCAACATACCGAGAAGCTACACCAGTGAAAGCAGCGTACCGTACTCGCAGAAGTCGATGGACGATGACCTGGACTTCCCGAGAGCCAAAACCCGGGACAGGGGGACCGTCAACACATCCTACAGCGGAAGACCTTACGATGCTGATCTGTAAAATGACTATTGTATACTGTGAATATTAGATTACTACTTGTGAACGCCCTGCTAGCTGTCTACAACTGGAGCGTACACCAGTACTTTTGAATGTTTACGACAGAAAGCGATCAGGCTTTTGCCAGTTGCACTCTCAGGTTAAGTAACACGAGGACTTTAATTTTAGACTTGTAAATAGACAAAAATGTTACTTCCAGTCCTGTAATACGACTTAAAATCTACTCATGCATCTTAATCTAGTCTAATAATAGTCGCATTAATACTGAAGGATTTAAGAAAAATGATTTGTGCAATATTTTTGTCTTTTGCTGCTGGAAAAAGTTGAGTGAAACGGGTTATCAGGGTTACCTGTGATGCAGTATAACTAGTAATACTGGTTGTTTGAGTTTTATCCTTACTGCAAGCATGTGGGTCACGTCTGTCTCGGAACTGTAATGTAATAAATGCTGCGGTTTAATGAAGGGCAGTGAGCAGATAACTTACATTCTTCAGTCTGGAAACATCAAAACAAACTTACCTGTTACACAATTGATGAGATATATAATAATAAATGAAGCTCATTAATCATTAACTGTAAAAACAGATGCTTATAAGAGCAACAAGGTGTAAATGAGGTCAAATGGCAATAAAACCATCCAGATAAAGGAAGTAGAGTTTTAATGTGACTTTATTTTGCCGTAACTCATCAGATCATGTCATATTTCCATTCCTCGGGGTTCAAGGTTTGTGTGCTTTCTAACAGCAATAAAACACATTTTAACTCTCTTTGTAACCATTTTTATTTTTTATTTTTTGTATTAAAGTACTATTTATTAAAAACAAACAGTGCTGTTTATTTGTATCGATAACTACTATTATACAAATAACCAGTTAAAGAAATTAAAATCAATATGGCTACACCTTTTAACACTGGTTTAAAAAGAATAACTACAAAAGTATATTGTAGATGTTATACTATAATAATAAGAATGCTAGCAGTTTAGTATGAAAAGTTGTAGACAAAAAAAGCACTTGGTATAGAAATATATGGAGCGAACTTTGTAATTTATCCTACTAAATATAAAATTAAACAAAGTTGATGTTTATTTTATTGTTGCATGCATTGATAACAGATGGAAAATGGAAAAGACCTATTTCATGTGGAAACATAATGCTATATACAGTATATATATATATATATATATATATATATATATATATACACAGTATATATACAGTATATATACACAGTATATATATATATATATACAGTATATATATACACACACACAAAGTATATATATATATACACACATACTAGGGACAGATATATACATACTATATATATATATATATATATATATATATATATATATATATATATATACATACATACACACATTATATATATATATATATATATATATATATACACACACACACACACACAAACACACAGTATATATACTAGGGACAGATATATACATACTATATATATATATATATATATACTGTATAAGTACATTGGATCAATCTATCAGTTTGGCTGAAATACAAACAATCATAATTATATATAAAAAATCTTTATTATAAAATACTGTACATAAAGGGTTTCATGCAGAGCTGTTGTGTCACTTCAAAAGTAAAATGAAATACATTAGAAGATTAGACCCATAGAAATGTGGTGGCCGTTTTCCATAAATGTTTGAAATAGATACTCATCAGCTCATGATACTAATCAGCTTTCAGTCGGTGAAACTCACCGGACAGGCCAGAGCTAAATATAACCTCACAGGAATACCTGGCGTGTTTTACAAACAAGTCAATGCATGTTTAACAGGAACACTTCCTGCAGGATCACCAGTCCAAACCATGTTTACAAATCTGAATGTTTTGCAAACTTCATGTATTTCACATGCAATAGTTTTCATTTAAATGTGCATTCAGAGCTCCTTGAAACCTGCAAATGTACACCAATAACATATGAATATCATGCACTTCTGGTGGAAAGCTGGTGTATTTGACGTACAAGTGCTTTATGGGTTGATTGTACTGTTTGAAGAGGGAAACAGAGAGAAACGCTGTGAGTTTACTTTTGAGACAGAGTTCAACTGTCTGATGTAGAATGAAAGACAAACCTGTTTTATGGCACGCTGCATTAAGACATTCTAAATATGTGCCCCATTTCTCATCAGGGATTCTTCAGCGGCCTTTTTTCTGTTGACAAAGAGATAAAATCAGTTTACAGACTTCATGAATGCTTTAAAAGGACGCTCTCTTTCTAAAGAAGACTTTCGGCAGATTAAAATGGAAAATAATGTCCACTCTAAAACGGCTATAAATTCAAAGCCGCATGTCGAATCAAGCTGTGTCCCAAATTCAAACTTGATGTGACAAAAACTGAGGTCCCTGTGAGATTTTGTGAGATTTCAAAGTGGGGTAGTATGACGTCAAATTGGATAAAACACCATGTGTGAGCGAATCATTCCGGTTACGATTTTACAACATTGGACGTTTTCAAAACAATTTCCCCCACGTGCACTGACGAGTGAGTTGAAACTCATTATAATATACAAAACTGTTATCCACTCACAGCAGTGGGCGTTTACTCCCAAGTCTTCAGTGCGAGACGCCCATAAAAATTGAGCGTTTTTGAGCTAGACTCAAAAGTAGGGTAGAAAATAGCCTATTACTTATTCATTTTGATGTTTTTGAATGTAAAAACCAGGCGAACGTCATAAGTTGACCTCAACAATATAATAAAATTTAAAAAGCCAGTTCATGACCCCTTTAAGAACTGTTCGCTGGAAGGTTCTTTGGGGAACCAAAAATGGTTATTCTACAGCAATGCTGCAATATCTATTTTTTTTGTGTATTTTAGTCTTAATATTTTTAAGAGTGTGGTCATAAAAAGTTCAAATCACCATTGAAGGTATTGCAAGGTATGCAAATTACCATTGAAGGTACGCTTACTTAAATTACTAAAAAAACTAATGAATATCCAGAAATAGAAAGAAATCCAGGCAAAGTCTCACCTCTTCTTTGCCTTTAGCCTTTGTCGGAAAAATGCCATCCCAAAGAACAAGACGATGAAGCCGACGATGACCACCAGGACGCCGACGGTGAGTGGAATAGACAGAGCCTCATTGATGGTTTCGTCACAGGAATCTCCCGTGTATCCCAGCGTACACTCACAGCCGGGCTCCCCATTGGCCAGCACACATCTACCATACTGGCATACGACATGTTCACAAGCAACCAGAAGACGAGACACGCCACTTTCTTTATCCAGAGGACTGGTGGACGGGGCAGACATACCCAAGCTCTGGAGTCAAACACACACAAACTAAATATAACTGTTGCATACATCGGTTACAAGAACAAAGACACACCCCTCAAAATCTCTTAGTGGCAACAAGGTTGTGGACAGTGGGGTAAGATGCGCCACCTCCTACAAAAGTTGTTGTGTTTCTCAAATCCAGTCCCCGGGACTAACCTCACAGATTCCTTTCAAACCACAAGGAAACTGACGAGTTGAATCATACGTTTTTATTGAAATATGTATGTAGGTGGGTCTTCAGGGCTGGTGTTGAGAAACATTGCTCTAGGCAACTACGCCCAGTTGTTTTTCAGGATCTGTTTAATCCAGGGAGAGGCAACCTAGGACCTGGAGAGTTTATCTCTAACCCTGAAAAACCCTCACCCGCTTGTAGCCTTAGTAATCCATTGATTAGCCTGAAGATATCCATTAGAGTTGGAGCTAAACTCTGCAAGACCCTGCTCTAATCGAATATAATTAGAAGAAAGCAGCAATATCACAAGCCCATAGAAATATCATTTCTTAAATTTCTTAGACACATCTTACCCCAATTTATGGGTAACGGATAAGTTGAATTAACGGAGAGGAGTCGGACATAATGAAAAAATACTTGTAAGATTTCTTCTGATATATGATACTTCTGGATGTAGATGAATTGATGTGAATTGAATTTCTAACACCAATCCTAAAAGGATCAAACAATTAAACAGTTCAAACAGGACGATCTTATTCAATTCTTATTTGAGCCTTTCTTTTCTTAAAAAAACCCCAAAACAAACTAAATTAATTCTTTAGAAATAGACAAAGTATATTTATTTCAGTGTAAACTTGACCACTACTAGGAAGCAAATGTATAACTATTTTTAGGCAAATTCTCCAAGCAAATTATTAACATATTAAGTCATCTGAAACACACTACCTTATAAAACAGTTAAGTGTGTGAGGACACTAACACTTAAAGCATTCAGAAGCATTCGGAAAGCGCGTTAAAGCCCTAAGACATGTAACTACACAGAGAGTGTCCAAAATAGATAGCCTACTCACCATTTCTCAAGTCAAAGGTGGATAATACAAGCAAACCTCTGAATGTTTAATGGATACAAATGTGATAGAGAAACCAGTGATAGAAATGTCTTTAGAGGAGCTGAAAGGCTTGACACGAGAAGAATAAAGCAATGCTCCCAAGTACAAAAGACCCACCCATTCACACATCACCTGGTTAACTCGGTGAAACAAGATTCCTGTTTGGTCGCCTACCATGAGGGCAAGGAGTGAACTTCAGGTCAAAAATAAGGGCCAGAGATGAAGATAACAGTGCAGTAACAGTCTGACAACATTTAAATCAGTGTTGTTTGTACCATGCGGGCGCTGACACCCTCAACTATCACATATTTCCGGCGGCGCGCGTCACACTGTGATCCAAACACAGCGTCCCATTATTAGTCACGTGAGAACGACTGCCAAAATGTGTCTTAATTCGTAATTTAGAGCAGATATGCTTTATGACTAAATAAAATTAAGTCAAATGATAGCTTTATGCGAGAAAGAGACCCAAAAATCAACTCACTGAGTCAATTCCAAATGTTTTTGCAACAGTTAGATTCAAACTTTCCTGAAGTCAAAACGTTAAACATAATCTTAAAAATGTTATCTGAAAATGAAATCGGTTTTTGTTGATTGTGACTACAATACTGCTGTAACACTATCTCAAAACGTTTTACCATTTCTCTGGAATAATGAAAAAATGTAGAGATGATGCTTTCACTCTGGTGTGTCCGAATAATTCAGTAGAACCGATTCAAAGAATCAGGTTGTGTTCGAGTCGCAAAAAAGAAAAACACCTTTAACAAATATTAACATAAACAAAAAGTATTGAGTATATGCTGTACTTTCTGGGTTCTTTGCTTTATGCGAATGATTTAATAATTCTTATTTTTGAACTGTTGAGATAAGCATTTAATATCATGGAGGTCTGTATGGAATTCCACAGAAAATAATTGAAACACCCATTAATCAATACACATCCTACACCACTTGCATTTTGCAACAATTATTAAATCAGTGGTCCTTTCAACTTTAGCATATCACATGAGCAAATCTTATGTGGGCCAACAAGTGAAAAAGCAAATAAACAAAACAAACCAAATGTGGAGTTTTTATCTGGGAGAAAACAGCTTTGACGTCAACACAGACAGAGAGCCCTTGGTCCCGATTCACACTGGAGAGCCTCTTGTTCAGGTATTGGCTCATGTTTCGGTGAGGGCGATGGGGTGGAGTAACAATATTGAAAGAGGCTTGGTTTTGCATAGCCAAACAAGCCTTTTGTGTTGTGCATAGAAGCAGACAGAAGTGACTCAAGCCCAAGGAAGAACACCATTTATAAAAAGGCAACTCAAATAACCATTCAATAAAGCCCACAAAGCTTTGAGCGAGAGCTGAAAACACACCCATAAAATAAGGGTATATTACAACTGGATGTGAGGCACTCCCATATTGAGCAAAGAACATCAGATTAACTCATTGCCAAACATCTGCTTCTTACTTTTAAAAAGGTAGTTACAAGTTAGAAATGCAAATACAATCCAAAAAACTAGACTGTGTCGAACTAAATTGTATTTCTGTGTTGGGATTAAGCTTGTGTTTCTTTCCAAGTGCTGTGTAAATATTTCACCTGCGGTTTGACATCAGTTGCAAGTTTATATACAGAACACCACAGGCACTTTTCTTGACATTAGATGTTACAATGATTTACACTACAGCCCTTTTTCATTTGAAGAAGAAAGTAAACCACGCCCAATTTCTTGCAAAGTCAATAGTTTTATTAGACATTAAAAAACACACACAAAAAAAAGTTAGCTGACAACAGGCGTGGTGACAACTGGAGTAATCGGAGCCTACAGGAAAGAGGAAGTCATAGGATTAAATTCTGAATCAACTTCTAGTATTTTTCAAATTCTACATGAATTTATACATTTGTTTACTCAGCATTAAGTCATCCCAAACTTTGAACTACTTTTTTGCACAACACAATTATAACTTTAGCAGAATATCCAGGCTGTTCCTCTCTACAGAGCGCAGCAAGTCACATGTTGGAGAAGAAAAAACAATAAACCCGCAAATTAGTGGCCACAGTTTTTGAAATTTGCAGGTCTTTGTTTCTCCTTCAGGTGACTTCCCAAGCTCCATACAATAAAAGTAAAGAAAGAAACAGACAAAACAGAAAGGAAGTGACAGAATATTGAACGGGTTCAGAAGACTTGGGTTATGTGACGTTTAGTCAAATTTTGATCCAAGAAGAACATTTTCATATTTCCACAAATTCCATAGATCCACAAATACTGTACATGTTAGTTCACAAACAGAAATTGTGCGAATAAATATAATATTTACTTTTTAAATTCACACAATTATTACTTCATACTAGTCACTGTAGTGTGTATGTAAAACAGCCACGTAAGCATTCTTTTGTGCTCAAGACTGTCATAATAAAAGAAAAAGAAACATGATTGTACCTCTTCTGGATCATACAACTCATTATCAAAGTTCTGAGTGTAGGTTGTGTGCTCCTTCACGTCAGCAGGCACCAGCGTCTCTTTTTCAGTTGCCTCTTCCCTTGCTGCGCGCATCCTTCTGCAAATAAATTCACATTGGGATAGTATGAAATCCAGGTATGTAGCTGAAAAGATATGCATGTATTATATTAAGTGTGAACCTCCTCCTGAGGATGACGGCGGCCAGCAGAGCTCCACCGAAGAGAAAGCTGAGTGAGAGCGCGAGGCCAGTGGAGCTGGATTTAGTGTTCTGACAGAGATCCCCGCTGTAGCCCTCCTCACACTCACACACCGACTCTCCCTTCACGCTCACACACTTCCCGTGACTCCCGCATCGCTCCTCACACGACAGACCCAGCTCCACACCCTCGTCGTCTCGAGACGGAGACTGTCCCACAGCAGAGCCCAAAGACAAAGGCCCAGATTTGGATTTAACACCTGGTTTGGTTTTCACGAGGTCACCTGTAAACAAGCAAGAGATTTAGGCGAGACAGTCTGGTTTGTGTGAGTTTTTAACATTAATACCAGGATAAAAATTAATACAATTTAAATGTTGTACTACAAGATGACAAATGGCCACTAAAATATATATTGTGCTTATTCAAATATTCCCTCTCATGTAGGGTGTAACATTGCAGACTGTTTACATTTACAGAAAGCTAAGTCGTAAAGTCGAAAGTGCACAATAAATAGTTATTATCGTCATCCGATTACAGTCTAACTTCCGTGATCTGCAAATGTAACGGTGACACATTCGTATAATGGTGGCCTAAGGTCTTCATTGGCTGCCTGTGAACTACATCTACTTTGATCCTCAAACTGTAGATCATGTTGAGAAGACTCAACATGTAACCACTGCTTTTGCAAAGTATGAGGATGTGAAGTCAAATTCTTTCCATAGCGGTATAAAAGCAGTATAATCTTTTGAGAATTGATTCTGAAATCTCTGTATGGTCTAAAACGCTTATCCATTAAAGAGTACCTATTATGGATTTTTGAAAATTGCCCTTCATGTAGTGTTTAACATAGATCTAAGTGAACGAAAACATCCTGCAAAGTTTTAAACATGAAAGTTCATCGTGTACAAAGTTATTGTCTCTCAAAAACAAGAGTCGACTCTGAGTCGCTGATATGAATCGTTCGAAGAACGATGCTTTTCCATTGTCTGGTTGACGTCAACTTGACAAGTTATTTGAATAAGAAACGCCCACTTATTGCGCTCGGAGACGCTAGGGAAAACCGGAGCTCCAGGGGTGGCGGGCAAATCTGAAACTGGCCCAGGACGGGCCACGGTCGTTTTTCGAGATCTGGGCTTCGGAAAACAATCATGTCGACCAGACACTGTGTTTTGAAGTGCGACGCAAAAGCGAACTTTTTTCACCTGCCAAGTGAGGAGTATTTGAAGACTAAGTGGCTGCAGTTCATATATACAAGTACTGCTATACCACACAAGTATAGCCCAAACCTTGTTCTGTGTTCGCATCATTTTGAAGATGATTGCTTCACAAACCTAAACGCTATAAAGTAAGGATTCGCGAGCCGGCTCTATCCTAACGAGCTGAGGATCTGAGGTGTGTTAAATAAGGGAGACATACACAATATGCAGAGCAGTGGGTCTCGAGGACTGGAGTTGAGAACCCATTTTAAGGTGATAAGAGTTCCATTTTCTGCACAGAGAATACCAATCACAACTGACTAGGTCATCTGACCAATCACCGCAGATTAGCGTCACGCAAAGGCGGGTTTTGGAAAAGGACTCGCTAAAACGATTCATATGGGAGTCGGTGGGCAAATCAGGTAAAAATAAATGCATATTATAAGACAACAAAAGTGTTTTTTGTCATTGCATGCTTGTAAAACTGTTGTTGGGGACTCCCAGAACAATATTAGGAACATTTTAAATGCCATAATAGGTACTCTTTAAAGATGGGACCGTACCCAATATTTCTGGACCAACTTGCGCCTCAGAATCACAACTTGGAAGTATGAAAAGCTATTGATGCATGCATTGATGTACTTTCTACCAGATGTTCAATAATTGTGTTTTATATTGTTTAAGTTAACCAGAATAATTTCTTCCTGAACTACTTCTGCTGATCAGCTGTGGGCCACTATTACCCAAGACTATCTATTAACGCAGATTGTCTGTTGTTCTCACTACTTTAATATACATCAGTTAACAGTAGTACATCAGTTAGCTGAGCACTAATGTAATATCATAAGTCATTTAGAATAACTCACAGTCCTCATCTGATTGGTCCTGGCAGTCTGGGACCTGGTCGCAGAACTTGGACACAGGGACACACTTGAGGCCGTCCAGGCAGGCTTTACTGCCAACGGGACACTTGAGGTTGGAAAGACATTGTGTCTTGTTCACAGAAAGGAAGTCCTGCGCACAGCGACACGAGCGTCCCCCGGGATAGGGCAGGCACAGGTGACTGCAGCCCCCATTGCTCTCAGAGCACACATTGGTTTCTGGTGGGTTGAAAAGACGAAACCAGAGGTCACATGACTGACTTTAGGGAGGGTTACAGCTCATACAGTACTGTAGTGTTCTGACTGAAACACTAGTGGACTTACTGAAAAATAAATAGGTAAAAAAAAAATAGATTTACATTAATTTATTTAGTTATTTTAATTTATAAACAAGACAAATACAAGTAAATAGAAGACAAAGTTATACAAAAATATAAATCTAAAAATGTATAGATAATATATTGTTCATCAATAAGGAAAAAAAAATCTATAGATAAATGATAAAAATAAAACTAAAAAAAGATCCAAATTAAATTTTGGATATAAATATAACTATAGAAGGATTAAAAAAAAAAAAAATCCACCTTTGACAGTAAAACAAAAAATCAAAAAAAAAAAACACCTTAATTTCAATCAATTTTGCCTTAAATTTCTAGTGTGGGGATTGGGAATAAACCAGTGATAAAATAATAAGCACAGTTGTTGTATAGTGTGCATTTTGGAAAAATGTATAGATAATATATTGTTCATCAATAAGGAAAAAAAAATAAATAAAAAAAAAAAAAATATATATATATATATATATATATATAGAGATAAATGACAAAAATAAAAAAATAAAACTAAAAAAAGATCCAAATTAAATTTTGGATATAAATATAACTATACAAGGATTAAAAAAATAAAATAAAATCCACCTTTGACAGTAAAAAAACAAAAACAAACAAAAACCTTAATTTCCAGCCTTACATTTCCAGTGTGGGGAATAAACCAGTGATAAAGTACTAAGCACAGTTGTTGTATAGTGTGCATTTTGGCAAAATGTGTGTATATAAATGTGTGATGCTTACATTTCCAGTATACTTGAAATGCACTAATAATCTACGTACAATAATAGGAAGAGCTGCATGTCATTCTGAACAGAGTGAGTGTGCACTTCAGTTCTTCAGTGAGAACTCTAGATGCGTCTATTGTGTGGTGAAGCTTCCTGAACACAAGACACGCCCCTCACACACACAAAGAGACCAGCGAATACCTTTCTGACTGGACCTGCTGAAAGCCTTCATCTCTAGAACACTCGTCTTCACCTCAAACCACATCTGCTTGGGCTGGAAGCCATCGCTGTACCACAGTTGAGTTGAACCTGTTTCAAAAAGCACAAACTTTGACTGCTGGCCTTTGCATTACTCCAACACAAAAGTATTGCATAAATGTACCAAGTTAAAAAAAAAAAATTAAAAAAAAAAAAAATCACAATGGCTTTATTGCCTGAATTACATTTGTTTGAAAGCTTTTCTCAACAAATACTGATTTTTATAAGAGTTTGATTAATCAACATACAAAGAGATGATGATATTTAACTATGATTAATGTATTTTTAACTTAACTATTTCTCTATGAATTTTACTTCCCATAAACTACTGTCCAAGTTTTATTTGAGACTTGTTTACAGAAGCCTTAAAGTGCTGCATTTTAATATATATATTTTTTTATTAAAGATCTATCTTTTGCATATTTTAGGAGTAAAGACAGGAAGTTAATGGCTTCATGCCATCTAGCGGCACAGACACAGAAGTGCATTCTCTAGAAACTGGATTTCTGGAGGTCTTGAATCGTTACCGTTCTCCAGGGTGATCCAGAAGTTGATGTTCTCGATACGGGCAAAAGAGACCATGAAGGCAGGGCCGGTGCTGAACTCCTTATAACCGGAGCCGTCTAGATTAATAGAGCTAATCAGTTCACTGCCTGGAAAACAAAATCAGCTGCCATTACTGATTGCGTTGAAAAAGCCATAGCACAAAGTCATTTAGTTCTTGTTCAAACAAACATACATTCACTTTCCACAAGTAGAAAACAAAATTGTTTAAAAGCGCGCAAGCAGATTGTATCCTAAACTAGCTAGCTCCATCTTAATTTAGACTGAATCTACTATGCTGGTCTGTAGTCATAACTTTAGTTGTTTTTGGAAATACAAGTTTGTTTTGTGGTTAAGACAATATTAATATCAAAAAAAAAAAATAAAAAAATAAATTGTATTTCCTAAATTCAAATAAATTAGATGTTTTGTGGTTAAGACAATATTAATATTAAAAAAATAAATAAATTGTATTTCCTAAATTCAAATAAATTAGTAGATTGTTTTGTGGTTAAGACAATATTAATATAAAAAAATAAATATATTGTATTTCCTAAATTCAAATAAATTAGAAGATTGTTTTGTGGTTAAGACGATATTAATATATATATATATATATATATAAAATAAATTGTATTTCCTAAATTTAAATAAATTAGAAGATTGTTTTGTGGTTAAGACAATATTAAAAAAACATAAATAAATTGTATTTCCTAAATTCAAATAAATTAGAAGATTGTTTTGTGGTTAAGAGAATATTAATATAAAAAAAAATTGTATTTCATAAATTCAAATAAATTAGAATATTGTTTTGTGGTTAAGACAATATTAATATAAAAAAAATAAATACATTGTATTTCCTAAATTTAAATAAATTAGAAGATTGTTTTGTGGTTAAGACAATATTAATATAAAAGAATAAATAAATTGTATTTCCTAAATTTAAATAAATTAGAAGATTGTTTTGTGGTTAAGACAATATTAAAAAAATAAATAAATAAATAGTATTTCCTAAATTCAAATAAATTAGAAGATTGTTTTGTGGTTAAGACAATATTAATATATAAAAAAATAATAATAAATTATATTTCCTAAATTTAAATAAATTAGAAGATTGTTTTGTGGTTAAGACAATATTAAAAAAAATAAATAAATTGTATTTCCTAAATTCAAATAAATTAGAAGATTGTTTTGTGGTTAAGACAATATTAATATAAAAATAATAATAATAAATTGTATTTCCTAAATTTAAATAAATTAGAAGATTATTTTTTTAGAGGAAAAAAAAAAAGCAGTTACAAGGTTGTTAGCAAAACATAGGGAGGATCGTGAAGGATAAATTCTTCTCACTGAGAATAAATAAGTTTACACAACTAGTCCAAGTTCTAACAATTTTAATTTATATAACTACTGACCAAGTTTCAATTGAGACTTGCTCACAAAAGACATGTATCTGTACCCTATTTGTGGAAAGGGAAACATAATTTTGCTTTTAACGCACCAATATCTGCCCAATACAGTGATGTTCCCTTCTCAGAAAACGCGAGTGAAGCGGGCATCTTGGCTTTGCGCCACAGCAGCGTGCGGTTCCTCCCGTCCATGTGAGCGCAGTGGATCTGAGGCATTGGCTCGGGCCCCCGCTGCCCCATTGCGGTGAAGCACAGCCGGCCTGAAGGAGGGTGCAGGGCGATGGAGATGGTTCCCCCTAGCTCCACCTGCAGCACCATAGCGGTGAACTTCCCTCCAGGGGACGTGACGAACAGTTGCGGACTCTTGACGCTGCTCCAGTACAGGTTACGGGTGACCCAGTCCACAGCCAGAGCGGTCACCAGGTCCCCTTTGAGCTGCAGCACGGAGCCGATCGGTGTGAAGCCAGAGCTGCCGAGTTTGAGCTGAGCCACTGAGCCCTGTCCCGCGTCAGCCAGGGAGATGGTGCGGTCTCTGAGGTGCAGATCGAAGTCTGAAGCCTCCTTCACGCCAGGGAGAGTCAGGTTACGGTGCTCGGGCCAGGTCATCAGCCCAAAATCTTCTTGAAGGCTCCTGGTGAAGATCTGAGCAGGAGAAGAGAGGTCAAGGAATTAAGGGCTCAATATTCCTCAAAGGAGCACTGAGGGTTCAGTGAAAAAACAAAAAACAAGTTATATTATAACTACACACATCACATTAACATGCAGCATTTACAGTACGTAAACCAGTATTTAAATGGTTTATAGATTGAAACACTTGTAACAACTTTGTTGCAAAGAAACAAAAAAAAATAAATAAATAAATGCATAATACAACTGTAAATAAAATTAATTAAATTGCAATTATATCCTAATGTATAAAATACGCATTCATAAACATAAAATTTAAAATATTTAAAATTTATAATGTATAAATATATCAATTCAATTATAATTATATCCAAATACATTAGATATACATTTATTTATGAATACATAAGGATATTATAAGTACATCCTAATGTATAAAATAAATAGTATAATAAATATTTTAAAAGGATATCATTTCATTTACTTGTTTATAGCTAAATTACAATATAATCAATTTAGAATTAATTAATCAAATTATATAATTATACTAAATAGTTTTAAATATTTAAATTAGAATATAATTAATTTAGAATTAAATAATCAAATTATATAATTATAATAAATAGTTTTAAATATTTTGTGTGGGTATACGCCAGAGGCGTGCGACCTCTGACATATATAGCAATTGTAAGTCGCTTTGGATAAAAGCGTAAGCTAAAGGAATAAATGTAAATGTAATTTATTATAGCTATTTGAGTGTTGTTTAACACTGCAAATTAACACAATTGATGAACCGATGAATCGCGCACAATGCGCATTAAAAAGGCAAATTTTGATTTCACGTTGACTTCTGTAATTCGGTTTTAGTTGGTTATCAGGTTGGTCCATCACAACCTGTTGTGTTACAAGCCATTCAGTCGTTCTCAAGCGGACTAGTACCTGTGTGATCATGGTAGGTGACAGTAGCATAAGGAAAGAGGAAGAAGAATCGACAAGTGGGACGCAAGTGACTCCGTCCACGGCCAACAGAAGTCCTGCCGGGCAGCCACACACCGCTTTGAGCGCAGCAGCCAGCAAACACACGTGGGAGCACTTCAGCTTCTTACAGGGGTTGGACACGTTGGGCTGCAAGAGAGGGTGGACAACCTACACCAAGACAGAGGAGACATCATTAATGCAAGGATATATTGATGTACTGTATGAGTACGACAACTTTGATGACATAACTACACATCCTCACTTTGAGGCCGAAAGGCTGTCCGGGTCTCTTGAGAAAAACTTTACGGTTCTTGCCAGTCAGTTTATTGGCTCCTTGAATGGATCTTCTACGAGTGTCAGACCAGTAGACCATGTCATTAAACACCGCCACAGAGAAAGGACTGGGCATCTCAGACAGCTGTAGCAACTGCAAAAAAATAAATAAATAATAAGTATTTTTTTCTTCATGTTCATCTTTAAGTGTCACAGTTTCTGAACTACCTGAAACGGTTCAGTTCCAGTTCCTGGAAGAAAACTCAAGACTACAATGAACATACAATATTCCTCATTTAAATAATTCCCCAATAATTGACTAATTACAACGCACTAGACCAGTTGACCAATCAGAGCACACTGCACTTTTCAGAAGGAGGGCATTCAGAGAAAAACTAAAAAGTGTTAGACTGGAAAGTGAGGCACTGCAACAATGGAGAACGTGAAAAATAAGGTGGTGTTTAACATTCAAGCAGAAAAAACAATTCTAGAATAGCTCAAAAACAGCATACCATCATATTTTACTTGCCCATTTGCGGCAGAGTAAACAAGTTATACTTCAAATTACCCTTATGTTCTCTCCATCAAATGTCGCTGAGCCTATACATCCGAGCTTCTCGTCAGTCCAATATAGTCGGTCCGTCAAAACGTCCACGGTAACACTGACAGGCCAGTCGAGACCACGGCTGATCATCACTCTCCTGTCCGAGCCGTCCATGCAAGAGCGCTCGATCTGTGCGGGACCTCCGATCTCGGACCAGAACATTATCCTAAAAGCAATGGTCAGAGACATTATGCATCCATACAGAAGAACAATCATGTAATAGCACCAACTTGGAGGTTCTTCTCACCCTTTCTGCGGCAGCAGCGCAAGCGAGTGGGGCTGCTTTAAATCCTTATCCAGAATTACAATGTAGTTTTGGGGCTTCACAATGCTATCGGTCAATCTCACAGCTAGAATCTGCCCAGCAACACCATCCACCCAGTAAAGGTTCCTTCCCAACCAGTCAATAGCAATGGAGTCTGACTTTACACCTGAAATGCAAGATTTTTGGGTTAAGGAAGGTATTCCCAAACTTTTTTGCAAGTTGAAAATCTTGGACCTAAAATACTTAATACCTGAAATACTCGAGTAATTTCTGAAGAAATACCCAAGCGACTCGTGTAATACAACTCGCATAAAGGGCACACATTTAGTTAAGAGCTAATTGAGACGTTCATGTAACAGTATTTTCAGGTTTCACTAATAAAATGTATCGTCACCACCAAGCCTAAAAAATTGTAACTTATAAATGAATGCCAATATAATTTGAATGAGTTATACTTGAATAACAAATTGAAAGGATTTATGGTGGAATGAGGGGGTGGGTGCTAAGATGGATGTATATAATGTTTGTAAAACTTTGTTTTATTCACTGGTATTTCACATTTCTGAATGTAATAAAATGCGACATACACTGAATGATGCAAATCTAATTTTTTGATATTTGAACAGTTTGATGTTGGTTACTGGTCACATTACATGCATTTAAATGCAAGCCTGTAGTAAGCCTTTTTTATTCCAAAGGTATTCTAATTTTAAATTGTGACCAAGACACATCCTGAAAAGGGAAGCCAACACATTGATCGACCCCTGGTGACTGGCTGCAGTAAAGGTCATGAACCCCACCCTCTCCATGTAATCGAATGGGCCGCAAGCCAAACTAAAAAAAAAAAAAAACAATTACACTTCAAATCATTTTCTTCTAAAGAAGTCATTTCAGGTAGTTCTTATGCAGACTTATGTCCAAGTGTTTGTTTTACTAATGAGTTTTAGTTATTGTATCAGAATGAAACACAATCACTGCTGTCAATCATGACGTTTCACCCCATTTTATAGCATCAAATGACTGTTTCAGGAATATTTTGGCTTCAATTTTCTAGTGTAACGAAGATGCAGTCCATCTTTTTTTGAACTGTCCTTGATCATAAATACCTTTTACTTACTATGGTCGCTTTACCCAACAGACGTGTCAATGCACAACACCCTTAGAAAACACTTGTCCATGTGCCCAACAATGGCCGTATTCTGAGTAGCACGGCATCTCGTAGCTTATTAAATATTAAAAATATTTTTTACCTTTGACGATAGTTCTAAAGTTGTCCTTCTCTCCGTGGAAGGCATATTTGATGCTCTCTTCCTCCAGACTGACCCAGTAAACTTTATGCTCTCTCAGGTCATAGTCCAGAGAGAAGACGGGCTTCCGTCCTGGTGTGATGAGAGCTTGAATATTGGCACTTTGCAGACCCAACTTTAGCAGCTTGTACTGTTCAGAGACCAAAATACTGGGCTCCTCTGCACAAACACAAGATTCACATATAATATTAAATGGAGTTAATACTATTAATAGAGTAGAACACTAAGAAAAGAAAAACTATTAGATCTCAATGTGGTCCAAGCACATTTCTGCTGTTTTCCAGTTATGGAAATACACGTGCAATTACTTCAATTATATTTTTGCCCCACATTAGCATTTCTTTGTGGCCCATTTCAGATGAGCAGGACACGGGTGAACAGTGGTTGTTCGCTTCATAAACAAATGGATTGATACCTGCCGCCTTGCAGCTGCGACCATCTGGCTCCAGTATAAATTCAGGGTGGCATCGACACATGTAGGAGCCTAGTGTGTTGACGCAGTTATGACTGCAGGCCGCGGGCAGAATCTCTTTACATTCATCTATGTCATAGCAGGTTAAACCGTCAGACTGAAGCCTGAAGCCAGTCTTACAGCCACATCTCTGGAAACAAGAGAATATTTGAACATTGCATTTATATTCTTGCTAAAAATGCGTTTACATTTTAAGTTGTTTTAATCATGATTGAAACATTAGGGACCAGATTTACAAACAGATATTGCACAACAACGTCTGGTTTAATACGAATACGCCGTCTTACAGCCAGCTCTGAGCATGCGCTTCGGATGCATGTGCTTGGAAAGACATATCGCCTATCAGAAGATAACTAATATGGGTTTAAAACGCATGCAGATAATAAAGTTTCATGATGAAGAACTGCAATGTACTGGAATAGAGAATCAAATCCAAACCAGTGTTTTAGTTTTTGTCAATTACAGTTCTGGAAAGCGGGGCAAGAGCAGCAGCTCATTTGCATTTAAAGATACATGCGCAAAAAAAATGTTTTTCCTCCCACTCAAAAATGGGCATTTTCAACACAGGATAAATAAATTAGCTGATGTATTTTGAGCTGAAACTTCAGACATTTAAAAAGGGGCATGAGTTTCTCAAGATCCAATATACTGTTAGATATGCAACCATAACGGTTTATGGTCACTTAAGACATAACGACAATGTTTAAGTGAATCCTCGCCAAGCTGGGAATTGACATTTGTTTTTAACCATTTTAGACAAACTCAAAGCTGTTCACTTTGCTCCAGTGTTCTCCGTACACGCGCACAGAAAGCCGCTTGGAGAATAGCATAGCGGTTTTATTGACCCTTTTATTAAATCAAGCACATCCTGCAGTTTAGAGTAAGTTAACTGTCATAGAATACAAGCTACTGTTAACTGCAATCACTGACCAAGCAGATTTCAGGGAGGAATGAAAGCGCACTGCTGTGAAGTAAAGAAATGCACTAAAATCACATGGCTCTATAGTTTCTTGCTGTAGGGTTGCAGTCGTTGCAATGTCTCCGCTCTCCACAAAAATGTTCCATATTTATTCTCTTTCAAACACCTGGTTGAACTTGTTCACTGGTAATTTGATAATAGCATTACATAATCTGATTGGTGGTCTCTATAAAGTCCTATTGGCCGATAACGATCAGCACCAAATCAATCGGATCAACCATAGTTCTTTAATTTGGGCATTGTCATTTGATCACCTGCAGAACTTAACACTCCCATTAGTGGATGGTGGGCTCACACTAATTTGATTTTAGTAAATCTGGCCCTAGGTATTATAAATATATATAAATTAAAGAAATGCTTGACCGCTCCATGTGGAGTGCTGACGCAGTAGTGTTGGCATGATGGGCTGCTGGGACTTGAGCAGTTGTTCTTTAGACAGCCCACACCCTCATCAGAACCATCTGCACAGTCAGAGCGCCCGTTGCACACCAGACCTGGGTCCACACATTCCTCACTTCCACACCGGAACAAGTGTGTCGGGCATTTCACTTGACCACCTACAAAACAAGCAAATGTTTACAATTTAGTATTATTGAAAGCATTCTGTTATGGAGTTAAGAATTGATTTCAGACATGCACTCACAGCCAGATTCATCACTCCCGTCCTTGCAGTCCTTCACGCCATCACACTTCCACATCTTCGCAATGCATTGAGTTTTAGACGCACAGGACCACTGGAACTCTCCACATTTCAGCGGACTCACCTTGCAGTTCTAAACAGGGAGAGAAGAGGAAGAGTTCTGAAGTGTTTCAAAAGGTTCCCCAAAAACCACTGTTGGACAAAAGTGTCTTATCTGCTCTAAACTCACACCACTGGCTACTCAAACCAGAGCAATGTTGGAAATGCACTTAAAGCTACACTGTGTGATTTTTACCCCCATCTAGCGGTGAAAAGATATGACCATACATTGAATATTAGTTTCTGTTCCTCTCAATTCCGATTTCGTTTTAACTCATACAGTGGCCAATGTAGTCCAAGATTAACATGGCTTCCAGTTCGACCTCGTCCATGAGTGTTAACTCAAACGTAAATGCGAAAGGCGAAGCTTGAATTAACGGGTATGTCCCTCTTTGGCTAATGTACTTTCAAGATGGAGGGGCAACATGGCAACCGACATTAGAACCCCTTACCCGTATGTATTTTCAATGGCATATTATACACTCATGAGAATACTTTATTACTTGAACGAAGTAAATATACATTAATGAGCACATATATTTTTGAAAGAACTAAGTGTTTTAGCAAAGAATAAGCTAAAAGAGTACACAGTGTAGCTTTAAACAACCACAAAAACACACACAAAACTACAACCACCACAAACACAAAAGGCACACCATAAAAAGCAAAAACCCCAAAAATAAACAATGTGTTAAAGCATTATAATTGTACAAAATACAACAAAAACACCGAACAAAACCAGAGACAAAATTACAAACAGTACAAGTTCAAATGAACACAAGAGACAACAAACAAAATGGCACAAACTACAACAAAAACATAGTACAAGTTCAAACACACCACAAAAAACATTATCTATACACAACCTCATTGTGTATAGGTAGTGTTTTGCTCTTTAAGGAAGAGTAGGTTTCGCTAGAACAAGACAGTCTCAGTGCGGCCCCTCACCGTCTCATCAGACCCATCACTGCAGTCCTGGTCTCCATCACAGAGCCACTCTTTCAGCAGGCACTCGTGAGTGTGAGGGCAGCGCTGCTCCACAGGACAGTGGGGCGGCTGAGCACAGCTCTTCTCATCCGAGTGATCACGACAGTCAGCGAACCCATCACAGCGGAGGGACAGAGCCACGCACTGACCGTTACTGCACTGGAAACGGTCGCTTGAACACGGCTCCACCACTGCAGGACAAATAAAGCCCAAGTGTTAAAGGAAACGGTCCGAACACTGAACAAAGTCAATCACTAAAATGGTGTGTGTACAGGTTTATTTTATATTGTAAAACCTGAGATCACCTATATGGTGGGGACCATCCAGCAGTCCCCATGAAGGAAATGGATTACTAAACTTACATAAACATCGTATTTTTACGTTTTCAAGAAAGCAATTTTGTTTGTGATGGGTTGGTTTAGGTGTAGGGTAATGGAAAATAAAGTTTGTTCAGTATAAAAAAATCATTATTCCTATGGAGAGTCCCCACAAAGATAGGGACCAGCGTGTGTACCAGCGTTTCACATCGTGGATGTGCTAGTGTTGCCACGCCACAGTTACTACACTGTTGTGTTGATAGTGATTTTACCCGTTAAATTAATTCCTCATTATTTCCAATGTGTTCCCCACATCCTGAGTGTGACATTCCCACACACACAGTCATAGTCTACAACTAGTTATCATTCCAATTCATATTTTTATTTATTTAATTTTTGCAGAGTCTCACACCATTTAGATGAACTTTGCCCTTAACCCTTATGGGGTCTCTGACCCAAAATGAAGGGAACATTTGTTTTAACTTTAAAGTTGTGATTAGGGATGGGCAACGATTAATCGCATCCAAAATAAAAGTTTGTGTTTACGTAATATATGTGTGTGTAGTGTGTATAATTACTTTGTATATATAAATACCCACACATGCATGTACACTCACCGGCCACTTTATTAGGTACACCTGTCCAACTGCTCGTTAACACTTAATTTCTAAGCAGCCAATCACATGGCGGCAACTCAGTGCATTTAGGCATGTAGACATGGTCAAGATAATCTCCTGCAGTTCAAACCGAGCATCAGTATGGGGAAGAAAGGTGATTTGAGTAACTTTGAACGTGGCATGATTGTTGGTGCCAGAAGGGCTGGTCTGAGTATTTCAGAAACTGCTAATCTACTGGGATTTTCACGCACAACCATCTCTAGGGTTTACAGAGAATGGTCCGAAAAAGAAAAAAACATCCAGTGAGCGGCAGTTCTGTGGGCGGAAATGCCTTGTTGATGCCAAAGGTCAGAGGAGAATGGCCAGACTGGTTCGAGCTGATAGAAGGGCAACAGTGACTCAAATAACCACCCGTTACAACCAAGGTGGGCAGAAGAGCATCTCTGAACGCACAGTACGTCGAACTTTGAGGCAGATGGGCTACAGCAGCAGAAGACCACACTGGGTGCCACTCCTTTCAGCTAAGAACAGGAAACTGAGGCTACAATTTGCACAAGCTCATCGAAATTGGACAATAGAAGATTGGAAAAACGTTGCCTGGTCTGATGAGTCTCGATTTCTGCTGCGACATTCGGATGGTAGGGTCAGAATTTGGCGTCTACAACATGAAAGCATGGATCAATCCTGCCTTGTATCAACGGTTCAGGCTGGTGGTGGTGGTGTCATGGTGTGGGGAATATTTTCTTGGCACTCTTTGGGCCCCTTGGTACCAATTGAGCATCGTTGCAACGCCACAGCCTACCTGAGTATTGTTGCTGAACATGTCCATCCCTTTATGACCACAATGTACCCAACTTCTGATGGCTACCTTCAGCAGGATAATGCGCCATGTCATAAAGCTGGAATCATCTCAGACTGGTTTCTTGAACATGACAATGAGTTCGCTGTACTCAAATGGCCTCCACAGTCACCAGATCTCAATCCAATAGAGCATCTTTGGGATGTGGTTGAACGGGAGATTCGCATCATGGATGTGCAGCCGACAAATCTGCGGCAACTGTGTGATGCCATCATGTCAATATGAACCAAACTCCCTGAGGAATGCTTCCAGCACCTTGTTGTATGCCACGAAGAATTGAGGCAGTTCTGAAGGCAAAAGGGGGTCCAACCCGTTACTAGCATGGGGTACCTAATAAAGTGGCCAGTGAGTGTATATATTTAAGAAAAATGTGTTAATATATCAAATATTTATATATAATATTAATTGTATATACATGCACATATTTCTTAAATATATACATGCACATATTTCTTAAATATATACATGCATGTGTGGGTATTTATATATACAAATTAATTATACACACACACACTACACAAACATACATTACGTAAACACAAACTTTTATTTTGGATGCGATTAATCACGATTAATCGTTGCCCATCCCTATTTGTGATTGATCCGACACTACATTTATAGCCATTAAGTCCCAAATGATGAACACTTTGTGCCGTTGACCTACCACAGTTGGCTTCGTCCGTGCCATCCACACAGTCTTTCTCTCCATCACAGAGGAAGGATTCAGGAAGGCAGCGGGTTCTATTGTCACACTGGTGTCTGCACACCTCTGAGAGCTTCATGCAGTTGATCTCATCCGATCGGTCCTGACACTGAGGTGTGCCGTCACATACCAGCTTCATGTCTATACACTTCTTGCCATGAGCGCATTGGAATTGGCCTGTAGGGTTGAATTATTGAGAAATGTAAAAGACCATAAAACTGACCAAATTGACAATTGTATTTCTACTGCAAAGCGTACCTTTTTTACATTTACTTTCACAGTTCCTCTCATCAGATCCATCTTTGCAATCTTTCTCTCCATCACACACGTGGCTGTACAGGACACACTCTTTCCCATCCCTACAAGGCTTGGATCCCAGGGGACATTTCAGAGGCAATGAAGCACTTGCAACCACACTAGAGTCTGGGGGAAAAATAAATCAATTCCCATTTTAAATGGTAACAGTCACCCAAAAATGGCAATTCTATCATGCTCATGTTGCTCCAGACAAATGACCTTCTACTGTGCAGATTTTCAATTAATAAATTAATTTCGATCTGCTTCTCACATGAAGTTAAAATCTAGTATGGCTTCCAACAGCATATTTAATAAATTTTAAGGAAAAAAAAAAAGATTCAGGACATTAATTCTTTCTTCAGTGGAAAACAAAAAGCAATGTTTATTTGGGTTCTGATTCCTCTGAACAACATGCACGTGATTAAATAAATGGTTCAGTATATGATTACAGGTGTGAACTTACAACAGTTCTTCTCATCTGAACCGTCCCTACAGTCTGTTATTCCATCACAGAGCTGCTGTTTAGACAGGCACACCATCTTCTGGTCGCAACGTAAAGCACAGGTGGGACACTGTTGCTCATCCGACCCGTCAGTGCAGTGCGGGTAACCGTCACACACCAGGGTTCTCCAAACACACTGCCGTCTGTCCTTGCACAGAAACTGGTCTGATTGGAGTACAAAACCTTATTATTAAACATACATTGACTATCATCCCATTTAAGAATAGAACAAATTCAACATGTTACCTGGATCTGGACATGAATGTAAGCAAAACTTCTCATCTGCTCCACTCGGACAGTCGGTCTTCCCATCACATATTTGGGATTGTGTGATGCATTTTGAGGTTTCATGACAAAAAACAGACGGGCTAATGCAGACTGGCTGGGATGATATTTTAGAAGGGTCTTTGATGGATGGGCCAGTGATAGGATCTAAAAAAAAAAAAAATTGTAATGAGTAGGCTACATTTAATATTTTAACCCAAATTAAATGCAAAATAAGTTTTTGTTAACACTTTATTTGAAGGGGTGTGCATAAGACCGACACGACACTGTCATAAACATGACATAACACCTGTCATGAACATGAAGGAGTCTTTATGAATGTTTATGACTGTTGTCATTAAGCGTCATTCGGTAAATTATGACACTTTTAATGCAAAGTTGACATTGTTTAAAATGTCTTTGTTATGACAACTTCACATTAACCAAGACAAAAATGTCTTTATTATGACAACTTGACATTAACACAGACAGAAATGTCTTTGTTATAACAACTTGACATTAACCAAGAAATCATAACCAGTCACAAATATGTCATAACAGGTCTAATTATCAAACTTAAAGAAGTTATTTAGCTTTGCGTTAACACTACATTACCCTGTCATATGTGTTTGGTTTTGACTTTGGCCGTCATGACACCATAACTCTGTCATGAGTATATTAATTGTCCTCAAGTAAAGTGGAACACATTGTACTAGTTATAAAGATGTCATTAAGGGTTATTACACTGTCAAATGCTGTCAAAAAACAGTATCATTACTATTTCCCCTTACCTCAAGTAAAGTGGAACACGTTGGACTAGTTATAAAGATGTCAGGTTGACAGGTTATGATTTCTTGGTTAATGTCAAGTTGTCATAACGAGACATTTTTGTCTTTGTTAATTTCAAGTTTCCATAACAAAGACAATTTAAACAATGTCAACTTTGCATTAAAAGTGTCATAATTTACCGAATGACACTTAATGACAGCAGTCATAAATATTCATAAAGACTACTTCATGTTCATGACAGGTGTTATGTCATGTTTATGACCGTGTCATGTCAGTCTTATGCACACCCCTTCAAATTTTTATTTTAATTTTTATTTTAATAATAAAAAATCAGTTAAAACAATTACCACAGTTGTCTTCATCAGTGGCGTCTACACAGTCTTTCTCTCCATCACAGAGGAAGTTTTCTGGGATGCAGCGAGTTTTGTTGTCACACTGGTGTTTGCAGTCGTGTGAGCGAGTGAAACAGTCCATTTCATCAGAGCGGTCCTGACACTGAGGTGTGCCGTCACACACCTGCTTTCTGTCGATACACATCCTCCCATGAGCGCACTGGAACTGATCTAGGAGGAAACGTTTGGTTTATTTAGCAAAGACATGTGTAAGTGGCATTTAAAGCAGTTATGAATCAGCATCATGCGTTTTACCTGCTTTACACTTATATTCACAGCCCCACTCATCAGATCCATCCTTACAGTCCCTCTCTCCGTCACACACATGACTGTGCAGGACACACTCGCTTCCATCCTCACAGGGTTTCGAGCCCAAACGACACTTTAATGGCCCCGAGGATGAGGTTTCAGCAGCCATGGTTGGACATCCCATCTCATCTGAACCGTCAATGCAGTGAGCGTGACCATCACACACCAGATTCCCATCAACACACTTCCTCCTGTCCTTGCATAGAAAGTCACCTAAAAGTAAAATGAAAATTGTGAGATCTTTTATGTAATACAGCCATAGCTTGCACAATTAAGATCACATCCTTTGAGTACCTGAGTTCGGACATTTGTCAAAGCAAAATGTTTCATCATATCCATCAGCACAATCTCTCTTGCCATCACAGAGACTAGTGTGAGGGATGCACAGCGACCCATCACGACACAATACAGCAGGACTTTCGCACTTCACAACCTTTGTTGGGTACCCTGCAGAAAAAAAAATAAAGATATTGAATAGATATGACTTAGCTCTGGATAATCAGTGTCAGAGATACCCACCACAGTCGGATTCATCAGTGCCATCCACACAGTCTTTCTCTCCATCACACACAAAGTTTTCTGGGATGCAGCGAGTTTTGTTGTCACAGCGATGGCTGCAGCTCTTGCTGCGTGTGAAGCAATCCCTCTCATCAGAAAAGTCTTGACATTGTGGTCTGCCATCGCACACAAGCTTTGAGTCGATGCATTTCCTCCCATGGGCACACTGAAACTCCCCTGAGAAGCAACAAATAAGTGATATAAAACATTAAAGGTAAGGTAACTTCTGTGCCACTACTGCCATACAAAAACAGATAAAAAGTAATAAATATAGCTGCAAGCAACAATTAAAGGGCCTAGCACCACAGAAGAATGAGGAGCAAAAAAAATAAATAAAAAAAATCAAGGCAGCAAATATCAGGGTTTAATCAAATTTGGTTTCTAGCCCTTATAGTTCAAAAGTCATCAGCATATATGCGACTGCAACGGGACAGTTGGTGGTGCTAGAGGGATTGAGGTAGATAGAGAGTCTAAATTTACTGTGGTTAATGTTTATACTGTCGTCTATCTGTGTGCCAAATTTCACAACCTTTTACAATACAGTTCTATGGACAGCCACAGACTTAACCCTCAGGCGCTCTTCGGTCATTTCTGACCGAAAAATTTTCTGTTTTGAAATTTTAAAAATCACAGCTTCATCGGAATGTTACGAAACTTGGTGACTTTTATGGCATTGGGTATGTGAACACACACAAAAAAAATTGAGGTCATGATCCGAGCCGGCTAAGTGGTCGTAAAAAAAAAAAATAGTCACACTTGTGCTATTCGGTCAAAAATGACCGACCATAGGAAATGAATGGGAAATTGACAAAAACTTTGAGAATTTTTGTGTGTACAATCTACAAATCAGCCACAATGCAGAAAAAAAGTGCTCAGCATTGAAGGGGTGACACTCTAAAACATCAAGAGTGCAAAACAGACATACCCACCCCCCCACACACACACACACTTTTATACACAAAAACACCAATAAATTGTGATTATAGAAATCTGTTTTGAATATTTAAAAATCACAGCTTCTTCAGAAAATTACGAAACTTGGTGACTTTTATGGCATTGGGTATGTGAACACACAAAAAAAATGAGGTCATGATTCGAGGAATTTAAGTGGTCGTAAAAAAATGAGTCACACTTTTGCTCTTCTGTCAAAAATGACCAACCCATAGGAAATGAATGGGAAACTGACAAAAAAAAATTAAATAAATAATAATTCTCTGATTTTTTTTATGTACAATCTACAAATCAGCCACAATTCTAAAAAAAAAAAAAAAAAAAAAAAAAAAAAGTACACCGCAGGAAAGGGGTGACACTCTACAACATCTAGAGTGCAAAACAGACACACCCACCAACACACACACTTTTATACACATACACACCAATAAATTTTGATTACAAAAGTATGTTTTGAAGTATGTTATACTGTAACCAGATGGTGCTAATTTTCTTCAAAAAATATTTTTTTTTTCCTGAAGGCCTAGACTTTATATTAAACTAAAATATTGCATTAATATTTTTTGGAAAAAAAAAAATAAAATAATAATTTAAATATATATATATATATATATATTTTTTTTTTTTCCATGGCAAAAATCAACCATAAATATTGCATAAATATTAATAAATTCAATTAAATTGTCTCAAAATACTAATTAAAAAGAATAAATATTATAGAACAAAAATAAATTGCGTTTTACTGGGATGGAGAAAGTTCCATTTTTAGGTGTCCAGTCACTTTTGACCAGGAAGATAACAAGTGTGACTCCGAAACGAAGAGCGCCTGAGGGTTAAAGAAAAAATCTATTTCTTTCTATAAGTTCTCTTCCTTATGTATACACTTGTTTGTTACGTTATTTGTGAAGTGTTGGTACAAAATCTTTGGTTTGACTACCTGTTTTACAATTAAAATCGCAGTCAGCCTCATCCGATCCATCCTTACAGTCCCTCTCTCCATCACACACATGACTGTACAGGACACACTCAAGTCCATCCTTACAGGGTTTAGAACCCACGCGACACTTTATTGACGCTGTTAAGGTTGCAGCAGCCATGGTTGGACATCCCATCTCATCTGAACGGTCATAGCACTGAGCACGACCATCACACACCAGCTCTCTCTTCACACACTTACTCCTGTCGTTACACATAAAGTCACCTAGCAGAAAAAGAGATAAGTTATAAAACCGCACAAACTTTCTGAACAGTAACTAAAAAAGTAAATGTGTTCATTACTGCGATATGGGCAGTTGCGGAGGCACGGTCTCTCATCAGAGCCATCAGGACAGTCTTTCACCCCATCACACAGATATCGCTGAAGGATGCATAGTGACGTCCCCTGACAAGCCACATAAGGGCTTTTGCACGGTGATGGTGGGGTCGGCATGGCTGCAACCGATTGTTAAAACAAATGATTATATTTAATATTTGTTACCATCCAAGTCAAAACTCTCACAATGTCTGATAAACCATTCCTACATAAAGTAATGTGACCCACTACATCATTTTGAGTAACTATGACTCAAACGCATTGATTTTTGGTGTTTAATTTGACAGCAGTGGTGCAAAAATGACTTGAATCACTTGTCAGCGCCCACATGTAGGAGCAAACGTGTCATTTGTGATGTTGCTATAGCAGACTCACCACAGTCGGCTTCATCCGAGCCATCCAAACAGTTCCTCATACCATTACAGATGAACACCTCTGGGATACAACGGGTGTTCCCATCACAGCGCATGCTGCAGCTCTTGGTGGGTTTCCAGCAGCCTGCTTCATCAGAGTTATCTGGACACTGAGGAGTCCCATCACATACTTGCCGGAAGTCAATACACTTCTTTCCCTGAATACACTGAAACATCCCTGTGAATGAATAGCATACAAGAAAGATGAGCAAAGACGAAAAATAAAATAGGGTTGAGATCATGCTAACAGCTCACCAGGATTGCATTGAAGTTCACAATTTTCTTCATCAGATCCATCCTTGCAGTCCCTCTCTCCATCACACACATGACTGTACAGGACACACTCACGTCCATCCTTACAGGGTTTAGAGCCCGGACGACACTTTAATGGCCCCGAGGATGAGGATTTAGCAGCCATGTAACAAGCCACCTCATCAGAACCATCAAGGCAGTGAGCGCGACCATCACACACCAGATTCCCATCAATACACTTCCTTCTGTCCTTACACAGGAAGTCACCTGGCACAATTTTACAGATGTCAGTGCTGCTTTTCAACAAAAACAAAAACCAATTTAAATTGAAGAGCAAGCAGAGATTTACCAGGTTTTGAACAAACGTGTACACACGAAACTTCATCAAAACCATCCGGACAATCTATCTTCCCGTCACAGATCAGAGTCTGGGAAATGCACAGTGATGTTCCTGGACACATCACGGATGGACTTCTGCAGGTCAGAGGTGGAGGTGCAAAACCTGAACTGTCTTTATTCAGAGTCACCAAAATTACTTCTTCTCTGTAAGTATCAGCTGTGAACACATGGAGATCAGACATTCATCAATAATGGTTAAAGAGAATAAGCACATTTATGTAAGTAAAAATTATTTATTAGGGCTGTCAAAACAATTAATCGCATCCAAAATAAAAGTTTGTGTTTACATAATATATGTGGGGGCACTTTGTATAATTATTTTAGATATATAAACACACACATGCTTGTATATATTTAAGAAATATTTTCATGTATATTCTGTATATAGATTTATATATAATTTATATTATATATAAATCATATTTTTTTTTCTTAAATATACATGCATGTGTTTTTATATATATACAAAATAATTATACACAGTGCACCCACATATATTATATAAACACAAACTTTTATTTTGGATGCGATTAATCGTTTTGACAGCCCTATTATTTATACAAGTTTATTACTATTTTTGATCTAAAAACCATACTAACACATTATCCAATAATAAAATAACCATATCAGGGGACCTTTATCAATGATATAAATGAACTATATACCTTTCTATCTACGTTTCTAAGGATGCGGATTAAAGCTAAAATGCATTACCATTTTGACACATCGATTTGTAGACGACCCTGTATAATTCACTCTTCCACTTCTTTTAAATCAGTTTCTGGTTCAAACATATATGGCTGAATTAAACCAGTATTTACATTGGCCATTGTGCAGCATTTACCGTAGTAAGGTTAACTGAGTGAAACAGGTAGTCCAAGCTGGTATAATGCAGGGTGGAGGCGGGCGAATAATTTGCAGATTTATGGTTTCCACGTATATTAAAAGATAGGGTGTAGAATTACATTCAAGCTTTTTTTAAGGAAGATTTTTTTTCCCTGTGAAATATAGGTTAAAAATGTCATTTGGTGATTAAAGGGGAGTAAGGGATACAATTGACTACAGGGGGACTTTAAATACAGGATGGAGATAAATATGATCATGCATTGAACAAATGACTCAATCTTTTAAAACAAACTCACAGCAGTTGTCTTCATCAGTGGCGTCTACACAGTCTTTCTCTCCATCACAGAGGAAGTTTTCTGGGATGCAGCGAGTTTTGTTGTCACACTGGTGTCTGCAGTCGTGTGAGCGAGTGAAACAGTCCATTTCATCAGAGCGGTCCTGACACTGAGGTGTGCCGTCACACACCTGCTTTCTGTCGATACACATCCTCCCATGAGCGCACTGGAACTGATCTAGGAGGAAACGTTTGGTTTAAATGTCACTTACACATGTCTTGGCTAAATAAAGCAGATACAAATCAGCTTCATGCGTCTTACCTGCTTTACACTTATATTCACAGCCCCGCTCATCAGATCCATCCTTACAGTCCCTCTCTCCGTCACACACATGACTGTACAGGACACATTCACGTCCATCCCTACAGGGTTTAGAGCCCGGACGACACTTTAATGGCCCAGAGGAGGAGGATTTAGCAGCCATGTAACAAGCCACCTCATCAGAACCATCAAGGCAGTGAGCGCGACCATCACACACCAGATTCCCATCAATACACTTCCTTCTGTCCTTACACAGGAAGTCACCTGGCACAATTTTACAGATGTCAGTGCTTTTCAACAACAAATAAAAGCAAATATTTACACTGAAGATCAAGCAGAGATTTACCAGGTTTTGAACAAACGTGTACGCACGAAACTTCATCAAAACCATCCGGACAATCTATCTTCCCGTCACAGATCAGAGTCTGGGAAATGCACAGTGATGTTCCTGGACACATCACGGATGGACTTCTGCAGATCGGAGGTGGAGGTGCAAAACCTGAAATGCCTTTCTTCAGAGTCACCAAATTTACATCCCTTCTTTTAGTCTCAGCTGTGAACACATGGAGATCAGACATTCGATAATGGTTAAACAGAATAAGCACATGTTACATGCTAAGAGGTTAACCAATATTAAGACCTCTACTGTCTGTAAATGACCTCTTAAGTATATAGAAGCAAAAAAAGTCAGAAAGGGTCAGAAATTAGATTTAATATTATTGGTACAGATCATGAAAAAAAAAAAAATCAGCAGGATATTGCACCTTTAAAAAGGCATGCATGTAGTTGTTGGTTTACGGTTCCATATAAATCTGGAGTAGGTGAGAGTATTCTAAGGCATTGGAAGGGTTGATTTTGCTAGAAACCCTGTGGTGCGAACCAAAAACACCCGTTTCTAGGAGTGAGGTGGTATAGCAAAATTGACTCAGACAACCAATGGAGAGTTTGGGTCGGAACTGTTTAACCAATAAAAAGTGGAATGTTTGGGAATCCTCTTTGAAACTCATTTTGGTGATGCTATTGGTTCACCGTTTGCTCAAAATCAAGGTATTAAATGTTTGTCTATGTACTGTTTTTAATGTGCTTTTAAACCAACCGCGTACAAATTTATAAGTCAACACCATTGGAGTACTTTCTCAAAACTGCAGTGAACCAAAGGGTCTCAGAACAGCAATTTCACAAACTCACAAATGCTATCGTAACCAATCCTGTCAACATGCCAATGGGCTTTAGCTTTTTAACTGCTGCAAAGCAGGGGAGTCTCAAGAGAAGCCAGGTTATACAGGTATTTTTTTTGTTTATATAAATAAATTTAACCACTATATAGCTAAATGTACCCGATTTTTCATATATACTAATGGTGTTCTAATGGGTTGAGGTCAGGACTCTGCGTGGGCCAGTCAAGTTCCTCCAGACAAAATCTCCATCCATATCTTTATGGACCTTGCTTTGGTGCACGGGTGCTTAGGCATGTTAGAACAGGAAGGGGAAATCTTTAAAATGTTCCCAAAAAGTTGGCAGCATGAAATGGTCAAAAATGTCTAGCTATGATGAAGCACTAAGAGTTCCCTTCACTGGAATTAAGGTGCCAAGCCCAACCCCTAAACAAACAAACAAACACACCATAATCCTCACTCCACCAAACTTTACACTTGGCACAATGCAGTCAGGCAAGTACAGTTCTCCTGGCAACCGCCAAACCCAGACTCATCCATCATATTGCCAGACGGAAGTGTGATTCGTCACTCCATAGAACACGTCTGCACTGCTCTACAGTCCAGTGACAGTGTGCTTTACACCACTGCATCCCACGATTTACATCAAGTGCAATGCAAAGCGTGGGATGCAGTGGTATAAGGCTTGGATGCAAGCGCTCAGCCACTGAAACCCATTCCATGTAGCTCTCTACGCACAGTTCTTGAGCTAATCTGAAGGACACACAAAGTTTGGAGGTCTGTAGCGATTGGCTGCAGAAAGTTGGCGACGTCTGCACACCTCATCTTGAACCCACTTTGTGATTTTACGTGGCCTACCACTTCGTGGCTGAGTTGCTGTTGTTACCAATTGCTTCCAGTTTGTTATACAACAAATAGTTGACAGTGGAATATTTAGAGGAAATTTCCCAAATGGACTTATTGCACAGGTGGCAACCTGTCACTAGCCTGGATGCCAGCCCGAACCCCGCCCACAACATTTTCTTGGTCGGGAAGTTTGGTCTGGACTCGATCCATTGAAGAGTAATAATGATCAGTAAAAAAAAAAAAAAAAAAGTTTGGGTAGTTCGAGCTAGTGTAATTCTGGTGGAGGCGAGACTAATTTGCAGATTCAGGGTTTCTATATTAAATGAAGGAAGGGTGTAGAATTGCATCCAAGCTTTAAGAAATTAACAGAATTTCTCTTCAAATTTGTCATTTTGGTGATTAAAGAGAAGGAGTTCTAAGCGATACAATTATTGACTACAGGGGGACTTTAAATACTGGGTGGGGATAGATATGATAATGCATTGAACAAATGACTCAATCTTTTAAAACAAACTCACAGCAGTTGTCTTCATCAGTGGCGTCTACACAGTCTTTCTCTCCATCACAGAGGAAGTTTTCTGGGATGCAGCGAGTTTTGTTGTCACACTGGTGTCTGCAGTCGTGTGAGCGAGTGAAACAGTCCATTTCATCAGAGCGGTCCTGACACTGAGGTGTGCCGTCACACACCTGCTTTCTGTCGATACACATCCTCCCATGAGCGCACTGGAACTGATCTAGGAGGAAACGTTTGGTTTAAATGTCACTTACACATGTCTTGGCTAAATAAAGCAGATACAAATCAGCTTCATGCGTCTTACCTGCTTTACACTTATATTCACAGCCCCGCTCATCAGATCCATCCTTGCAGTCCCTCTCTCCGTCACACACATGACTGTACAGGACACACTCACGTCCATCCCTACAGGGTTTAGAGCCCGGACGACACTTTAATGGCCCAGAGGATGAGGATTTAGCAGCCATGTAACAAGCCACCTCATCAGAACCATCAAGGCAGTGAGCGCGACCATCACACACCAGATTCCCATCAATACACTTCCTTCTGTCCTTACACAGGAAGTCACCTGGCACAATTTTACAGATGTCAGTGCTTTTCAACAACAAATAAAAGCAAATATTTACATTGAAGATCAAGCAGAGATTTACCAGGTTTTGAACAAACGTGTACGCACGAAACTTCATCAAAACCATTCGGACAATCTATCTTCCCGTCACAGATCAGAGTCTGGGAAATGCACAGTGATGTTCCTGGACACATCACGGATGGACTTTTGCAGATCTGAGGTGGATTTGCAAAACCTGAACCGCCTTTGTTCAGAGTCACCAAATTTACATCCCTTCTTTTAGTCTCAGCTGTGAACACATGGAGATCAGACATTCGATAATAATGGTTAAACAATAAGCACATTTCAAATTCCAAGAGGTTAACCAATAATAAGACCTCTATTGTACATAAATTACCTCTTAAGTACATATCAGCAAAAAAGACAGAAAGGGTCAGGAATTGTGATTTTCAACATTATTAGTGGACATAAGGGAAGAAATAAAATTAACAAGATATTGCACCTTCAAAAGAATCTTGATAGAATACTTTCACCTACTCAATTATGGAACAGTAAACTAAGACATTGGCAGATTGATTTAGCTAGAAAGAGGTAAAAAAGATAAATAAAAAATAAAATGGCAGAATGTTTGGGAATCCTCTTTAAAAAAAACAACAAAAAAAGCAAAACAAAAACAAAAAAAACCTTGGAAAACCTTTGCAGCTCGTTTTGGTGATGCAGATAGTTCACCTTTAAGACCCCCTGTGGTGAAAGTCAAGCTAATAATGTTTGTCTATCCCTGAATCTTAAAGTCCACATTATCTATCCTAAACGACATGCAAGATAAGTAGTGTCGCAAAGCATAGTATGTTGAAAAGTATCAAAAGTCCTCAGATGGTCAACTATTTCTGGTGGATTCAGAAGTGTGGATAATAAGGCCAATATTGCCACAATCCATTGCATTTGAGGAACAAAAAAAAAAACCTAAAACAGATGTGAAACCAACAGTGAGAGGGGTTTAGATAAGGTTTTAGTTGCTAACAAAAAAAAAAAAAAGGAAAGTTAGTTTCATATTAGTTTCAAGAGATTTTCTGGTTAAATAAAAAATTGCATCTGCAATAATGTGGACTTGTATAAATGATCCTTTTGGCAATTAAATTTCAAATGCATCTTTATGCATTAATATGAGGAGAGTTCACTGCATGAAAGACCCACGACTGCAGAACAATGTGCTCCTACTACACTTATCGATAAGGTAGGAAATTAAGGAGGATTTTATCTGTGACAAGATGTTTGACAGGCCAGTTAACTGTGAAAGCAGGCAACAGAGCAAACGTTAGACAAGCTTTGGGACATACCATCACGTCATACAATTTTCTATTTTTGTGTAGACAAAGTAGATACTTTTGAATGTAGCAAAAAGGACTACATATTTTAGGGCGTAGTATTAAAGGCGCCGAATTGAAACCATTGCAGAGTATTTTCTCCTTAAAACTGCAGTGAAACAAAGTCAGTCTCAAACACGGTTTGAACTTGCTTTTCTCTAGGTCACAAATGCTGTCGCAACGAATCACGTCAACGTGTCGACAGGCTTTAGCTTATTAACTGCTGCGAAGCAGGGATGTCTCAAGGGAAGCCAGGTTATCCTGGTATATTTTTCTGTGTATAAAAATAATTCACCCGGTATATTGCCAAGTCTACCTGAATTTTCATGAGTATTAGAACATCAGTGGAGAAAGGCATATAACATTGCGAGTTGTTTAAAGCATTTCTGAACAATAAGGATGCGGATTTAGGCTAAAACGCACTACCATTTTGATACCTAGATTGAGTGAAACAGGTAGTCAAAGCTGGTGTAATGCAGGGTGGAGGCCGGTGACAAATTTGCATATTTATGGTTTACACGTATTATTAAAAGATAGGGTGTTGTAGATTTACGTTCAAGCTTTAAGGAAGAAATAAAGTCATTTTGGTGATTAAAGGGAGTTCTAAAGGGTTAAAATTATTGACTACAGGGGGACTTTAAATATTAGGTGGGGATAAATATGATAATGCATTGAACAAATGACTCAATCTTTTAAAACAAACTCACAGCAGTTGTCTTCATCAGTGGCGTCTACACAGTCTTTCTCTCCATCACAGAGGAAGTTTTCTGGGATGCAGCGAGTTTTGTTGTCACACTGGTGTCTGCAGTCGTGTGAGCGAGTGAAACAGTCCATTTCATCAGAGCGGTCCTGACACTGAGGTGTGCCGTCACACACCTGCTTTCTGTCGATACACATCCTCCCATGAGCGCACTGGAACTGATCTAGAAGGAAACGTTTGGTTTAAATGTCACTTACACATGTCTTGGCTACATAAAGCGGTTACCAATCAGCTTCATGTGTCTTACCTGCTTTACACTTATATTCACAGCCCCGCTCATCAGAGCCATCCTTGCAGTCCCTCTCTCCGTCACACACATGACTGTACAGGACACACTCACGTCCATCCCTACAGGGTTTAGAGCCCGGACGACACTTTAATGGCCCAGAGGCGGAGGATTTAGCAGCCATGTAACAAGCCACCTCATCAGATCCATCAAGACAGTGAGCGCGACCATCACACACCAGATTCCCATCAATACACTTCCTTCTGTCCTTACACAGGAAGTCACCTGGCACAATTTTGCAGATGTCAGTGCTTTTCAACAAAAATAAAAGCTAATATTTACATTGAAGATCAAGCAGAGATTTACCAGGTTTTGAACAAACGTGTACGCATGAAACTTCATCAAAACCATCCGGACAGTCTATCTTCCCGTCACAGATCAGAGTCTGGGAAATGCACAGTGATGTTCCTGGACAAATCACGGATGGACTTCTGCAGGTCGGAGGTGGAGGTGCAAAACCTGAATTGTCTTTGTTCATAGACACCAACTTGACTTCCTCTTCGTTAGTCTTAGCTGAGAAATATCAAATAAAAAAAGTTCGTAGTTATGTTTAGCATGAAATAACTTCATAGGCTTGGAACTGTTTGTGAACGCAATCTTCATGAAATGTTTAAGATCATTGGACAGGGTTTGCAAAACTGGGATGGATGAAAAGCTATTTAAATCATGAATATAAAAATGTACAAAATGTATACATGCACATCTTACTAAAAATGAACAAATACTTTAATACAATGCATGCACGCATACCTGCATGTCATGTGACCATTAACTATCAGAGAACAAGCAAATTTTGCTTTTAACTAAATATTAACTCATTTATGTGATGTATCCCCTGAAATTTATGTTTTTGATTAGGGGTTCGGCTGACGAAAATAAATAAATGAGAAAAAAAGGCGGTATACAGTAGAGTGATAAACTCTCTGTAAATGGGGTTCCCATACCTTTTGACCAGTTAGCCAATGCTGACTAAAAAATATCAATAGATTAGGCAAAAACCTCAAATGTGTCAATACAAATTAACCTCAAACTTTTGAAAACAAACTCACAGCAGTTGTCTTCATCAGTGGCGTCTATACAGTCTTTCTCTCCATTACAGAGGAGGTTTTCTGGGATGCAGCGAGTTTTGTTGTCACACTGGTGTTTGCAGTCGTGTGAGCGAGTGAAACAGTCCATTTCATCAGAGCGGTCCTGACACTGAGGTGTGCCGTCACACACCTGCTTTCTGTCGATACACATCACCCCATAATCGCACTGGAACTGATCTAGGAGGAAACGCTTGGTTTATTTAACAAAGACGTGTAAGTTGCATTTAAAGCAGTTATGAATCAGCTTCATGTGTCTTACCTGCTTCACACTTATATTCACAGCCCCATTCATCAGATCCATCCTTACAGTCCCTCTCTCCGTCACACACATGACTGTGCAGGACACACTCACGTCCATCCTCACAGGGTTTCGAGCCCAAACGACACTTTAATGGCCCCGAGGTTGAGGTTTCAGCAGCCATGGTTGGACATCCCATCTCATCTGAACCGTCAATGCAGTGAGCGTGACCATCACAGACCAAATCTCTCTCCACACACTTACTTCCATCATTACACAGGAAATCATCTGGAAGAACAAATAATTTTCAATTTAAATTTCCTGCAGTCTAATGATCTTTCCACAACAAATTAGAAAAACAATAAAATTAAACTTAAGGCACAAAACGCAAAGCTACACAGAAACAACCAAACCTCGTTACTCAGTTAGTACTTGCTGCAGATAAACTCCTAGTTGGTGATTATAATTTACATGTAGATGACGCACTGGGAATGGCATTAAAAAAAAAAAAAGTGGAGTTAGACAAGTATCAGGACCTCCTCACTGTTGTAATCATACTCCAGGTCTATTACTAATCACACGGAATCCATGTTGATGCCGTTGAAATACTGCACAGACCGATGACATCTCAGATCATCTAGTCTCGCATAAACTTAATTTAGCCAAGGCTGCAGAGCCAACACCATGTTACATATGTTAGACCTATCAATTGTCACTGATCTAGAAGATAATTAATAAATCAATCTTTAGTTTCATCATCTCAGCATCCCAGATTGCTTGGAACTCGATATTGCAATAAACTTTTAACTCTCCCTTTTACTGTTCTTTAGACACAGTTGCACCTACACGTTTAAACATAAAAGAATAGTCCAACATTGTGGTACGAGTACACTCGTCCCTTAAGAGAGCAGCCAGAAAAATGGAGTAAAACTGAAAGAACACTAAACTACAGGTATTTCATATTTCATGGAAGGTGAGCTCGCTTGCATACAGACAGGCCTTAAAAGCTGCTAGATCTGCTTATTTTTCAACCCTATATAAACAAAACCCAATAGAAAATAAACAAAACCCAAGGTATTTATTTACCAAGAAGTTCCCAAGTAGCACAGCAGTAATGACTTTACGAACTTCACTTATAAGATTGATATCAGGGAGAAAATTATAACTATGCAACCGTCTTAGCATCAGGGAGTGCATTGCAGTCTCCCTAAAGAAAGATTTGATTCATTCATTGCTATAGGAGAGGAAGATTTTTTGAAACTACTGTAGTTAAATCTAAACTCGACAAACTCTTAGACCCCATACCGACTAAGCCAATTAAAGATGTTTCCAGAGGTCAAAGTTCATATCATTAATTTATATTTGTCATTAGGATACATACCAAAAAGTTAAACTGGCTGTAAGTTAAACTGATTATGTGTATAAACACACACACACACAAAAAGTGATCCTACAGTCAATTGTAGGCCGATCTTTGTCATTTACAGGTACATTAATGAAGCTAAGTGACATGTAAAATGCAGCAAGAAGCTAACGTTAAACGGATAGTTCACTTTGAAATTAATTTTGATATGTTTTAGCTTAGCTCAAGGGCATCCAAGATGTAGGTGTCTTTGTTTCCACAGTATTTTCAATTTTGATATTTTTCGGTCAAACCGTTCTTGTCTGTCAGTCATATAATGGAGGTATATGGGGTAACCTAGTGTCAACAAGTGGATTCAGAGCCACCGCAATAGCAGCGCCGGCGGTCGCCATGTCTCAGTGGGTTTAGGTATGTCGTGATATTACTGATCATGTGAAGATTTTGCAGTGTTTCTGAAAATCCAATGGCTAAATACATTGTAGGGGAAACACTGCAATCAATATGTAAAATCCCTTTTGCATGCACGCTCGCTATTTAATTTCACTACCGAATTCCCAACACACTTACTCTGATTATGGGGAGCGGCGGTACGGACCACACATTTTACAAGATAAGATTTATCAATGAAGCTAAAGATCCGTTGTGCGCCAAATCCACCAACATATATCGTCACGCGAGTTAAATCTGATGTACTATAATATAAATGACTACCGCAGCAAACCTAACCAGGTGTTTATAGGAGCTCCATAGAACGCATCCATTTTCTGTGCCTTTCTGCATTCCGATTTATGCTTTGGGCACATCCCTAGTTAATAAAATTACCTTTTATTTTTGTGTGAACTATGCCCATCATAAAGCATACCTGGCTTTGCACACATGTCCAAACATGAGGTCTCATCAGACCCATCTGGACAGTCTTTCTTCCCATCACACCGCTGAGATCGACGGATACACACCATTGAGCCTTGACAAAGGACTAGAGGACTCTTGCAAGTCACCTCAGTAGGATGAACATCTTCAGTCATCTTATCTGAAGTGCAAACAAAACTACAAATAAGTAACTGTAGCATAAAATCCACACAACATGAAACCCAAGAACATTACAGACCTTGTTGGACTTCCCTGAGCGCAACAGATAAGCTTACAACTCCTTTCTCGACAGCCACCCCAGCGACACGAGATCCATCTTTACGACTCCAAACGGTTAGGATGTTCTTGAACAATGCCACCGTATAGGGTTCATAAGCAGCCACGATGGAGCCAGAAACGACCCAGTCTAAACCAGCAGAGTACTTCCTCATCTTCAAAAGACTTATAACCTGCAAGTCTAAAGCAAACGTAACATTCAGCTGAAGTAAAAGAAAGCCAGTAGTTTTGACAAACGGTCAATTCAGAAAGAGGACACTCACAAGACTCCATGTTCCAAAGGAAGCCATTGGCTTTTCTGTCAAACACAATGCTGTCGACCCCACTGTCCTCAAAGCTGAAGATAGATTCTGCTCTTCCACCAATCAGACCCAGTTTCATTCTCATGATCTGAGCTCCCTCTAGCCAGTACAGCTTTCCTCTCTGCCAATCCACGAACAGGTCTAGGATCGCAGTTTTGGCTTGATAGAGCTGCCTGGAAATGCTTTGGTCAAGGGGGGCAATGGTTGAAACGCCAATGGAAAGCTCATCACATGCCAACCAATACAGATTGCCGGTTCTCTGGTCAACTCTGACAACGCAGGCTAAGGAAAGAGACAAAGCAAGTCAGAATTACTCATGAGCTGGAATTATCAGTGGGAATGAATGTAGTGTAACCAATAAAAAACATTTTGCTTGGGAGTACATGCATGTAAATACATGTGAGTGCACGTATGAATTTTCATACGTTTAGTATTTTCCAAGATAAAAAGTATTTTCAAATATCAAGAATTAACTCAAATAGAAGTACAGGAATGTCACATCACATGACATTAAAATCTGAATTATACATTCAATGTTAAGGGGAAAAAAAATCAAAGGGATTAAATACTGAATCAGTTAACTTTCCAAGCAAAATATATCAAACTACTATTTTTCCATTCTTTCAATGAGGCTTTTATCCGTCAAAAAACGTATCAGGAGAGTTCTATCACGAAACTTTTGTGTCGTCAGTGTTTAGGCCTTATGTTAAATGGTAACAACTTACCAGGTTTTAAAGTCAGAATGTACTCTGATAAGTCTTGAGAACGGATGTTCAGCTTTACGTGACCTGTCCCATTAGACCAAACCAGACATCCTCGCCGCCAGTACATGTCAAAGGACTGGATGTTTTGATCCGAAGTAAAGAGTTCAGTTTTCACAGGAGTCTTTCCAGCAAACTCCAAACTGTATATGGTTGTGGCTGTTGCATAGGCAACCGCAAAATCTGACAAAGACGAGAGATCATACAAATTAAAAGCCAAGTTATAGTCAAATCTTTAAACAAATGCCTATTATTAAATGTTGAATAAACAAAGACACACTTTCGCAAGATCCCCAAGACATGGGCAACGCTCCCTCAGGACACAGACAGGTGAATCCAACAGCACTTTTCTTGGAAGGCAAACACAGCTGGCATCCTGAGTTTTTACATGGTGTAAAACCTACATGTACATCATGGAAACAATATTTAGTTGAGGCTTTAGCTAATGACGTGGTGACACACTAGGGGTGTGTGATATTGACAAATTCAATATTTTCTGGGATTATGTTGATAATGATAAATTTATATTTGAGGAGCTGTTTTATTGGGCCAGTCCTTGGCAGGTTTAGGACTGCCATAGACAGATGCCTCCTAAAGTTTTTGACATTCTTCATAATTTGTGTGGTGGTTGTGACACAAAAAAGCAGCTTAAAGGGATACTCCATGTTTTTTTTTTTTTTGAAAATAGGCTCATTTTACCACTCCCTCTGAATTAAACAGTCGAGTTTTACCGTTTTCGAATCCATTCAGACGATTTTCTGATATTTAGAAGAATATCAGTAACCAGAGATTTTCTGGTCTCATTGACTTCCCATAGTATATTTTTTTTCCTACTATGGAAGTCAATGAGACCAGAAACTGTCTGGTTACTCTGATATCCTTCTAAATATCAGAAAATCAGCTGAATGGATTCAAAAACGGTAAAACTCAACTGTTTAACTCTGAGGGAGTGGTAAAATGAGCCTATGTCCAAAAAAAGTGGAGTATCCCTTTAATACAACGCTTGCACAGACAAGTCTTAAATGAGTTAAATGAAGTCTTAAACAGTTGCAAATTGAATGCTTATCAGATCTGCACCATGTGTGTCAGTCATATCACACGCTTAGTAAACACTGATGAATTCAGCAAGGCATTTAAAAAATGTAATTCACCTTGGGGTTGCTGAAGCGCATGGTAGACGTTCAGGACAGGAAGCGAGGCTTTTAGAATGAATCCATCTTGGTTGGCAACAGACAGATTTTGAGAAGCCTGCCAGAGGTTATCATCAGCCCAGTAGAACCAGCCATTAAATACAGCCAGAGCCTGAGCACGATTTCCTGGAAAGACACCCAAAAAGGTGTGCCGCCCAGTGCCATCTGTCCTGATGCTCTCAATTGACTGGAACATCAATTTAATAAAGATCTCAAAATGGGCAAAAATCAACACATTTCACAAACAAAATTAGGATTTTTCCAAATTTAACACACCATTTTGTAAACACTGATCCAATACAGCCGCTGTGCAGCCACATCCAACACAAGGCTTCTTGGTAACTGTGCAGTAATGTACAACAGTGTTGTCCGATTTGAACCATCCATTTCTGCCCTCTCAATGGTTATTTCTCCATTCGTTGCTTTATTAATCCAAAATATGAAACTATGCAGAGGACAAAAAAAGCCAGATTTAATGGTGCTCCTCAAATCTGTACTAAGGTGAGAAGCACTTTGTACCTCTCGATTGGGCTGAGGACCATGTCGCTTGGGTCCATTTCTTTGGACATGACAATGCCTACAGCACTACCATCAGCTGCACCAGTATAGATGGCTTTCTGTGTAACACTCGCCCAATATAGCTGTCCAGTGAGCCAGTCGACGGCTAGACTTTTCACACCGGACTGCCCTAATAAGTGGGGAATAAAAACACAAGCATTACATATTTTTTGGTCATGCCAAAATATTTGAGGCATTTCTGCATGGATTAAGCAAAAATCCCTCACAATAACTAACCTGAATACAGAATCGTGCTCTTCCGGTTATAAGCCTTGTAGATATTCCCATTTTGATCAGCCCAGTAAATGAAGTTCCTCTGGATATCATAGGTTATGGCTACAGTTTCATTGTCACTTGTAAAAAGTGGTTCAAACACTCTGGTCTTCACATTCACTAACCCAATAAGTCCCTCCCTAATTGTCAAAATCTTCACCACGGCTCCTTGAAAAAGAAAAAAATGATAACATTAGGCTATATTGTGCCTACTTGTTTTTACTTCTAAAATCTGAAGATGTCCATAATTTACCTTGAGCCTCACATGAGCCATTGCCAAGAGGTTTGAAACCATTCTGGCACAGACAGCGAAAAGACCCTGGTGTATTAGAGCACAAGTGCATGCAAGGTCCAAAAGACTGATCACACTCATTAACATCTGGAATATAATACAACATAAAAGTGTTATTTTACCACACTAGATTCATGTAAAGTCAATTATTCTAAAACTTACACTATTGGTCACATGTGGAAGATGACATTTTGTCAACACAAAAGATAATGCTTGGAAGTAACTGTGTACAGACTACTGCATCCTATCTATTAGTTAGCATTGCTATTGTTGAGAAGTCAAAATGTGCTAGCATCATGCTAAATCATGTTAGCATATTTTAGCACAAAGCTAGATTATACTAAGAACAGGTTAAAAACATGCTAACGCATGTTAGCAATAAGCTAACCATGTTATCATGCGAATTGCTTTAACATGTCAATGTTATTTTGTGTTATATGCCAGCCAGCCACATGCTAAAGAGAATTATGCTAAAACTAAAAGAATATTGTAGATAAACGTGAGCTTTTTTTGTCTCAGGGCAGTGTGGTTGTGCACTGCAAGCGAAGCACCGCTCATTTTCTTCAGAAAATTTACATCTAGTAATTAAGCAACAGTGTCAAATTTCATTAATCCATAAAAGAGTAGATACTGCATTGCTTTTCTGTATGACTTGTATGTGTGCTACTCCACATACAGCCTGCTTAGAGGCACAAGTGCAACGAGTACCTTCACAATCAAGTCCGTTTGCAGAAAGAGTCATTCCAGTGGGACAAGAGCACAGGGCTCCCCAAGGCTGGTCAATGCAAGAATGGCTACAGCCACCATTACCATTATCACAAGTTTTACCTAGTTAAAAGAGAAACAAAATCCAAATAATAAAAAACAACAAGTGAACAAAAGTAACCCAAAATTAATATACATAAACCAAAATGAAACCAAACCAATAACTAAAACAAACACCTAAGCAATAATACTAAAATGACATGTTATTTTAGGAGAAATGCTGCATGATCAAATTCAAACATGCATCAAAACAAAAATATCATTGCAAGTCTCTATGTACCACATGTAAGAGGCTCATCTCTCCTATCCGAGCACTGAGCGACTCCATCACACCTCTCTCTCTGGCTTATACACTTGCCATCAGGACAGCGCACGCTCATCTTCCCACAGGAACCTACAACACATCACAAATATAGAACATCAATCTTAGAGATCATCAATAAAAGGACATTATAGTCTTGATATCAACAGAAATGCTGTACAGCATATAGGGTGTCTTTTTTTAAGCTGTAACCCACAAAGATTCCATCGGCTTGCATGTTGTGAATGCAATATTCAAGGTTCACAGACAATGAAGGCAATAACATGCACAATCATACACCAATGTACCCTTATTATGCTTTTTCCCCAGATGTTACCTTTCATGTAGTATGTAATATGGCTGTTTGCGAATATAAAAGTTATGTAAAGAGCAAAGGGCAGATAAATTAAGTTATTGTCTCCAAAAAGGAAGCTATACCGAACTGCCTGAAACGAGTCGTCGGTAATTCCAGTCTTACTACCTGCTCGAACCTACATAGGATTGGAACATATTTGCATAATGCCAGCCTATGTCTTCATTGGCAGCCCGAACATAACATCTACTTTGACCCTCAAAAACGTAGCAGAGACTGGAAGGCTGCATTAAAAGTGTTAAGTCCGAATTCAAGGTCCTCATGAGTAGGTAAAAAGTCCTGGGATCCACACTTTACTATCATATGAGGCAATGGTAGGGGAATATGAGAAAATTAAAGTGCGTATTTTGACCATGAATGGAGGAATCTTTAAAATAGCAAATTACATGAATAGCAAAATAAAAATAGCAAATAATTTTTCATTTCCACCAAATACAACTATATGAATCTTTTCCATTCAATTTAGCATATGTGAACACATTACCCAAATTTCCTTTGTTTTAAGATTCTGATAAACAGAGCTGGTCACTTCTTGTATTTACTTTAACCAAGTGGTACAGCAATTTAAACAAGTTAGTTCAAGTCCCTAATGCAATGACATTCATACACCATATAACAAGAGTTTACACTTCTAGAGCATCTCACCACACGTTTCTTCATCAGAGTTATCGCCGCAGTCGTTGACGTCATTGCAGAGAAGGTCTCGTGGGATGCAGACCTTGTTCTTGCACTTCCAGTCACCGGAGAGACACCCTAAACGCCAGCTGCAATCCCACTCATCTGAAGCATCGGGACACTGGGGCCGCCCATCACACACATCCGACCCAGACACACACCCGGAGCCATCCGCACACTCAAAATCCCCTGCTTGACATACTAATGGCATAAAAAGTTTATTTCTTCCATAGAAATGAATGCAACAAGATCATTGAAAATGTAAAGAAAAAGGTGGTACATACAACAGTCCATCTCGTCAGATCCGTCCTGGCAGTCACTGGCAGCATCACAGCGCCATCGTTGCGGCACACACATCCCGTCATCACACTGCCACTGATTCCTGCTGCAGTCTCCATGCACACCTGAGAAAACATTAGCAGCCCTCATTCACTTTCAGTGTTTGACACATACACATTATACGACCACTGAATGCTTCAAACTAAAACAGAAGTTGTCAATAGGTAAAATGAAAATATCCAAGGAGGCCAAATTAATTTTCTTTATAGCTTTTTCAGTGACACAGCTTACATCTATGATTTCCTGACTGAACACTGAACACACATTTACCATTTGCAAGAAAAATAGTTAAAAAAAAAAATGAATTGCATAAAATTGCAACAAAACGCCGCACAGAACCACCTGTTGCTTCATATTTTTGTGGAACATGTGACACCTTGTGAGACAACATTAAAAAATTGCAATTTTTTAGTAACAATGTGAAAGTACTGACACTTTGGTTAATTTCAAGGTTAGTTCTTCGCTAGTTATTTTTTTATATAACTTATATAAAGATTATTGGAGTACATGATGTTTAAAGGATGAATATAGTAATGCGACATGATTTCGTTTACTTGCCACAGGATAGAAAACTGACATATATATATAAAAAAAATAGTTTAAAGGACAGAATGAATCCCAACAACTAAAGTAATGTACATTAACTTAACTGAAGAGAGTGTCTGAAACAAACAAACAAACGAAAATAGTCACCTGTAAATCCAAACTAGGCGTAGCCTACTTTTAATATAACTGGCCCATGTTTCTCCTTAAGCTATCTTTTAAAGTATCGATAGCATATTAAAATAAATATCATTAAAATGTCCTACCGCTTTTGTAAGTTTATAATAAAGTCAAGACACTGACCTGCCAGTAAGGCGAAGACTGCCGTGCAGCAGATTAAACGCCTCAGGTCCATCACACCTGTTTGAGCCACGCGCGCCGGCGGGCCAATGACAATACTTTATAAGCGCTCAATCATGACGTCATGCAGGTTTTTGTTTACTGAGGTTTTTCACGTTTATACCCAATGTTGCCTTCAATAAAAAAATACAATAAAATAAAATAAATCTTTTGTTTGCCGACCAATAGTTTGGAATAATTAGGATGTTAAAATATTTTTTGAAAGGACTCACCAAATCTTAATTTATATGGTAAATAACACAATTAAAACAGTAAAATTGTGAAAAAGTATCACAATTTAAAATAACGGTTTTCAATGTGAATAGGTTTTAAAATAGAATTTATTCGTGTGATCAAAGCTGAATTTTCAGCATCATAACTTCCGAAATCATTCTAATATGCTGATCAATGAGCTAGTTCGTAGGTCCACGAGACGGTGGACTGTCAGGTGACCTGTTAGGTCCTTGTTTCAACATCCATGCAAGCATTTCATCTGAATTTCTTCTGAAACTTGTAGAAAGTTACAGTACAAATACACAAAGTTTAATTTGCATATTTTGAAACATTCCTAATATAATGATAATGTCACAAAATGTATATCTGAATAATAAAGATATAATAAAACATTTAAAGAAAACTAATTAAATAAAGTGTAAAAATGCATTGCATGTGAACAAAATACTTTTGATTCTGCACATTATTGAAAATTCCTATGTATTATTAACATTTTATCTATAATTTAATTTTTACCAAATTTAAAAATGCTAGCCTAGTCAAAGTTTCAGAAATACAGTACAAAAACACAGAGTAACACGAAATGTGTATTACTAAATAATATCATTTTATTGAGGGTAATTTCAAGATACAATTTTGCCAAATTATGGAGAAGAGATTAAACTATAATAGTTAGGCCTGGTTTCACAGACAGGGTTTAAAGCCAGGATTAGGCCCTCTATGATTAGGCCCTAGTTCAATCAGTAAAAAAAATAAAAAAATAAAAAATAAAAGTCACCGCCTCACATTTTTGAGTACAATCAACTTGGATGTGCTCAAATTCAGTTAAAAAGATTTTTTTGTAAATTGTCGAATCTTCTAAAACTTATAAAAAAATATGAAAATTGTAAAAATGTAAAGCAATGATAAAACGTTTGATTTTGCAACATATTGATTTTTTTTTACATTGTGCGCTTGACAGCAAAACAACTAGCGAATGAATAATGGACAATGGGGACATCTAGTGAACATGAGCTGTTACTGCTCTGAGTACTTTTTGTTATTACTGGAATATGTGCTTGGACTTACACTAACATTAAATCACCTTTATAGAAAAAAAATATATATATATAATTTACAACAAATCTTGACATTTTGCTATAATGACTTCCATAACATCTGTGATATACATATCTCACACTTTTCCCCATTTCATGTTCCAGCGAACATGATCACACTGCTGAGGGCACAAAAACAATGGTGATTTTAAACGTGTGTGTGTGTAGTGTGTGCGCTCTGCCTCGCAATCTTTATCTTATGTGCTTTATTACCGCAAAGGAGCACAGGTGGTTTATTGCACACGCTTATGGGATGTTTTAGTGCTATTTGTTACACACTGAAAGGCGGATTTGTTTTTGAAGTCTATAGGATGAACGCACACAACACATCCCAATCTCATAGTAATGTTAGAGGCAGAACTCGCTTGCAATATCCCCACCCCGTTCGCTTCGAGTCTATTATGAAGTCAATAGATGGACAGCCACATTGACAAACCACTGCCTTCTACTAGAACCTAAACATCGCTGATTAGAAGACACACTCTGATTAGCCAATAAAAATCGACTGTAGTTTGCATATTCATTTTTTATCAAGACCGACGGTTTTATAAGCCAATCGACGAGAAGCATATCCGTGACAGGCTTCTCGTTTATCCAATGAAAAAATGGAAGGCGGGGCTTAGGCAGAGCGCGTTTCGCGTTGCGTGCTTTAAGGTTAGGTTGCGCGCGCTGGAGGCCGTCGTCTGCTGCTGTAATTCGGCTACAGTGGGAAGGAAAATATTGTTTAAAGTCGACTTTTACCCACCCACGAATAATCCGTTTCGCTGGGATTTTACGCTACTCCTTCCTTACGGAGAAAGCTTCTCGTTAAAAGGGTGAGTTGAAGGGTAAATGTGAAGATAACGGCACGCGAACCCGTTTGAAAGCTGTTTATTTTTCTGTCAAAGAAAGTAGCGCAGGCTGCTAGCGGTTTCCACAAACTCAACGGCAACGAAAACTCACACACCTCTCATAAAAAGGCAAATGTCGATTTTTCGCTTTTGCACCGATGAAAGAGTTCATAATGCAGAAATGAATGTAAGTGTATTGATCCTGGGGTTTGTTATATCGCAGGCAGACCGGGACAGTGAGTCGATTAGCGGCCCATGCAGCCATAACAAGCCCGTGATACTCCACCAGATCACTGGAGAAGGTAAACAATGCGTTTATTTATTAATTATTAGTCATTTAAAACTTACTGATGAGTTAAAGACGAGCAGGGTCTGTTTGGCTCGATTGGTATGCATGATTAGAAGGATACCAGCAGATGGAACTTACATGGTCATGTTTGTTTTGCCCATAAATATGTTTTTGCTTTGGCGTTTGTAAACAAATGCATTCATAAGAATATTGTGATATTACTTACTCTTGCTCCATTGGCCTCTGTGTATTGCTCATCTCAGGGTTTGGCTGTTAGAACTTACAGAGCTGTCTACCTAGACAACATGTTTGGGCTTCAAAGTTGCATCACTAAATGCTACACAAGGAACGCGCCAAAACGTTAGAATCTAACATTCCAACACACCAAATATAGACAAAATTGAGTGTTCCATTTGAAACTTTCATATCATCTGTAATGCTCAAAATGATTTCCTGTTTACAGTGTTGATGCGTTTATTGTGTATTTTCTAATTTGGTCCATGATACCAGAAAGCTTGAAATAAAAATCAATCTTTCAGGCATGCCTATATCTCATAAATATTTTGAAAAAAACTAAGTGAAATTCCATATGTGCCATTTACTTAACTTCATTTTTAATTTTTCAAGTTAAGTAAAATGAACAAAGAAAATAACAACTCTAACTTGGCCAGTAAACCTTTAAGTAGTTTTTAATTTAACTTCATAATACTTTGTACTCAAACAATATGACACTGAATTAAAACATGCTTTTAAAGTGTATGCTTTACTTAGAAACATCTAAGTAGTAAATAATACACTAGATATTGTGTAGAAGTGTAGATTTGAAGTGACACGGTTCCCACCCACAGGGACACAATACTTGTCACAACATTTGATGGATTGTTTTTTGAATAAGAATGTGTCATATTTAATAAAGAAAATGAACTCCAGATGTCACAAAACAGCAATTTTCTAAACATATCAACAGAAGCAATGATAAAACGTGTGCAAATACTGATGGAAAACAGCGAGAAATTAACCCTTATTAATTATTCATGCTGCAGTGCATGATGGGAACACTATAACAGAAAGTTGAGTTGATTTTACTTAATTTTATAACGTTGATATTTACGCTTTAATTTCTTCAAGCTTGAATTGAGATTTATTCGTGCCTGAACTAACTTTTTCATGTAGAAATTGTGTTTGTTTTTTAGAAGTAATTATTTCACAACAGAATAATTTTTATCAATGTGTTTAATATTTAATTCAAACTGTTCAAATAGGTGTGTTATCAAAAAAGGTGAGCGTGCCCTAAAATCACTGGTATGTTATAATAAACCTTTAAATGCTCCCAAAATCTGCTATTCGTGTTCAATTTTAACGTTCAAAATGTGCATCTGATGTGCTAACATGCTTCAAATGTTCTTGAAATCATTCAAACTAGCATGTGATTCCTAAAGTGCTGTCAAGCTCGACCGTTCACTAAGTGGCCATTCACTTGGACTTTCTCTTTGTTGTACAATCTTAAAATTTCGAGATTTCAAATGTTGAATAGTTAATCTAAGGGCTGTCACTAACGATTTTTTTTTGGTAATCGGTCGATTATTTTGATGATTAATCGAGTAATCGGATTTTTTTTTTTAATGGTAATAAAATTAGACCCAAGTGAACAATTGTCTTTAAGATGAATTAATAAAACATTTATAATAACAATGAGGCAATAATATTTGGTTTAAATAGAGTATTAAAAGCAAGGAGCCTAATCATTTTTTTTTTAAACAACACTGTTAAAATGCACCTAAGTCATCTTATGTACGTTAGGTGGTGTTACACTCTACAGCAGATCAAATCCTTGTTTAATATTGGCCAAACGATATTTAATTAAGATTTTAACTTAATCTTTAATATTTTGCCACTTCTTTGTGATATAAATGCTACAGCCACTGTAATATCTTGAACTAGAACATGTGGACATCAAAACATGCGAACTCATAAATAAACCTTTATTTTGAAATTGCGAGTTTGAATATTGATGTATTCTCCTGTGTTGGCGTAAGTTTATGTTCTATTGTATACTTTATTGTTCCCTTTGGGAAATTTGTCTTGGGCACAGTTTATGCTGCATTTCCAGAACAAAAATAAAACCTTAAAAATAGATAAGAATTTATAAATAAATTCTAAATCAATCACAGAATAATCAATCACATGATTTATCTCGCTTAAACAATCCATACAACAGTAGAGCAAAACATGTAGACCATGTAACCGGTCATCATACTGCACATCTAAAAAGACCACTTTTATCACACAAATAGTGGTGCATAAACCATTATTTATTGCTCTATGTTTTAATTTAAGTAATCAGTCCAAACCAGAGACAATCATTGGTCATTCAAAAGTGTTTTTAAACCGATTCAGTCGACATTTGGGCACTCTGTACTTTCATCCTGAAGTGCATTATTCAGGATGAAGGGTCAGCTAGTATCCTTTGTGTATCTCTGTACACATGTTATCTTATTAAAGGGCGTGCATTTTGTTCCTTGATGAATGTTATAAGCAACTAAAACTCGCAGCATATGCAGAGACGGAGTTTATAACATGTGAATGATAACAGCAGCATATGCTGTGAACAAAGCCGCTCTAAAACTTACATGCATGTGAATAAAGCGCATGTATTAATTGAATTGCAGCCTCTGTTGATTCACAACAGCACTATGCTATGGTACGTTTAAAAAAAAAGGTTTTAATACATTATGCAGCCTTAGAAAACAGTCTAATATAATAATGGCGTTCATGGATTCTCATTCATGGAATGCAAACAAAGATTTTTATTTTTTAAATCGAGTAGCCCACTCTAATTTAACTGAGGAATCGTGACAGCCCTAGTTACTGTACATATAAGCAAGAAAATTAGGAGGATTAGTTTGGGTTGGAGTTTTGTTACGTTAGCACATTTGGCTGTGGCACAAAAAACTCTTCCAGCCCAAAGCATCTGAGAAGTCCATTAGATCATTAAATCTTTTCTGATGGCATCCGTTCTCTAAGTCAAATGCATTTGTTGAAGTAGCATTTCGAGGTGTTTTCTCATTGCCCGTCATTTCCCTTATCACCAGAGTAAGGGTATGTTGCAAACCTAACTGAATGATCAAGATGGTTTACTTCCACTTCCCCATGTTCACAGCCTGGCATTATTCGCCTGGTTTCTGTGCAGATTTCCTTGTTATGCGGAACGTCTTTTCAAATGAAGCTCTAAACCCTTTTAAATGAAAGGCTAGCTTGTCTTCTACAGTATTTTTCCTTGTAGAAAATTTGTTGTCAATGAAATCTCTCATTTGCTGACTAGGGTTGTGGCACTACTGAAATCTGAGTCTCTGAGACCAATACAAGAGAAATTCCACGGTTCTTGGTACCACAAGAACCGCCAATTGTATTGAACACACTCCTTTATTTAAAGCTGATGTTGTGTGAGTCTGCTCTACTTGTGTCGCCAAACCAAATTGCAAAAATATAAAAGTATACTATGTTTTAAGTTTTTCAAGCACTCACCAGTCCACCATTGGTCAACAGATGGCATCGCCATAAGAAGTGGCTTCTATGGAGTAATGATGCTGTCAATTCATGTTTGATCACAGGAATAAATTGCATTTTACATATATTCACAATAGTAAACAGATTTAAATTATGATATCTATATGATTTTCAAATATTTATTGGGTAATAAAGCCTCAGTAGTGAGTTGCCACCAATAAGGCTAATACAGAAATAGATTACTAGCTATAGAACAAATGATAACAATAAAAAGCAATACAACAAAAGTGCAATTGAATAAAGTCTTTAGTTTGCAATTGTAATCAGGGCAAGAAACTGGATGTCATCTAGTCTCATCCCTGAAGTTTGGATTTTACAGAGTCCGTCATCGGCTGTTCTTGATTTTTGCTTCTCTCCACTCAGGTGACCCCTCGCCCCCCTTTCCTCTCCCATTTCCTTAGCTTCTGTCCCCTGCCCCCTCATAATCAGCCCAGGGACCCTCTTCCTAATAGCCAGTTAGGAACGTTGGGTCTGTTCCTCCCCATTCTCCTAGCCTCCATCTGTCTCTCTAACTCTGACCGCTCATCGGACTACCCAAAAACATGTCCTCCATCTTGCCTTTCACTCCACCCGTGGTGAAGCGTCTGCTGGGCTGGAAGAAGTCGGCCAGTGGTTCGAGCGGAGCGGGAGGGGGCGGAGAGCAGAACGGCCAGGAGGAGAAATGGTGCGAGAAGGCCGTCAAAAGCCTGGTGAAGAAGCTGAAGAAGACTGGCCAGCTGGATGAGCTGGAGAAAGCCATCACCACACAGAACCTTAACACCAAGTGTGTTACCATCCCCAGGTACGTCAACATCAAAAGCTACTCGCATTCCTGCTTTTAGATTAGTCCCCTATCAAACGCTTCAAGCTTTTGCAATGGAAAACGCAATAAAAAGAGAAACTTGGTGTCATTTGTTCATCTCCTTGTCATTTGAAAAAGTATGCTGTAATTTAATAATCAGTTCATGTAGGTTTGAAGCGACATGAGGCCGAGTAAATATTTTGTTTTAGTATCCCTTTAATACGGTTAGAGTTGCAAACCCATGATTGTAATAGAAAACGTTTTGTTAGTTGAGTCTTCATCTTATTATAAAGCCTTAAAACCAAAGCATTATCCTCCTTAATGATTTGGAAATGCTTTTATTTAAGTTTCGAAGTAACCTTAGCCGTATCATTGCACATGTTGCTTCGTGAGTGAAGGTGAAGGCGTGACGCCGAGTTGCGTCTACCGTTGTAAAATATCAGCTTTACTCTCCTTTGTTTCTTTAAACGATTTCTGCTCCATTTGTCTCGACTTGAGTTAAGGTCATTCTGTACAGCTCCACGTCACCTCCATTCTGAGCTCACGAAGGCTTCTCATGCTATGTGAATGTCTGCGTTATCAACCATCAGGCTGCTTCTATTCCATTCATCATGACAAATGGTGAAATATCAGTGCTGCTATTTTAGGGAAATGCTAAGAGGAGAGGATGAGTTGTGTGTCCGAGCCACAACATATCAATAGTCTGAAACCGAGGCGTTACAGATACAGAAGGGTCGGGTGATGTCTGATGCATTACATATGCTTTCTGCACTTTGGTGATATTTGAGAGAAATATAGAAATGGATTCAGTTCTTTTGTAAATGCAAATGCATTTATTTAAGAACTTGTTGAAAACAAGCTTCACATTTTTACTTTTAAATACTAAACAATATATATACTTCGCAACTTCGGCTGAAATAACCACTCGTTACAACCGAGGTATGCAGAAAAGCATTTGTGGAGCCACAACACACAACCTTGAAGCGGATGTGCTACAACAGCAGAAGACCCCAACGGGTACCACTCATCTCCACTACAAATAAGAAAAAGAGGCTACAATTTGCAAGAGCTCACTAAAATTGGACAGTTGAAGACTGAAAAAATGTTGCCTGGTCTGATGAGTCTTGATTTCTGTTGAGACATTCAGATGGTAGAGTCAGAATTTGGCGTAAACAGAATGAGAACATGGATCAATTATGCCTTGTTACCACTGTGCAGGCTGGTGGTGGTGGTGGTGTAATGGTGTGGGGGATGTTTTTTGGCACACTTTAGGCCCCTTAGTGCCAATTGGACATCGTTTAAACAAATCTCCATCAACTGCAAGAAGCTATCCTATCAATATGGGCCAACATTTCTAAAGAAACATTTCTTTCATCATCTTGTGGAATCAATGCCACATAGAATTGAGGCAGTTCTGAAGGCAAAAAGCGGTCAAACACAGTATTAGTATGGTGATCCTAATAATCCTTTAGGTGAGTGTATATATAAAAATTGTATCATTTTAGATTAATTAATGTGCAACTGAATTGTCCACTGAAGTTCCTGTTAAAAAGGTTTCAAATTTTTAATAAATCATGTGTAAAACAGTCGTTAAGCTCTGCAGTTGGTCAGTGCAAGACCACCATGATATTCACGATAGCTGTTTCCATCCACATTTTTAAAACGCTGGATGGAAACTCCAAGATGTTCCTAAATTTTAAAAAAAAGTGCATAAAAATCTTGTGTGCTTAAGGCGATGCTGAAAACTGATAAGAAAACGTGCAAATAAACTACAATGGAAACGCATTTACCACATTTACAAATTTCTTAGCGTATCAAAAAAAGACACGTGACTTCCCGATGGGAACGCATAACTAGAATAAACTCGTTGATGTTTTGTTCTTTCTGAAATTCCTTAGCCTCGTCTTACACGACAGTGTTCCCAAAACAGAAGCCATCTGCCTCCGAAATCAAGATAACACGACAGTGTTTATTACGCTTCACCTGTGTGCATGTCATTTGTTATTTACGAATAAAAGACCCAAAGTGGCTTCTCCTTCTGATGCAACTTCCATTTGTTCTCCTTGAATGGAAACAGTGTGATGTTCGCAAATGTTATAATGCGATATACATTTTCGGGAATAAGCTAGATTCGCAACTTTGAATGGAAAACAGCTTTTGTTGCTTAATTTTATAACGCCAACATCGCTATAAACTGTCGACTTGTAAGAAACACCACAACCTGTTTTAGAATTTAGATTTTCTAGCGCTTGTGTAAATGTTTAGCACAGGTTCTTGTTCTTTGCATTCTAATATAGTTTAACTTCGGTGTAAGATGCTGAACAAACTTGAAAAGCGCATAATTGCATGAAAGCGGCTTTAAACTTTTCCTGGGTTAAATAAATTAAAAAGGTGTTGTCGAAACCGATAACTAAAACGGCTTGTAATGGCAAACAGGCATTGTCCTTGAGATTTATTTCTATTGAATCATTTTTGAATAAATTCTAAACTTCTCAAATCCACAGAGTCTTTATAATCGTGTAATATAACGAACACAGGCCTGAATGCGTATCTCCCTCCTTTTATTGAAAAATTGTGCAATGGTTATTGTGAAAATGCTCTGTGACTTGGCACTATGCCTTAATACTTGATCAGGTTCACTCAGCAAAACCTCTTAAGTCTGTATAGCTTATAATTAATGCAGGTTAAATCTATCCTCCCTCCAGCTGAAATGTGTACAAGTGAACATAAAAATGATGGCTTTTCTCTGCTCAGATGCAGAGCCCAGGTCAGGCCTTCAGAAATGCTTCCCAAGTCATCCAAAGGGCTTTGTCTTCCCTTGAGAGTGGATTGAAAGGGTGGGAAACTTTGCTTCTAGCATGTTTTCTGCTGCTAATCTGTGCTCTAACCTTGGAAGCTTGTGGGAACGTTTGGATCAGTCATTGTGTCCGCCGGTTGTCGTGTTTGGTAATGGTAACGTCAAAAGCCTCCGCAACTGTCCTTTCCAGCCTCCCTCACATACCTGTGAACAAAAGACTCAGCTAGAGTGTTCTTCATTTATGAAAGGGCATAATGGCTTGTAGATGAAATGAAGATTGATTTCAGATGTGTGCCGTTCATCACATTCAGTGTTTTTTTTTTCTGTCTCGAGTGCTTTTCGTATCATGATTCACCAAGGAACGTTGTGTAGAAATGATCACATTCATGAGATGAGCTTCTGCAAATGGCACACTAGAAAAGAAGCTGGCATTAAATGATTTTCCACACAAAAGTTCTTGTTCCGAAACTTTGTTATAGTTTGAGGAATTCAAATTTCTAGTCAACTATTTCCAAATTAAATTTGTTAAAGCTACACTGTGCAACTCTTTTAGTTTATTCTTAGCTAAAAACACTTATTTCTTTCAAAAATATATGTGCTCATTAATGTATATTTACTTCGTTCAAGTAATAAAGTATTCTCGTGAGTGTATAATATGCCATTGAAAATACATACGGGTAAGGGGTTCTAATGTCGGTTGCCATGTTGCCCCTCCATCTTGAAAGTACATTAGCCAAAGAGGGACATACCCGTTAATTCAAGCTTCGCCTTTCGCGTTTACGTTTGAGTTAACACTCATGGACGAGGTCGAACTGGAAGCCATGTTAATCTTGGACTAAATTGGCCACCGTAGGAGTTAAAACGAAATCGGAATTGAGAGGAACAGAAACTAATATTCCAGACTGATCTCATGAAGTAGCGTGTGTATGACACGCCAATTCGTATTTCCATTTTTGGCGTGCTATCAACACGCATAATCGCTTTTCAGCTTGTTCATGAACGCCGTTGACTTAACGTTATTACTTTATATAAATATATAACTTGCCTCAATCCTGCCCCTAAACCTACCTGTCACTGTGGTTAATGGCATTTATGACTGTTCCCTTACCATCCTAGGAAAGAAAAAGATAGCTCCCCAGATGTAGATGTACATTTTGCTTTGTTTTACTCTGACATTTGGCGGCGTGTACAGACACGCGGAATGACGCGGACGTTGATGGCGTAGACATACACGCGGATAGCTCAAAATGCGTTGAGATAACACGCGACTTGACTCGAAATTGGCGTGTATGTTTACGCAAAAGTCATGATGTCATGTTGGATATTCAATGGATGGTCATATACCTTTTCACCGCTAGATGGGGGAAAAATCTCACAGTGTAGCTTTAAAGTATTTTGATGATTGAAATGAATTTTAATCTTTGTGGTGGAGTATAATTTTAATCCATTCTACAGATTTTCGAACAAATTAATATACGGTTTAGTATCACACAAAACCACTTACAAAATGTGCCTATCTTTTGCATTTTCTCTATCAAACTTCATTTACTTTTCGCAGCATGAGAATAATACATCCACAAAGCTTCTTTGTCTAGAAGTGAAGCACAAACGTCACTTAAACGCATGTTACGATAAGCAGAATATCTACTGTATTTTAGCTGCACTATACAGACTAATATTTTCAAAGTTTAAATGGTTGCCAGGGAATGATTTGTCATGTGCTTTTAAAATGCCACTATTAAACCACCCTGTTGCCCTCCTTAAGGATTTTATCCAGTTATCAAGTCCATTATTCAAAACTGATTGAGCTGGCAATCTCGAATGAAAGCCAGGAGATGATTTGTTCTTATGTCGTTTCTATAGTTGCTTGGAAAATCAATCTTGTATTTTTCCAAACAGTTCCAGCTGTGTGCCATGTGTTTAATTTGCTCAAAACAAAATGTTCCTGCATGCGTACATCCAGAACTAAACAATACGAATGAGCGCTGAATTTTAGCTGATGTTTAGTCCTTTTTCATTACTTGTTGCGTTACTCTTGTTTAAAGGGAAAACAAACCCGTATCTGTCTCGAACCTAACTTCCTGTTGAAGATCTCCACCCAGGTCTTTTGTGCAGAAGTGCTGATAGTGTATCTGTAAGATGCCTTGAGTGAGTGTAAGAATGTGAAGAGGGTTTCTCCGTGAGGACCGAGACGGCTGGCGCTGTGGCTTTTTCAGGTCTATTGATTGTAACCTGAAGACTCTGTTGTCTGTCTGGCTTTCCATACAATAATTAAAGCATGGCTTTCATTTGGTTTGATAAATGACTTTAAGAATTGAAGGAAAATTTAAAACCCCCATTTTTATTTGATAAACTCACTATTTATTCATTAGTTGTGGTATTCATTAATTAGTGTTTTTGTTGGCAATTCCAATAATACAAATCGATACAACATATATAAGTGGGAGAGACAATCTTAGCCATTTAAACCGAAGGATACAATTTTTATGTGAAAGGAAATGGTTTTATGAAGCATTTAAAAAGAGCATCTTGAATTGCTTGTTCTGACATCTCTCGTGGGATTAAGATGTTGGTCACTTGGCACGTGTTCAAATGAAAGCCTGGAACGGGACACTCATTGACTGTTCATTTGCAGGAATCATCCTGAGATTTGACGGAGACATATGGTTTCCTTTTGTGATGGCTCTGTTTTAATCCGTCCTGGGGTTTGTTTTGATACGCAGCCTGTTCATTGTTCCTGCAAAATCTTTGCTTTGTATTTTAAAACTTTTCTTTAGCTAGTCACATGGTACTCAAAGAAGGTGCTGCTTTAAAAGAACATATTTTTAGCTTTCATCTCGTGCCAAGTGAGGGTAGCAGATGGACTGTGTGTGGTTTATTGGGGATGGGGTCTCCACTCACCAGGATATAAGGCTTAATTCCCTCCAAAAGTGTGTCATCTGTCTGGGACACGGACGTCCAGTGATGCTGGTGTGGGATCCACATTTATCAACTTGGATCTGGTCATTTTGAATTAAAGCTACACTGTGTAACTCTTAGTTTATTCTTGGCGAAAACACTTAATTCTTTCAAAAATATATGTGCTCATTAATGTATATTTACTTCGTTCAAGTAATGGGTACGGGTAAGGGGTTCTAATGTCGGTCGCCATGTTGACCCTCCATCTTGAATGTACATTAGCCAAAGAGGGACATACCCATTAATTCAAGCTTCGCCTTTCGCAGTTACGTTTGAGTTAACACTCATGGACAAGGTCGAACTGGAAGCCATTTTAATCTTGGACTACTTTGGTCACCGTAGGAGTTAAAACGAAATCGGAATTGAGAGGAACAGAAACTAATATTCACTGGATGGTCATATATAGGGTTGGGTATCGAGAATCGAGTATCGATTGGAACCGGGACTAACTTTTCGTTTTTCCCGGAATCGTTCAAAAGTTAAAATTTCGATTGCTAGTTTCGATATTCACAGTCCACCGACCCGAAGAAGAAACTGCTGAACAACACCAACGAAGAAGCGTCTACCGGAAGTGTTTGCATAACCGCGCGAGTCGAACATGAGTAGCTTATGTCGGCGGTCCAGAGTATGGCTTCACTTTTCTAAAAATAACAACATCTCGGCAAAATTTGTGACAAAAGGAGTATTTCCCTTTAGAAAGGAGTATTTCCTTCAGAACGACCATTGATTAGCAAGGTTAGCTAAACTTTTTTGACCTTGCCTCTAAAAAGAATCGGAATCGAGAATCGTTGGGAACCGGAATCGAACCAAGGAATCGGAATCAGAATCGTTCAAATTCAAACGATACACAACCCTAGTCATATACCTTTTCACCACTAGATGGGGGTACAAATCACACAGTGTAGCTTTAAGGTTGTGCGATTAATTGTAAATGATTTTCTATTTAGTTTAGCGTACAACGAACAAGATAATCAAGGTAAAATGATCCAACATCCAAAACGGCTGAGTAAGTGAGTGTTGTAAAATTCGGTCTACTGTCGCTAAACAGCGGGACGTGTCTGGTGTGGAACAATGTCATTACAAGCAAATTAAGCCGCGAAAGAGACACTTCCTCAGGTGGCTTTCTGTGTGCCAAACGCGCATAAGCAAAGTATACTGTGTGCTTCACATACGTGCCTATGTGGGCAAATAGCTTACATGCACAAATGTCAAGATGCCGTTTTAAGTATCCTCGTAAAAGCAGTCGTTATGTCTTAGGTGAATGTAAACCGCTGAGGAAGAACACGCGTGTAACCGTATTTTGGATCCATGCATTTGCTCTTAAAGTGCCAGCAGCCTGATATCACTGCTTGAGCTCAGTGTCATGAATGTTAATCAAACAATAGCAGACAGATGAAATCACTCAATGTACCTGAATGAATAACTCTTGTAGCTTTAATAAGGATTAATCTATATTTATTGCATAAGGTTGGATTACTTTATTCAGTTTCTGTTGTAGGTTATTAGTTATTTAAAAACCACTGATAGTACATTTCCATGGAAAACTTAAATCAGTGTTTTAGTTTATCTTTTTTTGTTGTATTTTGTAATTCGTTTCTTTGTCTTGTGCTGCCGACTGTTAACTTGTAACCTGTAAGTGTTTACTTGGCTATCAATCTAGTATTAGTTTTTGCTGATGTAGCCTAATAAACCTATCCATAATTGTGAATAATTGTTTTACTGATATCTAAAATGACTCATCTCCTGAAATAAGACTTTGATTGATAATGTTAATTTCAATATCGACCACAATAATCATGATTTGTGGTTTTTGCCATGATCCAGCACCCCTACTTTGAATTGCTTTAATATAGGTTAGTCATTGTTATAGTTGAATTGTCCTGATTTCATTTTTTGGTGACATTAAGTAATAAGCCATTGCATTTTGGGTATAGGCTTTGATGAAAAATCGTCATTTCTTTTTAAATTACATTGTTTTCCAGATATCTAGAGTCATGTAATCTTGATAGAATTTCTGTAAATGTTTATCATAGTTTTGTGAATTATCATTATCATGCTTGAATGCACTACTGTTGATCTCACACCGTGATCGGCCATCTGCTCTATTGTTAATTTGAGGGTTAATACTGAATCGGGTTTCTATTGTGTGCTGAGCGTGTGTGTTTTAAGAGCGTTTTGGGAAACCCTCTATCTACTGGTGTTGAAACTGAAGTCCCCATCCCCCCCTAAAGCAGGTCATGTGAGTTTATGTAAACTCTGTGGTTTCACTTCTTTAAGGGTTTCACATATACATTCACTTTGCTCTCTCTTTCTCTCTAACACTGCATGGCATTTGAAATTCACTTTTAGTAAAGCTAAAACAGATTACAAAGAAAGCAAAAGTTAATGGCAAATATTGGAGTGTTGTGGGGATTTTCTTTTTTATAAATAAAATGCATAATGAAGTCTATGTAGACGCAATTCTATAGAATTTGAATATTATGTAATTGTTATTAGCCATAACATCAAATGATTCCAGTTTTGGCCAGATTTGTAATATTGGTCCAATACTAACAATGGGATAGGTCAATTAGACGTTGAGTTATACGTAAATACAGTGAAAAATAGTGAATTCTGTGCCACTAGCATCACCATGTGGATTTACAAAAACAAAAGCCATTTTAAACCAGTTTCTTAGAAGTTCTACAACTGAATCTCGCCTATAAAAATGAGTAGAAAGTTGTAATCTGTATACTCTCCTGGCATGTCGTTGACTAAAACTGCCTATCGATCATGTTCTCTGGGCATCATGAAATCTTAATTCCCTGGAGGAATAAGGACACGTTATACCCCGAGCAAGCTTCGCTCAATATCTCGGGTAACATCGTTACATCAGGGTCGGTCTCATTAACTTTTGACATCAGCCAGCAGCGAGTGTCCAGGCCGAGGGTTAGCGATACACGCGCCGCTCGGATAACCTGCTCTAATGTTAATGTTCTCCTCGAGAGTTTTCTTTCTTTACAGGCTCCTTTGGTCTTGTTCTGTTTTAATGTCGGTTAGTTTTGCTTGTTCGTCAATGGCTATACTTTTTTTTTAGTTTCAAGCTTCACACAAACGCAACATAAAAAGTTAGAGATAGTTCACCCAAAAATGAAAATGGTCATTTACTCGCCCTCATGTCATTTTAAACCCTGAAGACTGTGTTCATCTTCTGAACGCAAATTACAAAATTTTAATGAAACCTGAGAGATTTCTGTCCCTCCTTTTGAAAGTCGATTCAACCAAAGCTTTGACACTAATGCCGCATCCCCAGGCAACTTGTAACCCATGTTCTTCCAACCTCACGCCCGTGAAAATGCACTGGAACGGCAGTCAATCCCATGACTTCCCACCCGTAAACTAGATCGATGTACTCCCAGTTATGAGCTCTGATCTCACCTAGCCCGCGAAACCATTCAAAACAACAATGACAGCCCCTACGGATCCCTACGGAATTAATAATAATAATAATACACACACAATTACGTATTACAATGTTATGTGCCTGAAACAATAAGTATGTATATTGTGCTCTGGTAGTTTGGCGTGACTGGCCTACAAAGGAACGCTACAAAGTCGTGATTTACATGCTCAGAAACCTGCCTGGAAAGCAGCATTAAACTTCATAAAAACGTTGTGAAAGTAATACATGAATTGAGCGGTTTTGGTGGAATGGACTTTCCCATTAAGGGTCACAAGGTTGCTACATTTAAAATTGTTTTAAGAGGCAATAACTTTTTTTTTAAATACATTTACATAAAAAAGTGTCAGAAAGCGCAGTAATGGAAGTATATAAATGTATTTTGCTTCAAAACAACCTTCTGGGAACTCTTTGCGTGATCACTATCGATTTTAAAAGATATTTGAATTTTCTGTCAAAAACACAAGTCTTTTTATATTCAGTTGTTACTAGTGCAAGTTGGAAAAATACTTCTATCAAAGAAGCAGGACACTGCTGCAGGACAAATGTACAAAAAGAATTTAGTCCGTTTGAAAACGATTGTCAAGACCATTTGTGAGAAGTGACTCCAGGTTGCTGGTGGAGTCTGGCACGTGTTTGAGTCCCTTTTCAGAGACCGTTAAACCACAGGGGGCCAAAACTTCATTCATCACATATCAAGTCTGTGCGAGTCCTGTTCCTGTCACGTCACCATGTCTGTTTCTCATCCCATGTTTCTTTTTCAGAACTACTGAAGGTCTGTGTGCTTGTCTGATTGACTGATAGCGTTCTTTATCTTGAGTGTGATGTAGTCGAGCGACAGTAGGTCATAGGCTCCTGTCCTGTGCTGCATGTGTAAATGTTGATATCTGATGTGAAATCAATCACTGAATGAAACCTCTTTTTATAACGTTCAATTGCCCTGTTCGTCTCATAACACCGCATGATGACCGGGGAAGAGATTATGCACTGTAACTAGAGCTGGGCGATGTACAGGGAAATGCTTATTTAATTTTTTTTTAGCCTTTTAGATATCAACACACATTTTTGCTACAAAACTGGTAAAATAGTCGCGTTAAAATAATTAGGCATGTTTTTCTCACTGCTGCACAAATGTATTTTCCAGGAACATTTGACTTGAGATAATTGTTGAAGTCTACTTTTTTAAATGACAATCTTGAGCTGATTCATGGATTCGAGTCATGGAAATGAATCAGACTGACATACATTATACAGCCTAATTTTCATCGCGAATATATTGTGTATATTCAATATATCGCCCAGCCCTAACTGTAAATACATTTGTCAGTTTCTCTTCGGTTTTCTCATCTCACTGTTATATGTGAATTTTCCGTTAGAGTGGCTTCTTTTATTCGAGTTGCACCGCGTCGTTCGCCGGTTTCAGGCGACCTGCGCAAAACGTCTCAAATAAAAGAAACGATGCCCTTCGATTTTTCCCCTCATGGTACTTCATCTTGGTATTTTTGAATGAATCATGCCCCATGTTTATCATTTTTTTGTTTCTTTGTGTTTGTTTTTTGTTTTGTTTTTGTTTTTTTACTTTCTGTGCACAGCAATTGCTCTGAAATTTGGGGACTGAGTACACCAAATACGATAGAACAGTGGGATACCTCAGGCCTTTACAGCTACCCTGACCAAACCAGGTGAATATCCTCTGCTGACATTGTGCCACACTCACCCCACAAGCCACAGGTGGGGGATGAACGAGCACAGGGGGCTCCAGGGGCCGTGAAATAACCTGCTTTAATATTGTTGATTTAGATTTAAATATCTTAATGATGGCATCACTTATTTTATTGTAGAGTTTTAACTCTGAATGTTACAATAGTTTTAAAGCAGATCGACATATTTTCATAACTCATACATACACTTCACTAAAGAAACAGTTTAAAACGGTGGTTCTCAACTTGATTTACTGATTTTACTCTGAAATGGTGACCCAACCCTTTGCCAAATTTATGTAGAAGTAATTGTCCTTTGTTTTTTGTTTTTTTGTTAACCTATATATCGTTTAAAGATTTGGGGTTTGCAAAAAAAAATTTTTGAAAGAACTTAATACTTTTGTTCAGCAAGCATACATTTAATTGATCAACATTCACCAGTTAAAGGTATTTATATTGTTACAAAAGATTTTGATTTCTAATAAATGCTGTTGAACTTTCTAGTCCTAGAACCCTGAAAAGGTCTATCATGGTTTCCGCAAAAATATAAAGTAGCAGGACTGTTTTAATATTAATAATCAAATGTTTCTTGAGCATCAAATCATCATATTAGAATGTTTTCTTAAGGATCATGTGACACTGAAGACTACAGTAATGATGTAGAAAATTCAGCTGTGAGCACTGGAATAAATTATAGTTTATGATATATTCGCATTTACAGCTATTTTAAATCGTAATATTTCTGTTTTTGTGTTCTTGATCAATTAAATGCAGCCTTGATGAGCTGAAGAGACTTTCATAAAGATTTAAAAAAATCTTACTGGCTCAACTTTTGAATGGTTGCGTATTATAGTTTTGTCGTTTGATTGGATGCATATCAAAATTAGGGCCTCACTTTATATTTGGTGTCTAACTACTATGTACATGCATCAAAAAAGAAGGTTAAGGTGTTAGGAAAGGGTCAACCGTCTAATTGTAGATTAATTACACCGCAATTCACTTGTGTAATTACAATGCAGTTATTTTATTTTTAATATAAGTACTCTGTAAAAACATGTAAACAATAAATGATTAATCTAAAAGTTAACACTGTAGTCAATGACACTTATATAAAGTGGGACCAAATTAATATTACACCGCGTCCTAACTACACGCGACGCGATAAAATTCCAGCGACAGCAAGTGGGTCTGTCCACACTAGACGCGACGCGACTGTGAGATGCCACACATTCAGAACAGCGTGTGAGCCTATGCAGAGCCATGTATTGAGCCTATGGTGTGAGCAGAGTCTCTCTGTGAAAGTGCACTGTTGGCCCGCACTCGCAAGAAATAACATTATTAAAAATCAAAACATTAACAAAATATACTCATTGACTAATTTTGTTATGAAGTACAGCCGTATGTTTGCATAGAATTCATTTTGAACGCTATATTACATGCTTTCAAAATCTGAGGTAAATTATCCGTTATCGCTTGTGGCACAGTGACCTATTTTTAACTAAAAAATAAATAATGTGTACTCATAACCAGTGTAATTTCTTCATTCTGTCATCCGCGACGTCGCAGAAATAGGAACCGTTTCTAAATTAGAAACTTCGCGTGTCGCCGTCGCGTCTGGTTAGGACAAAAACTCTGATTAACATGGAAAAGATACCTTTTATCGCGTGTCGCGGCGTCACGTCGCGTGTAGTTAGGACACGGTGTTAAGCTCACACACACATTTTAAGACTTATCACTGTTATATGGTTAGTTGCTTTTAAAATGTTTTTTCCCTTCTCCCTTGATGTATACATCCCATTTTTTGGGGTCACTACAACCCAACAGTTGAGAACCATTGATTTAATATAATATTGTGAATAAACATTCAGGAGTTTTAATCGTAATGGTTTAACCGTGCATCTTGGTCATGATTTGCTGTCTAATCGCATCACCTTCCCTCTTCCCTCCATCCATGCATGTCTTTCTCTTGTCATTTGGCACACTCCCTTCTCCATTTCTCTCGCCCTCTCCCTGTGGATGCTCGGGTCAGATCTCTGGACGGCCGTCTGCAAGTGTCTCACCGTAAAGGTCTGCCTCATGTCATCTACTGCCGCCTGTGGCGATGGCCCGACCTGCACAGCCACCATGAGCTGCGCGCCATTGAGACCTGCGAGTACGCCTTCAACCTCAAGAAGGATGAAGTCTGCATCAACCCCTACCACTACCAACGGGTGGAGACGCCAGGTGTGGAAATTGGGCAGCTGAGTTGTCAAGAAAAGATTCAAGTATCTTTTTCTGAACACTTCCTAATGTGTGAGATTTGAACCGAGTGTTCATTGAGTCCTCTCTATTCTGAATGTCTCTGCTATAGTTCTTCCGCCCGTCCTCGTGCCAAGACACACAGAGATCCTGACTGAGCTCCCTCCTTTGGATGACTACACCAACTCCATACCTGAAAACACCAACTTCCCAACAGGGATAGAGCCCCCTAACAATTACATACCAGGTAGGAACACATGTCTCACACCAAATCGTTTCATACCAAAGACCTTATGTGCAATAATGTGTAGTTTAAGGCCTAATGACCATAACGATAACAAAAAGTCCACAAAAAGACTATAATGATGGCACAGAGAAACAATATCGTTGGACTCCCTTTCAGAATGTTGAACTGTTGAACGAGCCAATCCGAATCCATTGTGCTTTAAAGAGCTTGACCATTTTAAACTGCAGCATGCTTGGAATAAAGAAACATGGTGTGGACAGGAATATAGTTAGTTATTTTTATAGTTCTCTTTCTTGGTGTGAACTGGCCTTTAGAGTAAGTTGGTGATCTTTGTTTTTGATTTCTAAATCTGTTCAGAAACTCCTCCCCCGGGATACATCAGTGAGGATGGAGAGGCCAGCGACCAGCAGATGAATCAAAGTATGGACACAGGTACATTCCCACAGTGACATCACTATATGGGAATGATAGCCACTTGTGTGTGTGTGTTAGATTCTAAAGTACAATCCACTTTTACTGCTGTAGTTTCCTTACCAAGCTCCTTCTAGACTGTAGGATACTGAACCTCTGAAACCTACCTGGACAGAACATGTTTATTATAGACTTGAATACACTACACAACTTTATTATTGACTGGAATACACTACACAACTTTTTAAAATTTGAACAGATTTCAAAACGCCAGGCATCATACACAGGCCACCTTTGTAAATGCTTACTGAGGAAAGAAAACTAGTCCTCAAACAGTAAACAGTACACTACCAGATTTTCAAGTCGTTACAAACCCAACAAATGAAAACAAAATGTGATCTAAACTCGACTCAATGTCAAACATGTTTGATCGCCCATCCAGGCTGGAATTGATGGCAAAAGTCTGGGCTAAAGTCATGTAGTGTTGGTTTCAGCCTCAATGCAGTTAACTGTTTTTGCTTCAGGATCCAGATTTTACAGACATCAAGTGGCGACCTAACAGAAGTTATGTTGTAGTAATGCCACCTCACCTAAATTTAATTATACTTTAGTCTCAAATTTCACTTCACGTTTTCTAAATGCATTTTATTGGTTTTATGAACAATTCATCAATGAATATTACTATATTTAAATGGAACTCAATCTTCCATCGGAGTGACAGACGTCTCTCTGGTGACATCATCTGCAAGTTTCAACAAACGATGGATCAAACCAAGTCCTATTCTCTGTGTTTATGATAATCTGTTTTACTCAGATGTACATCACGACATTGCAACTTATTCGGTTTTCAACTCAGTGTTTCCACTTTAGTGCAGTGCTGTCTTTTGTAATTGCTCATGCGTAGGGTTTCAGGTCTAAACAGACCGCTAAATTAAACATTAAACTTCAGTTGTGTTTCAGACAGGAATGATGGCTCAAATTATGTGTCCATTAATAGACTGTAACATTTTTACATTGGCAAGCACCAAATAAACCAGATATTTCTTGTTGCTGCCGTTATCTCTATCATTGTAAGGAGCTCTTCTTTTTGTCAGGTTCTCCTGCAGAACTGTCGCCAAGCACACTCTCGCCTGTCAATCATGGCATGGGTAAGAGCCGATTAACTGCTTAACCTCACTCTTGATAGCCATTATATTGGCATCTTGACCATTTCTTAAGATTGAGGACTTCAAACATCTATGTCAACTTGTTCGCTTATATTGGTCTTCCTCATCTCTGTTTTAGACCTGCAGCCAGTGACTTACTCGGAGCCTGCGTTTTGGTGCTCCATAGCTTACTATGAACTAAACCAGCGGGTGGGAGAAACATTCCACGCCTCTCAGCCTTCCCTCACCGTGGACGGCTTCACAGACCCCTCCAACTCAGAGCGGTTCTGCCTGGGCCTGCTGTCCAACGTCAACCGCAATGCCACCGTGGAGATGACCCGGAGACACATAGGTATCCGAAACATCTTCAGCTGTTCTGCTATCAAGTGTTTCAGTTGAAATTAAGGGACAGTTCATCCAAAAGCTAAAATCGACATCTTGTATTTGCTTTTACGTCATTCTGAAACTGCATGATGTGCTTTAGTCTAGAGAACACAGAAGACCTCAGTAGGGCTTTTCACTCTGTGCGCAACCCCAACATAACTTAACTATCAACATAACTTAAAAATAAATAATAAATCAAGTTAAAACTCACACATTGTCCAGAATAACCCAGGATTGGTTACCCGTGGTTCAGAATAACCCAGGATTAACTAGTTCAAGTGTGAAAAGCCCTATTGACTTTCTTTATTGAAACAAAATAACATTTTTGAAACTGGTCTTTTCTTGTCCATACAATGAAAGTTAATCATGCAGAAACATTAGGATGAGTAAAAGATGATGACTTTTAATTTTGGTTGACCTGTCCCTTTGTATGTATCAAGACAATTTTAGACTCCTGCAAAATGGTCAAATGTACAATATGAAGTTCTCACTGCTGTTTGTCTTTGATCAGGTCGAGGGGTCAGGCTGTATTATATTGGTGGGGAAGTGTTTGCCGAATGTCTTAGCGATAGTGCCATCTTCGTTCAAAGCCCTAACTGTAATCAGAGGTATGGCTGGCACCCGGCAACAGTCTGTAAAATCCCCCCAGGTAAGAGACTCACTCACTTCCAGTGTCCATGCTATTACAGGTGGGCAGTAAAGTCGTATGCTGCGTTCATGTGCTATGGTAATTATGGTAAATACCAAAAACCGACGTGGAAAATTGCACATGAACACCCCCTCATGTAGTATTTTCCACTGGGAAACTCGTAGAATATTTTGATGGACGAGTTACCGAGATGAGATAACCTTTGAACTTTTCAAAATGGCGGAGAGCACCGCAAGAGTCGTGAATGGTAAAAATATATACTATTCACGATCTAGAAAATATATAGCATATTATTTACCTTTTGAGTTTTGATGAATCATTTTCTTGCTGTTGCAGATGACTTAAGCCATCTAAAATAGTTTAAGCTAAATAACAGGTCTGGATCTCCATCTTTTTACCAAATTACGACAACAAAAGCACTTGAACGCAACACACTGGTAAATACCAGTTCACAAGTGGAAAATATCCAATTTTCCATAGCACGTGAACGCAGCAGTAGACAGAATAAATGGGGACAAACTTGCCATCCAGTAGATTTTTGTCTCTTTCGTGGTGGCGCTCGTGACTTTTGCAAAGCTGCATCGCCATTAAAGTTTATAATTTGCATGTTTTTAAGCCTTACCAGTTTAAATACTAAACTCATTTAAAATCATTCATTCGCTGTTAGCTGCGAAATCTGGGACTCGAGTGCTGTCTGTGAGCCGATTTCTGTGCATGTACATAACTATTGTGATTTATATATTGTTATTGTGAAATAAAATGACTTGTAAGGTGAGCGATATGACCAAACTGTTATCAAACCATACGTTGTACTATCCATCAGAACGTGCCGATTTAAGTGAACTATTGACATCATGAATGATATCCTCTTTCTTAGGCTGTAACCTGAAGATCTTCAATAACCAGGAGTTTGCGGCACTGCTGGCTCAGTCAGTGAACCAGGGCTTCGAGGCTGTATATCAGTTGACCAGGATGTGCACCATTCGCATGAGTTTTGTCAAAGGCTGGGGAGCCGAGTACAGGTATGGACAAGCTCTGCCAATAGCTCAGACATCTTTTTAATCCCAGAATTAGGGATGGGCAACGATTAATCGTGATTAATCGCATCTAAAATAAAAGTTTGTGTTTACATAATATATGTGTATATAATTAATTTGTATATATACACACACATGCATGTATATATTTAAGAAAAATGTGTTATTAATATATCAAATATTTATATAATTAATTGTGAATAAATATATATAAAATAAATACATGCACATATTTCTTAAATATATACATGCATGTATGGGTATTTATATATACAAATTAATTATACACACTACAAACACATATATCATGTAAACTCAAACTTTTATTTTGGATGCGATTAATCGCGATTAATCATTGCCCATCTCCACCCAGAATAAAACAAAATAACCGTTCTCAGAGATGGGAGCATTATCTGTATTCAGCTTAATTGAGCTATAGTTAAAGAAGGTTGAAATAAATCATATTATAGCTACAAAAAAATAATAGATTGGAATGAATACAATTCAATACAAAATGAACATGTCTTATATACAGAAATAAAGTTTTAAGTGATAAAATATTTGCTTTGTTGTGCATAAGAATCCCACCATGCATTTAGTCATATTACAAAATAATTTATTGAAGCATCCAGATACTTCTCCACATGAGTAAGTGAGCTAGGCTCCTGATTGGTTCAGATTTTTCAACTCAGGTGGCAGGCGCGAATTCGCGTCAAACATGTGAGTGCACAAATAGCACTAACTAAATCATTCGCGCTTAACGAGCCATGTGTGCTAACTTGACGCGCCGCGCTCTACGCTGACGTGCTATTCGCGTCCGGTGTGAACGTAGCATTATTCCTCTTTGTTTTTTGTGATAAAATCACAGTGTGAACCCTAAACAAACCAGGACTAAATTAATGCTTTTGTTTTTAGTCCATACCAAAAGACCTAAGAGAACCGAACTGCAAGCGTGAACACATCTGTAGTTAATTACAACATGCATCAACCGAATCAAAAATCTTGTTATTCCAGATATTAAAAACAGCAGTTTCAAAACTGGAAAAAATAAAACAATGCCAGGTTTTTTTGTACAGTATTGGTAGTACTTATGGTTAAAAATGACTTCCAGTGTTACCGTGGCAAAGCTCATGTCAGTCAGGTTGTTGCTATGCTACTTTTTCAGGAGCTAATTAATATTCATGAGCCACGCCTTCATTCACCTTAGATTTTCCAGTTGCCTATAGAGAGCCTAAGTCCCGCCTCTTCGCTTCCGGCTCATGGGACCTTATTTCGGAAAAAATATGAATGGAAGTCAATGGGGAGAGACAACTTATCTTTTTATTCCGTCTGAACTGTGCCCTCAATTACACATATGATGTTTGTCAATTTAAAAGATGATTCTGAAAGTCAAAAACGTCGCAGTTTGTCATACAACAGAAGAGTAACGTTTAGTTTTATGTGAAAATCGCTCTGTGAACTACATCTCCCGGGAAGCGAAACGAGATCCGCTGCTCGTGTGTGTGCAGTCTGGAACAAAACACTCAGGTTGGACGGCGTAACGTTACGATTATAACGTAAGACTGTAGAAATAATGACAGACATTAGCCTCAGTAAAGTTAGCTTCAGTCATTGAGAGAAAATGTGCGCCTTTGGGGTTTGTAGTCTTTGTAATTACGTATTTTCACAGTCTTATACCTCAACGCTTTTACATCAAACTGCGACTTTCTTTACTTTAAAATGTATCTTTTAAATTGGCAAACATCATATGTGTAATTCAGGGCACAGTTCAGACGGAATAAAAAAATAAGTTGTCACTCGCCATTGACTACCATTCAATATTTTTCCGAAGTTAGGTCCCATGGTGGCCGACCGGAAGGGGTGGGACTTAGGCTCTCTATTTCGATGATGCACCCTGTGACCTGTCGTTTGTTGTTGTTGTGTAGACGGCAGACGGTGACGAGCACCCCGTGCTGGATCGAGCTTCACCTGAACGGCCCGCTGCAGTGGCTGGACAAGGTCCTGACTCAGATGGGCTCGCCCTCCGTACGCTGCTCCAGTATGTCCTAATCGACACGATCAAGCTCTCTGTCCCCTGCCCCCCCCCAAAAACGACTGATTCTACAATCACATCGACCGAAAACAAGAACAACAGACTTACTATAACCCCACCCCCTCTTTCTCTATCATAGTACTCGTGAGCCTTTCTCTATCTCTCTCGTCTCCCGACACTGACGTTCTCAACCGTTCGGACCAGAACGCAGCACTTGCTGTCTCATCAGCTTCATGCACCTTTAATTCTCTCTTATTTTTCTTTCATAAACCCTCAATATTAAATGTATTAGTAGTAGAATATGAAATGTATATTGGTTTTTTTATTTTTATCTGGATGGTTTTCAAGAAGGAGGGAAGGTGCGTATGATGTGTGGAAGTTCAAGAAGGCAGGAAATAACTTCACACACACTCACACACATTTGTAGCAGTAAGGCTTTTCCCCCCCTTGATGAAGTAAATACTTTTCCTGGATGGCGATCCCAATCCGGTCGTTCAAGGAGGTTACTTTTTCTGGCAAAAAGTCTCATTCTTTGTTTTTATACACGTTCTGATTGTGTAGATTGGCGCGTTAAGACTTAATCATGTTTTTCGATTTTTTTTTTCAGTAATGCCAAAAGATACCTTTTTATTTTATTATTTTCCAATTTCTCTCCCCCAAACCACTATATATGAATGTTGCCTTTGATTCGAGGTGTGCTGCTGTAAGACATGCTTCTATTATTCAAATTGATAGGAATGTTTAACGCAAAAAAAAAAAAAGCCCATCGTTCAATTCGAACTTCAGAATTAACTTTTTATCCACTGGGTGAAATATTCACTAGTGCTTTTCATCAGAAAGTGGCTTCTTTTAAGGACGAACAAAGATTTTCAAAGGTTATTAAAACGCCTCACGCAGTCCAAATCTTTAACAAAAAAAACAAGATGAAAAAAAACAAACAAAAAATCTAAGTATTTAAGCTTTAAGTGTTAATAAAACTAGGTTATCCTTCACACAATTACAAGATTTTTTTTCCCTTTATCTTTCTTTTAGCTACTTTTTGTATTTTCATGTATTTTTATATATAAATATATTTAAGATCTTTAAAGCTCTCTTCCTTTTTATTAGAATTGAATATTTTTTTAGATCATGCCCTCTTTTTAAAGGAACATGGCTTCATAATGAAATGTCCTATCATACGAAAACGTTATTTAGCATGAAACTTTTATAAGCGCAAATATCTTTTCTCCTCTTCCAATTCAAGCTGTTGTCCCGGTTAACGTTTTGCCCTGATCTTGAACCTGCCCCCCAACCCACCCACACACACACACACACACACACACACACACACACTCTTTGATTTTCTTTTAGTTGCTTTTCCTCCCATGTTCACAACACGAACACGATACTGTTTGACCCACCGCCCCTCAAAGTACGGCTACCCGATGGGGACATTCAGCCTTCGGGAACATCGCGGTGTTTTATTTGTTTGCAATTGGGGAAAAAAAAGACCTCCAAACAGGGAGAACTGTGCAACTTTAGTGTGTGTGCTCGTTGTACAACTTTTACTAATGACTGTGATATAGCTGTCTGTTATTCTTTACTTGTTGTGGCAGTGACCAGGCGTTGCAAGTATCCATTCCCCTCTTCCCACCTCTGTCTCCAACTTTTCCTCCATTGATCTTACTACTCTTGCGATTGTACTTTAAGTGCATCTAGTAAAAAGCTGACGAAGATGTTGTGGCCCGTTTTTAAAGCCCATAAGCGGCCAACAAGACACTGGGGACGTTCTGTTTGCCATTTTTGACTGGGTGTGGAAAGAAAACCAAATAGAACTGAAAGTGGACCAGACATATATGCATATAAATGTGTATATATAATTTTATTTTACTTTTTCTGTAATTTTTTTTTTCTCCTTTTGCAAAGCATTTAACAGTTGGTGAGCTTGTTTTACCATTAGAGAGATGTATTGGTAGGACGTGAACTTCAGGCGATAAGCTTTTCAGGCGTGTTGCATATGCAGACTTCATAAATACACTAATAAAAAGTTTTAATTCTCATGTTAAAGCCTGTCTTTCTCTTTGTTGCATAAAATATTGGTGTGTTCAAGTTCTCCTGAGAAGTCATTTTCATCAGAGCAAGATAGCAGTGTACCTTCTCTTAAAGGGTTAGTTCACACACAAATGAAAATTCTGTCAGTATTTACTCACTCTCATGTTGTTCCAACCCCGTAAGACCTTCGTTCATCTTCGGAACACGAATTAAGATCTTTTTGATGAAATCTGAGAGCTGGATCACTCCTCCATGCTAGTCCATAGGCTTCTGGAGGGATTGAAACTTGCTGGCCTTGAAAAGTTATGAAAGACATCGTTAAAATAGTCCAAATGACTACAGAGGCTCAATCTTAACTTAATCAAGCGACGAGAACACTTTTTGTGCGCAAAAAAAAAAAAAAAAAACTTTATTTCAACTATTAATATCCTTCTCTCTGGGCGATGTGTTGTTGTACCCAACACGCATCACACACATGACCAGCGTCGGCCAATTGTGAGCCTACGTGTGACGTTTAACTGACCAGAGGCCCAAAGAGAAGGAATTTAATGGTTGAAATAAAGTTGTTATTTATGTTTGTTTTTGCGCACAAAAAGTATTCTCGTCGTTGGATAAAGTTAAGAGCCACTGTAGTCACTTGGTCTATTTTAACGATGTCTTTAATAACTTTTCGAGGCTGGCAAGTTTCAGTCCCTCAAGAAGCCTATGGACTAGTATGGAGGAGTGAAACAGCTCTCAGATTTCATCAAAAATATCTTAATTCGTGTACCGAAGATGAACGTAGGTTTTACGGGGTTGGAACAACATGAGGGTGAGTAAATACTGACAGAATTTTCATTTTTGGGTGAACTATCCCTTTAATAAACTGCACAAAAATACAGCACTGTTTTTAAACTACTTAAGGAAGAACAAAGATCGTCTTTGTTCTTTATCGTTCTTAGCCACTGTGAACTTTATCGTTGCACATTATATTACAATGCCGCTATATTTTGTTGAGTTGATAAGCTTTTCTTTTTTCTTATAAATAAAAAAGCCTGTTAATGTCACTGCTAAGTATTCCGCCATGTTTCTCACTGACTCCTCCCAACTCATAAACTCGGGGCTTCAAGAAAATCCCGAGCTTCCCACTGGGATTTACACCTTTTTTTATTGTTCATCTGCATCCATTCTTTTTGACTTGAAGGGTTTCTTGTTGCCATTTATGTATCATATTTCATCTTTTCTGTCAGTTCACTGGGTAAATACTGTAAGTACACTAATGTTTGAGAACTTTATACTTTAACAAAATCGTTGGTTGTGCTGGAAATGATGCTGCTACTTTGAGAGAGTCATCAATAATTTGTGTGAAACTTCAGTTACACTTTATTTTAAGGTGTCTTTGTACTTAAATGTATAATTACAGTGTAACGGAGTAATAATAAACTACAGTACATGTACTTACTATATGTTTAGGGTTAGTTGCAAGTAATTAGGCATAATTTACTGTTATTACTATTGTAACTATATGTAACGGTGACACCCTAAAATAAAGTCTTACTGAAACTTCTTACATATTCACACAATACATATTACATGAGCTTTTAAATAACAAAAGGACACAAGTTGCTGTTTGAATTTACAAAATTATTGCTAAATATAAACGGTATACTGCATAATACATGCTTCTAAAATGTAAAATGTCTTCTAAATGCTAAATATGAACTCCATGTCCAGTTCAATATAAATATATACCTGAAGGATTTAGTTAGTGCCATAGAGGGTGAATATACAGAAGTATCACTGAGTGTCCTACAGCTGTGGATCTCGGTTAGTAGCTTTTATTTGTGCATGGCCGGATTTTCTTTTTTGCATCAAGACCACATACCAATTCAAGCTGGATAAAAGTGAAGATAATATGCACAACGTTTGCCAAAGAGCCCAAAACATTTAGGGTTTTCCGAGTAACAACAAAATGACTTGTGTACCATGAATTGTGATCCTGAAATGTGGTGCTTATGTAATAGTGATATAATAAAAATGTGCAGAGCTTCATTCTGTGATACAGGTGGTTAGAGGTACTTTACGAACATCTTTATTCATTATAGTAAATGGATTGATAGGGTAAAATCATTCAATTCATAGTCAGTGGCCATTATCCAATAACAATAATTAAAACAGCTAATATTGAAAAACTTAGCCATGCGAAAACACAATAATTTGTCCAAATAAAAAATAAATTAATCCAATCTTTATAAAAATAATTATAATGTAATCTGACAATTTTCAGAATCTTCCTAATCCTTTAAAATTAATAACGTCTCACCTTAAACTTTTAGCCATAAGTTGATCACATTAAATGCCCATAATAATCAGAATCACTTAAAAAAAATGACTTGTTTAAATGTCACACTGTTTATATATCATTTACTAAAAACAGTATAAGCATAATTCAGCACTATAATAGCATTTACACATGGAGGTGCCGCCGGGGTCCCCGAGCTCTTGATGAATCCAAGTATAGCAGTTTTATTAAATGAAAAAATGAAATGCGTAAATAGCTGTTAAATTATAGCATTGAACTCGGATCATAAAAGTATGTTAAAAAAACAACTACTGCTGTACTTCCTTACTATGGCCACCAGGGAGCGCAAGAGCTTCAGTCAGATACTGTTTCTGTGTTGATCAGTTCAGCTGCCCATCAAATGCCTGATGGATATTCAACACTTTCCTGCAGTTTTACCTAAACCCCCATCACACGCACATGAACACGCGAATGAGTCTTCAGGGTTGCTGAAGGTCTAAGGCTGGAGCTTGATCAATTGTCATCACCACAGACGTCCAATAAAGGCTTATTTATACATCTACGACAAATGTGTATGTGCCGTTTCACTATGTCAAGACGTGTTAGGCCACTGCACTGAATCAAGACCTCACCGTTGATTATGTCCATAGGGGCCTTGATGTTAGGCAAGACCACATAGAGACCACTCAGAGTCGTATCGCAGCGTTCGTTAATCATTCCTCTCCTGTTAAAACCTCTGTGGTTGGGATAGGCACTAAGTGGTTTCTCTAAGTTACACTGTAATAGTTCATTATTTATGTGGCATTTAGTCTCGAAGTTACATCTGGTTTGGCAGCATTTCACGGCGTAAACCCCGGTGGCTCGTTAATGTGCACCAGAAAAAAGCATTTCCCAAAAACGTATATTTACTTACAAACCGACTTACTGGAAATGCCTTCTAAATAGGCCTATTGGGTTCGCAACTTGTTTGATTCGAATGGGCGTACAATCAGCGGACATCAGCGCGTTCTCGATACGACTCTGGTGCTTGTACGGTATTTTACATTCTCCCATTTGGCAGACTCTTATATAGATTTTTAACGTGTCAAGCTGTCCCTGTGAATCAAAGCATGACCTTGGCGGTCCTACTAGTGCCATTTTCAGGGAGGCTGTTTTTCGGTAAGTACTCAGGGGGCCAAACTATTATGTCCAACTATCCATAATGTAAGTACGGTACTGTTTTCCATTCAGAGTTTGCCACTTGAAGCCCTCTTCCTTCACATGATTGGTTAACTGTGAGATTTCTTTACATACAATACCTTACTGACCTTCACAACGACTCCACCGTCTTATTCTGCTTGGATCACTCAAGAGTAGCTCTTTTGTTAAATTTTGGCCATAGGGAAAGAGCAATCATGTATAAGTTATGGCCAACTAATTAAAACCTCATCCTAACCTATACTTGACCCCGACTCCTTTACAATGGGCTCTACAGATCCTTTTGTGCCCTGCCCTCCGACTTGTCCAGTGTGAAGTGTTGGATGTCTTCTGAAGTCTTTTTCCTGCTACTTTGGCAAAGGTCTGCAGCGGTAACTGGAGCACAAGGGCCCTGCAAAGAATTAATTAGGCTCATATGAGTTTTTCCACCCATGGTAAGCACTGACAATGACCAGGATATACGGGACATCAGGGTGGTCAGGTAGTCTCCGAGCCTGTGACCCCAAAGAGACCTCGGGAGCCAGGGGTGGTGGACACGCTAAAGGAATAGTTCGCCCGGAAAGGACAATTCTGTCATGATCTACTCAACCATCTTTACTTATGGTGGCATTTAATGGAAACGTGACGTTAAAGTCCTCGAACGAAATTTCAATGATTGTCCACTAGGCAATTCTTCTGGTTTGTGAGGTCATATTTAGTGGCGGTTGATTGTCGGAACCTTGAACGACGAACTTTTAGCATAATTTGAACTTGGTTATGGGAAGTCCCTCACCCTCAAGAATCGATGCACCTCTGAATACTGTAATGCACATTGTTACCAGCAGCTGGCAGCAGTTATAAAGAAAATGATCTGTGTGGGCCAACAGCCAGGCTGTGAATTGGTGTTGCTCTTATTGGCAGGGTAATTAAAGCAATTATACAGATTATTGCTGTTTTAACCGATTAATACCCTTTCAGTAATGAACACTTTTATTTGCCAGTGAGATGTCTTTAACTAACAGCTCTGTTTTGGTAATTACATGAATAATTTAAAGCGCCAGCTGCTTATTACCTGAGTACTCGCTGTTTAGGTGACTTTGAGTGGGGATAAATTTTAACCATGTTGTGTTGGGAATACAAAGGAAAGACATTGTGAATGCTATGACCTTGTCTTGACCTAAATATGGTGACACTCCATATAAGAGGGAGGCCATTTAACTGACAGTGACTGTTTGACCTCAGGGGTCAAGCTGAACAACTGGAGTCCTGGACCAGGATGTTTTTGTCATGCTAACCTTTTTCGAAGCTGATATAGATGAACGGAATTACACTCTTTTGAGATGTTTCCTTCGCAAGTCATAAAAATACGCATATAACTGACGTTTTGGGACGTCTTTTGACCATACGTCAATATTCGCCTTTTTTAGGGCCCCCTTAAACGTCGGTAGATGAGGTTATGGGATCCTAACTCTACCCCAGACCTAAACCTACCCCTAAACCTAACCCGTCACCTAACTGACGTTAAAGGTAAAGCGTCAGTTGTATGACGGCCCGGGATCGCCATCTACCGACGTTTAAGGGGGCCCTAAAAAGGCGGATATTGACGTATGGTCAAAAGACGTCCCCAAACGTCAGTTATATGACTTTTTGGGATGAGACTGTGTTAGCTAGGGCAGTTTTGAAAAGGGCCTAATACATAGCCTTGCTGAACCCCGTAAGTTATTTCAAAGCACTAAGTGCGTGAATGGCTGTTAAAAAGTATGTGTCATAGTTTCCTAACCTACTATGTAAACATTGCATCAGAACAAAGGAGACAAGAGCCATGAGGAGTATCAATGATACTTGGCTTTGATGCACGGCATGGCATATGCAAGAGCTACGAGGGGTTGTGAAGATCTGAACAAACGTCCTCTCATTTGCTGTCTTTTTTCTGAGGTAACACCCAAGCGATTTTTCCGTACCCCACTCCCACCCAAAGAGAGGCAGGGGAGAGTTATAAAAAACTGTTACGCTTAATAATTGATGTGCTGCATTTCAATCAATTTTACCATGGCGCTAGGCTAATTAAGGGTTGTCTCTGATTCCCAGGGGTAATTTAAAGAAAGAACACAGGAAAGAGTTTATTCTCTCTTCTTTATTCTTTTTTTCTCTCTCTCTCTCTCACCCCCCCTCTCTCTCTCTTTTCCTTCCTAGCTCCTCAGTTCATGGGAATTCGCTATTTCAGGAAGCAGAGATGCGTTCCTCTCCGCGCGTCTCCTGGGGCGGAAGTCTAAATGCAATTAATACAGCCGCTTTACTGCCTGCTAATTATTAAACGATAAAAAGAGATTATTTTACACCAGACTAATTTAAAGTTCATAGATGATTGTTTTAATTAATTAAATAAGAAAAAGTACACTTTAAGCATGACTAACGGCATTTGCATATGAAGGTAATAATTAGCCAGAGTGACGATTCTCACCTAGCTGGGCTATATGGAGGAGAGGCGTATTAATGAGAGCTGCTTAAAAGTGCTTTTCTTTGGGTATTTAACAGTAAAATTAATAACTAAGGAGCTCAGTTAAGGGAAGGGGGAGTTGCTAATCCTTAAATATACAGAGGCACCTCCTCCCTCCAAAATCCATCCGTGACTCAGGCGAAAAGTCAGCTTGACTCAATCTTTAGGTCTGTTTTTGCTCTGGCATTGATTTCAAATTGATTTCCTTTGGATATTTCATGGTCAGTTTTGTCAAAGTGCCATTTAGTCAATGAGTGGCATGGACATCTGAGAAGTTTTCTGCAGTAATCACAGTTAGTTTTCTGGAGCCTTAAGATAACTTTATGGAAAGAACAGTGAAATTCAAGGGTCAATATGTCTCACGACATAAACATAAAAATGCATGATTTCTATGACATGCTTATTTTTAACTGCTAAATTGAAAATTATTTTGATTGTGTTTCTGGCATAAAGTCGAGGTGATACAAATGTTCTGACAGAAAAAAACCTTAAAATAATCAAACATTTTGGAAAGAAAGTCTTGGTTAGTTCGTCATGCATAAACATTGAGAATAAGAAACCTAAAACACTGTAAATGATTTCAGAGAGGACCTCTGCAGACCCTAATGAAAGTGTGTCAAGGTCCTTAAGATTTATACTATACACTCAAAAAAATAACTCTTTGAATGAACATAAAAAAAAATCATGGAAAGGTTTTTTGGCATTATGCAATTATGTCATTCCAATGTACTTACATTGGATCAACTTATTACAATGTATTAAGGTTGTTTCAACTTATTAACTATGGTTGGGCATAACTTGATTTAATATTGTCAGTGAATTTAAAAAGGCTTCCTGATACGATTCAGGTATTCAAATTTATAATTATTCATTCATCCAATTAAATTTATTTTAGTGTCTCACTAATACATTTCTAGACTATAACCAAGTATTAGCTACTAGCAATTGTAAGCATCTTAATTTATTAGATTTACATCAACTTAAAATTTGCTGAAAATTTTTTCTCAATCAGCCTAACCAAATGCTCTACTCTTCTCCACAATGGTAACCCACTGTAATTTAAATGGTACTAATAATTGCAATGTATTTGAACATTAAACATAATTACACACGACTTAGTCTTCCTCTTTTCTCGTTTTCTCCAAAACACATAAAATAACACTTATATTAGACATTTATTATCTCTTAATTCAGCCACATGCAAAGCATGCTGGGAACTAAAAAGCACAGCCCAATTTCAGTTACTGCAACATAAATCCTCCATGTAATTCAACACAAACGGATTAAGTAAACTTAAATTTGACATATTTAAGTAGACTGAACACAATCAAATTAAGTTTGGACAAAATGTATAGCAATCGTGTTGCTTAAGCTCATTTTAACAAAGCAATTTTGACAAACAGCAACATTTTTTGAGTGTATCAGATGACAAGGTTCTCATTGAAAGATACATTTAAAAACTTTTTTGTAAATTAAAATCGTAAAAAAACATCTGTCCTCATGAATTCAAGGTGTGAAAAAGTATTATTTGGTTGGTCAACTCATTTTTAGAGTCATTAAATTGAAAATCGTGCAAAGGTTTTTCGAAACCACATGAACTCAACACCAACATTTCAATGTTTTAGACTTTAGACATATATATAAATTCTGTGTTCCACTGAAGAAAGAAAGTGATACAGGTTTGGATCAACTGGAGGGTGAGTAAATGATAACAGCATTTTCATTATTGGCTACTCCTTTGAATTGCCAGTTGTTCAGTAGTGTTATTCATAGCGCGTGTTTTTCTGCAGAACCTCCAGCTCAGACTCCTAACCTCACTAGGGCCGGTGGAAATGATCGCGCGGTGGACAATCTAATTAAAAAGTGTGTCAGAACAAGAAAGAAAGTTCCCTTGTGAAGTGGCGACTGATACAAGGCCCCTGAGAGAGGAAGCGGGAGAGGACTTGCTCTCGAGTGTTGATCCTTCCTGAACAGCTATTGAGAAGATGAAAAGGGAGCCATGTGCGACTCTATTAAGCATTGCTTCACGGAGCTTTGTGTTTGTTTGTTTAATTCTGTGTCCTCCTCTCTCTGCCGGTTGTAGAGATGTCCCCCTCGCCAAATAGCGAAAAAGGAGGCAAAGGGAGGGCTTTGTCAGAGATGAAAGAAAAGAGAGTGTGGCGAGAGGTTTGGTGGCAGGAATGGAGGCCTTGAAAATGTGCGATGGTCTCAGGTGTTGAAGGAGCCTCCCATTACGCTCGGAGCCGGGCGCGCGCTTTACCTCCTCCCGCACTTGCCGTCTTTGGGAACGGCCCTTTTGTACGGATAGCTTATTATCCGTTTTGAACAACAACCGATTGCTGGGCGACAGCGCCGGCCCTTCTGCTTTTGTCTTGAGTGTACTCCTCCGTGTTCCGCTAATCAATTTCATTCTCCGTCTTTTATTCATAATAAAGAAGACGCACTTGACAATATACGTACCGACTGAGGCTAAGTTAATTTTCTTCGAAAAGACGGCAGTAATGCATGCTAATAGAATCACTATCGAGGGCTTTTGTTGGAGTTCATTAAAGCCTAAAACACTTTCATTTAAGACAACATGTTCTTGTTAATTGCAAACATTCTTGACACATTCTAGGTTCGCATGTGGTAAGTCTCGGATGAAATGGCGTTTCACTTCTTCGGCGCGCAAACAAACGAGTGTGTGTGCAAAATAAGTTAGCGGTCTCATTTTGTTAAGCTGATCATCTGTAATATTGATCTTGATTAAAGGTGGCAGTGGACTGGTAATTTTGGGACGCATTAAACAAACCAACTAGAAATGTATTGATTACCCTCGACTTTCTCGAAGAGGGAGATTTGAGCTTCTACATATCACCACCTTGAAACTGCAGGATGTTCCGCAACTTTACGTGTAGTACGTTTTAGTTTCAGGTCTAAACTAGAGTGTCTGGGGAACTCTAATGTCCTTTTCATCTGCAATGAAGTGTGGGAGACCTGTTTTTTCCACCTGGAGTTGGCAGCCTTTGGCAAGCAACCAAAGGTCATTATGTTCAATTAGCAGTACAGCACTCAGCAAGCTCATCAAGCCTGACACTGACACCCAGATCGTAATGAATAACTATGGATTGAGGGGGCATTAACCTTGCTTTGCATTTAGCTTCCTTTCATGTGGCGAATCAAAATTCATTTTATGCAATCTGTGTTGAAGAGTTTAAGCTACGTGGACCAAACAATTACACATTACAAATACATTTTTCAAATAGGTTCCACAAACACTTCTCCCTCAACCATGGCTTGGAGACAAACAAGTAGTCCCAACTCAAACTCACACGTGGACTGAGGACAGATTCAGAGCCTGAAACAAAACTTTTTTTTTTTCAGGTTTCCGTATAGCAGGACAGTTTAAATTCAAATCAAAAAGCAAAATTCAAAACATGATTTAACCTAAAATTAGATTGCAGGTTAATGAGCCTAAATCCGATTTTTTTTTTTTTTTGCCCACATGTGACTCAGATCAGTTTTTGTTACGACAATGTGAACGGCACAACCCGCATCGAATATGATCTTTTCAATTCACTTCCATTGGTGGTCTTAAATCTGATACAGGTCAGATGTTTTGCAATGAGACCTCAGTCTGAACAACAGTCATATGGGAATTCATGTGACTTTTACATCAAGATCATCGGTCATCACAGTTCTGTGCTCATGGGAGTCACTTCAAAGATTTTACATACACAAAGTTAGTTGCAAAAGATAGTCAGGAAAAGGATAGAGATATGTCAGAACTCATACAGCTCTACAAGAAAACATGACGGCTTGTATCATTTTCAATTTATCATTGTATCAAATTCTCATTTTTCGTATCCTCGGCTTTTTATATTGCCTGCACATAAATTTGCTGACTTTGGCGGCAGATCAGACTATAAATAAACGCGTAATCGCTTCCTTTAATGTTCCCCATGTTTACTTTCGTATAACAGCGTACCACAGGAAGTCGTTCGTTTGTCTCTCTTTTACGCATACCGCTCAGGGGTGCGTTTCCCGAAATCATCGTTACCTAACTATGGTCGCAAGTTCTGTCATTATCTGCATTGTTTAACGAGTCTGTGTTTCCCGAAACCATCGTTCCAATGAACATTCGCAAACAGCATCGCAAAGTTGTGTGGTTTGAACGATAGCTCTCAACCTGTGGTTAGAGGCATTGTTTCTATATTGCATGACATTTGGAGGTAATAAATCCTTATCTTGAGCAAAATAAGCAAGCTGACATTCAGTACAACCGGTGCCTTTTATTTAGAATACATACAAATGTAATTTACATCTTTTCGTTTTTCAAAAGATTTATAGTACCGTGTTTGAAGAGTGCGCATGTGCGAACGTGCTCTACTATGTAAGAATGAGCCAAATATTGAGTCTGGTAATAAAGCAAAATAACTGAGAAACAATTAGAAATAGTCCTCAGATTACATGTTTGCAATTTATTTTTAAAAATCTAGCGTTAATTGGATCTCTAACAGTTTCATTAAAAGTAGGCTAGTTATTATTCCACCACGCGCGAAACCAACGTGGTCGACGATACTTTGAGACAGTGGGTTTCGGGAAACAGTCATGAGCTCGTAGATTTCTTCAACAATGCATCGTACTATGGTACTAAAGCAGCGAGCTACATCGTTGTACGGGAAACAGGGGTGCATTTCCCAAAAGCATCGTTAGCCAACTATGGTCGCAAGTTCCGTCGTTATCAGCATAGTTTAATGAGTCGGTGTTTCCGAAAATAATCGTTCCAACGAACATTCGCAAACAGCATCACAAAGTTGTGTGGTTTAAATGGCAGCTCTCGACCTGTGGTTAGAGGCATTGTTTCTATATTGCATCACATTTGGACGTAATAAATCCTTATCTTGAGCAAAATAAGCAAGCTGACATTCAGTACAACCGGTACCTTTTATTTACAATACATACAAATGTAATTTACGTCTTTTAGTTTCTCAAAAGATTTAAAGTACTGTATTTGAAGAGTGCGAATGTGCTCTATGTAAGAACGAGCCAAATATTGGGTCTGGTAATAAAGCAAAATAACTGAGATACAATTAGAAATAGTCCTCAGATTACATGTTTGTAATTTATATAGAAAAAGATCTCAAACAGTTTCATTAAAAGTAGTTTTATTCCACCACGTGTAAAACCAACGTGGTTGAACGATACTTTGCGACAATGGGTTTCGGGAAACAGGCGTGACTAGCTAATTGATTTCTCCAACGATGCATCGTACTATGGTAGTGAAGCGAGCTACATTGTTGTACGGTAAACGCACCCCTGTTCAGGACTATGATCTGTCAACACTGGAATCTGATATTGGACACATTTACAACAACAATGTGAACAGCTATACAACAACTTTTGAAATTGAACTCTAAAACTATAGCCTAAGTCAGGTAGCTGTGACATTTAAACTCTACAACAAAAAACAAACAAAGAAATACTGTATTTTAAGTCTGTGAATGTCAAGTAGAAGGAAATTTAATGTGTAATCATTCAAACAGCAATAATAAATGAATAATGGGACAACTTAGATTTCAGGTTGTCAGGTAATAGGTAATACCATTGTGTGGTATTGTATATTTTTTTTAAAAAAGGATTGATGTGTACTCTAAAAAAAGATTGTCTTAAAGACAAAAATAGATCTTTTTTATTTATTTCTGAATGTAAAAAAAAACAGTTCAGTGATGTTTATATATATAAAATAAATTTAAAAAACATGCTTTAACAGTTTTTTTGTTCGTTTTTTCAACATCATCCGTAGGTCTGTCATCCTGACAATTTTTTTGAACATTTCATTTCGCTATTCATAGCTCAGCTGTTCTGTCATTTGCACCATATCCGACATGCATCATACAGACATACTGAGTACAACAAATCTCCCATATCTCATGATATATGATATATGAGTGATATGAACCAGTAGCCAGACCCCTGGACGGTCCCATCCTCTGGCTGGTCACAGGGTGGCGGCGACCCCAGGCGGGGTCGGGGTGATGACGGATGGCCGGGCTGTAATGTTGGGGGCGCGCGGTAGAGGCCTGGGGGGTTCACGCCGGCCCTGTTCCCTAGACCGGCCGGGTGTGTGCGTTATTGATGCTCCTGCCCCGGGGGAGGAGAAGAAGAGGAGGAGGAGGAGGGGGATTGAAAGGGGCTTGTGGGAAATGGATGCACAGGGGCAGCTCGCCGTTCTGTCATCAAACAATGGGCTTGTGAAGGATGGGCGGCACTCAATATGATCAGTCATCTGTTGATCAAGTCTGACGTCGCCACTCTATCGTTTCTGAGGGGTTTGTTACGCACGAGTCCTTTTTTTTGTTTGTCTTTAGTTTGACTTCTTGTTGTTGTTGGAGCGGGGCGGTAGTGAGGCAAGTCAATTATGTGGCTTCATCTGGGATACGCACACACACACACACACGCCATACACTCTACATCTGATATCGTATGACTGTGGCTACTGAGGACCTAATGCACACAAACAGGCAGTCTCGCTGCGGTGAATAGGTAATGCGTCAGATCAGAGTGAAGTGCTCGGGCTGTTCTGTGGCCTGACCGCAGCGCCTCGGTTTAGTTCCCGCAAAATACATAATGCAGCAGTTCTGACCACTGCCAAAGTATTTACGCTTCTCCATTCACCTTACATTAAAAAGCTCTCTCTGACTTAAGTATCCTGAGTAAACATGGGCTGAGGGATTGCTGTTAAACAACAGGACTGATGTAGCCTAACGGTTGAAGTGCATCTGGGAAAACATTATCATTGCTTTTTAAGGAAACTGTTGATCACTCCTACAACTCCACTTCCTGTCAGTGGCCAATGCGTCTTGGTCGATCGGATCACAAGTGGACGACGCTAAATACAGGTGTAAACGGGTCTAAAACGTTTTGAGCTTGTTCACTTTTGACCACTTTCAGAGGTAGTCGGAAACACATCAGAATGGATTGCTTTCGTAATGTAAACACTCATGTGGTCGAATGCTTTCGAACAACCACTAAAGACCGTCTTCTCTCCGCCTACTGACCTAACGTGTAAACATTATGGGAAGCGCTCTAGCCAGACGGGATTTAAATTTTGTCAGCTGGAGACACAAATTTGGTTTGGAGATGAAAAACGTAAATCACAATGTTCTCTCGTCATTCCTGATTTCCAACACACCCTCACAGCGTTCGGCTGCTCTTGCGTCTGTTAGAGCAGAAACTAAAGCTGTTGCTCTCCGTATGTTTTTCTGGTGTCTACAGTCGCGTTCACCAACTTATTTCGTCCATTTGACCCAAATATCTAAAGTCAAATCAAGTCAAGTCAAATATACTGTATTTATATAGTGATTTTCACAATACAGATTGTATCAAAGCTGCTTCTCAATATCAATCAAGACAACTTAACAGTGTTAAGCTAAAAAAAACATACACTGTAAAAAATAATCGTGATTTTAACGGTAACAATTATACAGTGCAAAACTGTTAATTGGTTAACTGAAAGTTTCTGTACTATATATGGTAAATAACCGTGATATAATTTTACTTTAAAATACCATTAAATTTACAGTTTTTGAAAGTGAACTCATGGTATAATTTACAGTGAAAAAACGTAAATTGACATTCCCACAATTCCCCGTGTGACACTTCACATTTTATGAAATTTTGTTGAAATAAATATGGTTCCTCATAGTTTTCATGTTTTTTTTCCTAATCGGTTATGATTAGGGTTTTATGTTATAACATAAAAAAATCCTGTTAAAAAAAACGTAAACTACTGGCAGTTGTGGTTGCCAGCATCATACCGTTACTATACGGTGTGTTACTGTTTTTGTGTCAGAGCATATAGCTGTTAAACTAAAGGGATACTCCACTTTTTTGGAAATAGGCTCATTTTACCACTCCCCCAGAGTTAAATAGTCGGGTTTTACCATTTTTGAATGTATTCAGCCGAGTTTTGATATTTAGAAGAATATCAGTAACCAGACAGTTTCTGGTCTCATTGACTTCCATAGTATATTTGAAGAGTTCAGATGCAAAAGCCTCTAAATGCAACTTGAAATTTTCTTCTTTAATGATGATTTTTATCAAGCTTGTATATTTAAGTTCAGTAATTTCACTTTAATAACAATTAATAGGTAATCATCATTGCCATTTAAGTGAAATCACTGAACTTAAATATACAAGCTTGATAAAAATAATCATTTTAGAAGAAAATTTCAAATGGCACTTAGAGGCTTTTGCATCTGAACTCTTCATTTTTTCCTACTTTGGAAGTCAATGAGACCAGAAACTGTCTGGTTACTGATATTCTTCTAAATATCAGAAAAGCGGCTGAATGGATTTGAAAACAGTAAAACTCAACTTTTTAACTCTGGGGGAGCAAAATGAGCCTATTTCCAAAAAAGTGGAGTACCCCTTTAAAGTTTTATACTGTAGCTGACAATACGGTATTTAGCTGTTAATTTCAAAAACAGTAACATACCGTATTTTTACGGTATGATGCTGGCAACTACAGCTGCCAGGATTTTACCGTTTTTTTTACAGGATTATTTTTTACAGTGTATATTTTATGTTGTTAAATTAATGTTTATTGCATTTTTTTATTTCATGTGTGTTACCATGACGGTGTTTAAAATGTAATACAATTTAATACTGTAACTTTTAAGTTAAGTCTGTAAAACCATTAACTTTCCACCGTATTTTTAACGGTAAAGTTCTGGCAACCACAGCTGCCGTTTTTTTACCGTAACAAATACGGTTTTAGTTTTTACAGTGTACATTTACCCACCCATAGACCCTCCCCTCAATGAAATTGTATTAAAACACCAGTTGTGAACGGGATTGTGTCTCTGTTGTCTACTTGTGATCCAATCGACCAAAACGCATCTTAATACCAGGCGTAAACAGAGCCAGAAATTCATTCTGTAACTTTATAAATGGACAAATGGAGTGTTTTACTATATGGCAAGAATGTCACACAACTGATAAGAAAGTCTTGCCATGACAAGAGCTTTTCACAAGAGCAAAAACTCTGTGCCATGCAAAATATTATATCCAGCAAGAAGATCAAACCATGGCGAGAGCATCAGGACAGTAAGACCATCATGCTAAGAGTCCCTATGAAAAAAATATCAAGCAACTACAAGTACGTTATCCATTGACAAGAGAGCCATACCACAGAAAGAGCATTTCGCAAGGGGTAAAACTTTGCCACGGCAAGAATATCACACCATGATTTTAACGTGTCTCCTTAAACACACCTCATTCAGTTCATCAGTAGAGACTCAAAGCCTCTTGAAATAGATGTGTAGTGTTGTGGAGCTCCAGGATCAGGGCTGAGAACCACTGTGTGAACTGGACTTCTCATATAACATCATTAAATCTACTCGTAGCACTGCATTAAGTGGAAGAGCCGATTAAACTGCCATTAATGAATGAGCTTTGTGAATATTATGAAAAACATAATGAAGAACATAAAGCTCTAATTATGACTGCATAAACATAATTATATGAGCCAGAAGGAGAGCTGCAAGTCATATCTAGGAATCAGACGCTCTTTTGACTCAGTCAGGAGTCACAAAAAAAAACTTAGCAACTGTATAACAACACTTTGGCAACTACTGATAACACCGTGGTGGAGACTTTTCTTATGAAAGTGTAAAAATCTAGTTGTGTTACAGTTCAAAATCTGCCATAAATGACCAAATCTGACTTTCTTCTGTAGATCACACAAGCTCCTTTTATTTTATTTTATTTTTTACAATCAACGGGCTCCAAAAAACATTTGACAAACTGGATAACAGTGTAAAAATATATATATTTAGTCAATTTTTTTCTTCAGTGTTCCACAGAACAAGGTTTGGAACAACATACGAACAAGTTGAAAATATCCATTTTTGTATGAACTGTCCTTTTAAACACAGAAAGGACAAGAAACATTCGCAGTCAACACTCTATAATACACCATGACACATGGCCTTACAAGCATCTTAAGTGGGAATATTAGCCTGATGCCTGTCACTACTTCTGTGGCATTGTGTGCCTTTTTGCCCTGTAACGTTATCCGCCTCTTTAAAGCTGGAAGCATACGCCTTTGGCTGACCCTACTGTCTGACCCTAGTGTAAACACCATGTCATGTTTAGCCCTCTTAAATAGCCAGAGCTCTCATCAATGTTTCATCCTGGGGTAAATATCATATGCTCTTGACTTATTTACATCCGCTCAAGGAGCTCTGAAACCCTTGTCCACATGAAATATTCATCATCATTTTAGCAAATGCATGCCTTTGTCAATACTGTTGGCTTTGGGTGCCCACCCTATCCCACTCTGCCTGGGCTTCATGACTTCATAGATGTGGGACCGCCCGGTACGGTTACGATGAAGTACATCAGTCCGAGGAATCCTCCGTGTCTCGACGCCACAAAACACGATCCTGCTTTTATAGAGCCACGTTTGCCGATAGTTCATTTTTGTTGGGAATCAATGTGACATTAATTTGATTTTTGGTGATCCTTATATAGTGGTGAAATTCATATACATGATCTTTAGATCTTAATATTGTTTTTCTGAAATGATAGCATCATCTTTTGATTTTAATGAGCAAGTAAATTCTGATTCGGAATAAATTGTAAGGTTTTTGTTGAATCGGATATGTCCCACTTCACTCCCGACAGCCTCAGGTGTTGGATTAGACTTCATGAATACAGTCTATTTAACGTTGCATTAGTTTGAACAATCACCTGTCTCGTCTTTGTTCATCTTTCATCCTTTTATGTTCGCTCAGTCTTTCTTCGCACGTTTTTTTCTCCACACACTTTGATTTTAAATTGGAAATTCAAGATGCTGTATGATTTTTGCCGTTTGTGTCACCAATTTTGGGACTGATATTAAAAGAATATGTTACCTTATTTAGTAGGCTCCATTTTCAACTGGCAAATTAGTCAAAGAAGTTTTGAGTCAAAAGTACAGTTTTTTTGTAAGAAATTTTGGTGATTTAAATAGAAAGATTGAAAACGCTGTATTTTCTCCCCTCTAATGCTAAACCTTACCGCTAAACCGACCCATCACTCAAAACTTTCTGCAGTTTCACAATTTTAATAAAACCGTTTTCCCAATATTTTTTAAACCTTTTTAATTGAGGATCATAAACCACACTTGTGACATATTACATAAGTGTAACACCCATGTCATTATACAAATTTGTGTCCTCATAAATCATAGAAATATATATTTATGTATATTTACTGTGTGTGCATATACAGTATACACATATATACACATATGCACATATGATTAGGACACTTTTTCACAGTCATCTCAATGGCAAAAATAGTTGTATTCATACTTTTTCTTGTAATTCAAAAAAGTGACTCTAAAATATTGTTAACATTATTACAATCTAATATTCAAAATAATGTAAATATAGTTTATTGCATTATTTTAACGTCACATGTATTGCATTTCTCCATGTTTGTGATTAGACTATTCTATGCACTCTCAGAAAAAAAGTACAAAAGCTGTCACATGGGCTGTACCTTTTCAAAAGGTAAACTTTTGTACATTTTAGGTGCTAATATGTCAATTTTAGGTCCTAATATGTACAATCTAGGTGCTAATATGTACATTTTAGGTGTTAATATGTACATGCTAGGTGCTAATATGTACATTTTAGGTGTTAATATGTACATTTTAGGTCCTAATATCTACATTCTAGGTGCTAATATGCACATTTTATGTTTTAATATGTACATTATAGGTCCTAATATGTACATTCTAGGTGCTAATATCTACATTTTAGGTGCTAATTATGTACATTTTAGGTGTTAATATGTACATTCTAGGTGCTAATATGTACATTGTAAGTGCTAATATGTACCATTAAGGTACAAAAGTGTACCTTTTGAAAAGGTACAGCCCCAGTGACAGCTTTTGTACCTTTTTTTCTGAGAGTGCAGGTTTATTATTGTTCATGGTTTTGATGAACTTTTTTTCATCATGTGGTCTTTTATTTAACAACCTGGCTGTATTAGCATGGTGCATGGGTACATGTTATTAAATGTTATGAAACAAATGAGCTATTTATAATTCTAGATCGTTTAAATTAGATAATCAATATGCAGTGCCAGTTGTAATGCCTGAAACACTGTCAGTGTATTTACAGTGAATTTACTTGTATCTACTTGTACAGTGTATCTTTTTATACACACATTTAAATTCAAACAACTACAGATGAATGTGTTTCCGCAAGGCGCTATGGACGGCCTCATGTTTCAACTGTATTGTTTGGCTTTTCCATATCAGCGAGGTGTTTTAACTGATTGGGGGTCAGTGTCTTCCCCGTCTATAATGGGTCTTTCCAGCAGGACAGGTCTGAGAGTGTGGTGTGTGTGTGTGTGTGTGTGATCCCACAGGAAGGCCGTCTCAGTGCATCTCATCGGGTCCCAGCAGGTTACAGTGCATTTAGCTTCAGAGAGAGAGTAGCGTCTTATCACGCTTTCACCCCCAGGGCTGATTTTGAAGTGTCTTGCTTTTTGTTTTTTAAATTATTTATATAGGATTTTGAATATGTTTGACAGAATTTCAGTAACGCTTTACAATAAGGTAACAGTTACTTCATTAACTAACATGAACTCACAATGAAGAATACATTTGTTATGGTATTTATCAACCGTCGTTTAATGTTTATGTGATATTTGATTTTCAATCCACTTTGCATTGTTACAGTGTCTTGGTATATGTAGACACAATTTTTTTATCAGTTCTCCTTGATCGAGAAAGTCGTGTTTATTTGTCAGCAAAAGTTTTGACCGCTCCATGGCTTTCGTGAAAATTGCAGATTATACATCTGTGTCCCCGCCCACAGAACGACGGATCGGAAGAGGGTTATCAACAGAAGGTATCGGTTTATCACTGAAAATAGTATCATACTTTGCCTGCTCTTTAAACAGCATTATGGTAAAATGGAGCACTGGCTACAGGTTTATTACCTGTACGGTCGGGACACTGCTTTACTTCGGGGGGAACTGACAGAATGTCCGTTTCTTGTAGTTTTCCCGCTCCATTTGGCCTAAAACACTGGTTGTGATCATCCGGTTTGAAATTTTGACTATAAACACAGAGGTTTTTCAGATTGACCATCACAATGGATCCAATGGTTCATTAAGAAGTATTTCCTAAAACAAGGCGCTATTAGACTCTGTAATCAGACTATAAGTGGAGTTTAATATGATGGCAACATGCCCAGTGCATTATGGGTGTTGAAGTTTTCCAACCTATTTGGCAAAAAAAAAAAAAAAAAAAAATAGAGAACAGCTTTTCCTCCTCTTTTTTTCTGAAGCAGAGATTTCAAATTTTTCACCTTTCTAATAAATATTCAGTTTTAGTTTTATTGAAATTCTAACTTCCAACGAAGTACTTTCCCCTTTAACTAATGTTAACAGAGACAACTTTGATAAAAATGTATTAGTAAATGTTAAAATGAACATAATTTCTGATCATAGATCCTGTGCAATATTTTCTGTTCATTAATTTTCCAGTAACTCATAAAACTCTCATCTCGATCTTTATCAGAGGTGGATAGAGAAGGATTTCTGGGTAAAACTGGCAGATCTGGATCCCATGACATAATTGCTTAAATTTATGAATGTCGCTGCGTTTAATAACAAAAAATATCAAAACAATGGCATCTGCAAACATGATTCTAGGCCTTTTCTCTGTAAATGTATTTTTGAAATTATTTTAACCAACTTGTCTCAAGGAGATTTTTAAGCTTCATTTCCCTTCAAGTTCACGCAGGTGGCGATATGGTTGACATTAATGTAAAAATGATTTAAAAATACATAGGCCTAGTTGTAATTACAACAAAGATTATTGGAGCATGTTTTGCAAGAAAATACTATTTCAGTCTTTCTAAAATTGTACGTTTAATTCAGTGTGGCACTTCCATTTTTGTGTGTGTGTGTGAAATTTACAAGCAATTTTTGAGTTTCTTTTTTCAGTGAATGGACATGCTCATTTCACTTCCATTCTTTCAGGGTAAATCAAGAAAAAAAGTATACACTGTATTAATAAAACAAAACCACATAATTGTACAAGACATGTGGGAAACTAATGTGGGAAAGAAATAAATACTCTTGCAAACCTGAGAAAGTCAAAAAGCGTTCGGTTGTGCCCCGCTCTCCCCCTATATCTGCGAGCGGCTCGCGTCACAGGACAGCAGAGCCCTGAGTTTCACAGACTTGAGCGTGACTTTGTCTCTTAGTTTGTCCAAGGTAATGAGGAGACGTGGTGGCAGTCTTCTCTGCCCAGGGTGAAATTATGATAATAAGAGAAAGCAAAGCTATTACTGGCGCTGGGCTTTCATTATGCAAATGATATTAAAACAGGCCGCATGGATGGCCCCTGGCTACAGGCTAATCTCCATGCAGTGATTACAATGTGTCAAACTTAGTCATTTTGATTATGACATGTTAATTACATGCCATGTTTGCACCTGCACAGCTGATAGGTGCACTCTAAAACAAAAAGGAGCCGCACCGAGACAAATATCATTTTTGGAGATAAAAACACAATTAATTGTTAATTAATCAATTAATTGTGGGGGATCTGTCACATTGGAGATGTTCTGATGGCGGGGTGAAGGCGTCACATGTAACAATTCAGTTCATTAAAGTGCTACATTGCGAACACAAAAATATTACATTTTAACACAAATATTTTACAGTATTAATAATTATGTGAATACTGTTAATGTTCATTAAAAAATATTTATATATGTACATATATATTCTTTATGATGAGTTCAAATTTAACCATTATTTTTTAACTTTCTAAAATTTGATTTATTTTTCCTAAAATACTTTACAGTTATTATTTTATATTTTTTATAAAACACATGTATATTACATTTTACTTTTTAATACTAATACTAATTCTATATTATTTCATAATTTGCAATGATTTGTAATAAAAACCTTGTAAGTTATAAACGTGCATAACTTATATATATATATATATATATTTTTTTTTTAATTATATATACATATATATTATAATATATATATATATATATATATATATATACATAAAATTGTAAAAAAAACAAAACAAAAAAAAACAATAAAAATTTGGCACCACTAGTTAATTTTTTTATTATTTTTAACATCCCAATTCGTCATATAACTGACGTTTTGGGACGTCTTTTGACCATTCGTCAATATACGACTTTTTAGGGCCCCCTTAAACGTCGGTAGATGACGATCCCGGGTCGTCATACAACTGACGCTTTACCTTTAACGTCAGTTAGGTGACGAGTTGGGTTTAGGGTTAGGTTTAGGTATGGGGTAGAGTTAGGATCCCATAACGTCATCTACCGACGTTTAAGGGGGCCCTAAAAAGTCGTATATTGACGAATGGTCAAAAGACGTCCCAAAACGTCAGTTAAATGACGAATTGGGATGAGACCGGGTTGTTATTTTAAATTTAAATTCCCAATTTATTTAACGTTTAAATTCCCAGCTCGAAACTTCACCTAGAAATAGTACAGATTTCACTTTTATATTATTGTTTTATATTTGTATGTTAATACAAATATATTATTTTAATATTTTAATACAAATCATTGTAATTCAGTTTAATTTCAAATGTAATATATTTTATATTCTAGCTTAGCTATCAAATATAAATCAAATCTAATTGAACTGTCAAATAAAATGACAATCAGCAAGTCACATTCGTTTTTAAATGAACTTTAACTTGACAATTTTATTACACTTAAAAATGTAAGGTAGCAACCAAACGTAAGTTTTTAATCTGAAATGTGTTGAGTGTTGAAAGTGAAATACAAGGAAAAAAACACTGCATGTTCTTAAATACTACAATTCAATAACAGGCACCAAAACCAACACAAAAATAGCATTTCATTTCAATGCTGAGTATTTTCAATATCATCTAAGTGTCCCATTATTTTTAAAGAGCATTACAAACGTGATATGGAGCGTATAAAATCAAGCCAAAGTAATACAAATCCCACAAAGATCTTTTGAGGCCCTTTCTTGCGTCATTAACTCCTTCAGTAACAAAAATCTGAATTTCCATCTCTATATACAGTCATCACACACTCACAGTACGAGGGCTCGGGACTGTGCTATACTGTGCTATCTGTGTGAGCTGGTCTCTGCTAATGGAGGTCTCTCGTTGTCCATGCAGTGGTTTGGGTTTTCTGAGTGTTCTTCAGCCGGGCACACACACTCGACCCATCCACTGCTCTGATTGTTTATGTGCTTTATTCCGCAGCATCCTTGGGGATTCATAAATATTGATTGGAGGCAGAAAATGGATGGAGTCCAGGCCCAGGGAATCAACTCTATTTTTCTGACTATAGCCCAAGACCAGCGCAATGGGATTAATGCCTCATACGGTTCTTGTTGCCACTTTTCTTTCTTTTTCTTTTCACATCATGTGTCTGTTTTCTACTTTTGACATTTCCATCAGTTTTTTTGAGGCGCATGCACCGCTGTCACTGTGTTATGTTTTACATGCGTTTTCATGCTGCATTACAAGCTTCATATCCTCTGGGGATATTCATATCTCTGATAAATTGAGGTTCCTGCTATAGAATTATGTAATATTTATCTGAACAAATATATAATTATTTGAACTATTGGATAAATGACTGATCTGATTGAAGTCTCGGCACAGTTTTGTACGCACAGACTGACATAAGGGACGTGGCATGACATCGAATCATCCGTCACACATCAGTGTCAGAAATATGTCAGAAATATTAAACCCTGCTTTAATATATGTTTAATATTACAGCAGGGTCGTCAGAAGGGGCCCGCAGAATGATGCATGTGGGTTATTGATTCAATATTATTAATTAATGAAGGTTATGTTTTTAAGATTCATGTTTTTTTTTAATAATGATGCATATCTGTAATACTGAAAATAAATGTTAATTAAAACACATACATATATATATATATATATATATATATATAAAGAATATTATTTTTCTGATTAATTCTTATGTATAAAATGACTTATTTTCTTTTAATTATGTAGCCTATTATATATTTTGTGCGCAATACTGTCAATTATGAAAATAATTACATTTTTTACATTTGTATTCTTGATTTTTTACTTTTATTTATAAATAAAAATCATGTTTGATCATGTTTATTAATATATACAAAATTTTATTAAGATATGTCACTGTAAAAAAAATATTTTCATGATATGTAATCACAACATTTTTTCTTTTGTCAAATCAACTTAGATAATTTATGTAGTTCAGATAACATAATATTTTGAGTTTCTGGTGATTAAATTAATCTCCTTCATTGTATTAACTCAATTTTACCATTTAAAATATCAAGGCAAAAATGCTGTTTTTTTTTAACCCAATTTTGGGTCAAATATGGACAAACCCAAATGTTGGGTTAAAAACGTAATGTAAAAATTTAACCCAACGGCTGGGTTAGTCCATATTTGACCCAAAGTTGGGTTAAAACAACCCAGCAGTTTTTAGAGTGCAGGTTACTTATTTTTTTGAAGTTAAACCAACAATATTTTTTTTACATTTTTTTTCTTTTTATTTCTATTTTTTTTCTTAAACTTCTTTCTGTTGACAAATAGTTATAAAAAAGTACATCTGAAAAAATCATAATGTTTTGAAAACACCATAAAAATATAATTCTTCTGGTAGCGCTTAAAAATATATTACGCAAAATATCACGGCAAAAAGTTATTGTTGGTTTAAAGTAAAAAAGAAAGTAATCCGGTTCCCTTAAAATGTTGAGTTCAGTGAAATTAAAAAATTGAGTTAATACAATGTAGGAAATTGGTTTAATAAACAGACTCTCAAAATATGAACCACATAATTATCTAAGTTGATTTGTCCAAAGATAAAAAGTTGTGGTAACAAATCATGAAAATAATTGTTTACAGTGACCTGACCTAAACTTATTATATCATTTATTTTTATTAGACACAAATAATCGTTAATATTAAAAAATAAAATAAAATAAAATAATAATTAAAAAAATATAAAAAAAATAAGCGTAAATATAATATACTGTATATTAGATATGGAAAGCATTTTTGCCAACACTGTGAATTTGCACTTCATATGGCAATACCTAAGAATATCATTTCAAAATATCAAACTTTTTATTATATAATTATTATTATAAAAGTACTAGACTTTTTTTATATGTGTTGACAAGTAGTACAATGGCTACATCTTTATTTTTGCAAATACAGTAACTTCATAGTCACTACATGGAAGTGCTAAAAATATGCTTCAATGTTATTCCATTAAAGCGAGTCAACAGCTTCTTTAAAACAACCTCGCTCTTTTTACAGTGAAGGTAAATTTCCAGGCCACCCTCGACCCAAAAGGCTTGTTTTGTTAAAGTTCTGTACGTGCTAATGTTTACGGACAGCTAACCCGACCCAACAGCGTGCTGTCAGCTTTGCTTTAGGAAGACACCTTCTCCCAAATTAGAGCCCTTCATAAGCAAACCCTGCAATTTTGTGCTGAGGAAGAGTAGCGTGGGCCGAAATGGGAACAACAACAACTTATTCAGTACCTGTCACCTCCCGTTAATAAATAAGAATCTCTTTTTCGCGGTGTCCCGCGCCGTCCGGGACGATGCGAGGTGCGCGCCCGCTAGATTAAACATCTTGTCTAGTCCGGCAGCATGTTAATGAATAGCAATGGAGATTCACTGTGTTTTAATGAAGAAGACACCGCTTTTACAGGGTGCAATTTATTGGGCCAATTCCCCCTGTCCGTCACAGCAAGAGAAGGGTGGCGGACCCCTTCCCCTCTCATTGTCAAGGAGAGTGTGCTGGAAATTGGGCGAGTGCCTGATGTAAGGCCAGGGCCTCTGACTCAATTTACCCAGTGACATCTCTGATCTTGCTCCCTGGATCAGTAAGCAATTCTGGCAATGAGATGCATGGAAATTAATTACTCTATTTGTGACCTCAACACACAAGCGGACACCTTTCTGCTGAGCGGGGTGACGGATTGGTTTACATGCACTTAATAACTGGCCGGGGTGTTTTGCGGGTTGTCCACACACACGATTACACGCTCGGTCTGAATGGAAGTGACATGGAGCATGTGTTTGTAGGAGTTGTCTTGTTGTCCCACGCAACCTTATTGATTCTGAGCAGCATTGCAACATGTTGAACAGGTTTGCTTAAAACTACACTGTGTAACTCTTTTAGTTTATTCTTAGTTAAAAACTAGGGCTGTCAAACGATTAATCGCGATTAATCGCATTCAAAATAAAAGTTTGTGTTTACGTAATATATGTGGGCGTAGTGTGTATAATTATTTTGTATATATAAATACACACACATGCATGTATATATTTAAGAAAAATCTGAAAGTATATACTTTATATATATTTATACCTAATTAATATTATGTATAAATATAAATATTTGATATATTAAGAACACATTTTTCTTAAATATATACATACATGTGTGTCTATTTATATATACAAAATAATTATACACACTACGCCCACATATATTATGTAAACAGAAACTTTTATTTTGGATGCGATTAATCGCGATTAATCGTTTGACAGCCCTATTAAAAACACTTAGTTCTTTCAAAAATATATGTCCTCATTAATGTATATTTACTTCGTTCAAGTAATAAAGTATTTAAAGTGTATAATATGCCATTGAAAATACATACGGGGTTCTAATGTTGGTCTCCATGTTGCCCCTCCATCTTGAAAGTACATTAGCCAAAGAGGGACATATCCGTTAATTCAAGCTTCGCCTTTCACGTTTACGTTTGAGTTAACACTCATGGGCGAGGTCGAACTGGAAGCCATGTTAATCTTGGACTACATTGGCCACCGTAGGAGTTAAAACGAAATCGCAATTGAGAGGAACAGAAACTAATATTCACTGGATGGTCATATACCTTTTCACCGCTAGATGGTGGTAAAAATCACACAGTGTAGCTTTAAAAATATGCAAGCCTATTGCATGTGACTGGGTAAAACTATACAATAAGGTTTCATTAGTCCCACCGAAGTGCCTTGGAACACGCAGCTTTGTATGATGCGTTGTCGTCATTTCCACTGAAACAGGAAGCTAAGGCGGGACATATTGAATGGCTCCTCCCCCTTTTAAAAATAGCCAGTTTACCTCACAGACTGCAAGTCGCGCTTGACGGCACCATGGAAGCTAATCCGAGCTCTGATGATACGTTGGATTCAAGAAGGTAATCCATCAGCCGGATGTTGAAGCCACGCGTGAGCCGCCATTGTAGCAGAACTTCACCTGCTGTTAGCATTCCTTTGACTCCCATTCATTTTGGCGTTACTTTGACAGGGAATAACTTTACATCTGAGGCGTCCAAAGACTTCATTTGTCCATTATTTATTTCTAAAGAAACACGACAATGTATAAAACGCTCCATCACTTTGTATCTTATGTTATGGCGTGTATCTTACGTAATTGTATTGTATGTGCCGTGTGTCTCGAACACCCCCTTTTATTGTCAATGTGGACACCCCATGTATGCAGGTATATCATGTTTGATGCTCATTTTTATCTTATTTCGTTAGATTTGGGAATAAAGTGCGAGTTGTGAGATGCCAATCGCCTCCGTGAGTGTGTGAATATAATCGGGCAACTGGTCAACATTAGACAAACATATTGGTTGGATTATTCATAAAGGAGTTTCTTCGGCCATAAAAATTATGAGAGTTTTTAATAACAAAATAACAAATAACAAACCGGCAGGGGTCCGGGAAATCCCTTCGAGTCCTGGATGAACGTGAATTATTTTTTCCATATTCATAGGCATATTTTCTCTTTTTATTCGCCATGGTCTCGTCTTTCTTCCTTTTCTCCTATTATTATTACGTCTGAAACGGCGCCCAATGACGGATGGTTGTTGTCTGGGTGGAAATCGGGAGAAATTCGGGAGAAAGGTTGGTCTGGGAGATTTTCGGGAGGGCCTTTGAAATTCGGGAGTCTCCCGGAAAAATCGGGAGGGTTGGCATGTGTGGGTTTCACTCACTCTTTGCGAAGTCTTGTATGTGTCACACTGGATCTCTGAGCGCTCTCCCTCTAGTTACCTGTTTTGGGTTTGACTTTCTGCCTGGTTTCCCAGATTTCCCTGTTTGCACATGTTTTTCTGTCCCATTGTCTTTTTTGGATTATTTGCCCTGTGTTTTGACCTATTTCCTGTTTTATGGATTATGATTCTATTGCCCTAATAAAGCTGAATTTGGATCCTCAACCATGTCAGGAAAAAAGAGACACTTTTTATTGCAGATATTGATATAAATTCGCAACTTTGAATGGAAAAACAGCTCTTGTTAGGATAACTAATGTTAACAAATGAGACCCTCTTGTCAACCATTTTTTTTTGGTGTCATTAAGTGTTGCTTTTGAACATAATGGATGAGCATTGGATGAAATTCCATTATTGCAATGCATGATACTTTGCACCCTGTCCGCCTTTCTGTGTTCAAATGGAAACTTTATCTCCATGCAGTGACCTTGAGTTAGACTTGTTGTAGACGTTAAGTCAAGTTACTGACAGTGATGCAAACATATACTCTCACTCTCTGTCGCACACCGTTTTACATTATTCAGCTATTATTCGCACTGACTTCAAATGCTGGTTGGGTATATTTATATTAGAAATGTAGTCTTATTAGAGCAAATCGGACTCTATTCATTAGCTAAAAGAGCTGTGTTGCTTACATGTAGCTGTCATTATCATTCTTTGGCCAGGTTAGATGACGGTTGCACACAGGTGACGTGTATGCGTTCCTCAAGCAGTCTGGCAGGCAACCTGAGAGATCCCATCTTTACTTATTTATCAGCTAGACATCAGGTCAGTTTGGCGTTCACGTTACATTCCGACACTCAATTACACGGTCCGCCTCAGTCTTTGCTTCAGCTATCCCAGAATCCCTCTGTCATCATTCAGAACGCTGACACAATGCATTCAGTCACATGATTCAAAAGTCCGCCCTTCACAATTTACCTAATGTTTTGTTTAATACATTTTTAAAGTTGAACATAAGAAATAAGGTCTTGTTGTGAGATATAGTCACAATTATGAGAAATAGTCACAAATAGCCACGTACGTTACGGTATGTCGAAATGAACAAACTTGCAATTGTAAGAGTCCCACTGTGAGATATAAAGTAACAATTACAAGAAATGAAATCGCAATTATGCAAAATAAAGTTCCATAGTGAGAAATAGGGTCACAATTATGAGAAATAAAGTCACATTACTATTTATAGAGTTACATTGTGAGATAGAGTGACAATTACAAGATATTATGAGAAATACTCATGTTGTGAGATTATTATGATAAATATAGGGTCACAACTATGAGAAATAAAACCTCCTTAATAAAGTTACATTGTAAGAAGACAAAATTATATGTAACAAAGTCACAATTCTAAGAAATAAACCCATTTTGAAATGAAAAAAGTAACAATTATGAGAAATTAATTCGCAATTATGAGAAAAAAAGTTCCATCGTGAGAAATAAAGTCGCAATTACAAAAAATATGGTCACAATTTTGAGAACTAAAGTCACATTATTAGTTATAAAGGTACATTGTGAGACAATAAAGTCAAAATTATGAAAAATAAAGTCATATTGTGAGAAATTAAAGTCACATTTTGAGATATGAAAGTCATAATTACGAGAAATATTGTCATAATTAGTAATAAAGCCATATTTCTAGTTATAAAATTGTGAGATATTAAGACAAAATTATGGGTAACAAAGCCATAATTGTAACAAATAAACCCATTGCGAGATGAAAGTCACAATTACAAGAAATGAAATTGCAAACTGAAAAATGAAATTGCAATTGTGAGATATAAAGTATCAATTATAGGAAATGAAAGAGATATTATTTGTAGAATATATTTCACAAGAAATGGTGAAACTGTGAGTTGATAAAGTCACAATTACAAGAAAACAGATGGAAATTGCGAGATATAACGTCACAAGTTATAAGTTGCAATCATAACATGATGTATTATACTCTACTAAAACTATTGTAATGACAATTGTAATATTTGTCCTACAAAAAAACTTTTTCTGATACTTTCATATAATTATTCCCCCAGCAGTTTTTATAAAACCTATAAAGCACAGTCAAAGGGTTCATCTGCAAAGCCAGATCTTCTTTCAGGTCGTCACGTCAAAGTGTAACAATGCGAAAGGGAACCTAATGGAGAACGAGTTTAGCTAATGTGTCTGGAGTGTAATTACAGCGCCACCTTTCCCTAAATATCACTTTCTTGCATCATGAATTAGCTATAAGACCAGTCTCAAAAAACACATTGAGGGAGTCAACGAGAAAATACCGTCTGATCAGTGTAAGCAGGCCTGAAGATAAAGAGCTCAAAGATAAGACACACAGCTTTGAGCCACTTAACAGAAGTGCTACCATTTTAGATGTGGTTACGATCTAGTGAACAATTTTGTACAAATAAAAACACTTACACTTTGGAATGACATGAGGGTGAGTACATTTTTGGGTGAACTAATGCTTTCAATAGACGATCTAGTACATGCGCTATCAGGGTGAGTCTCTATATGTGTAAATTTGTCATTTATTACATTTATGCAAGTATTTTTTTGTTACAATTAACATGCACAAACACAAGTACGGATCTGTCGTACTCTCTATCTTGAGTCCCTTGACTCATGGTGCGACACTCTCGTTCCGATGTTTCTACATGAAGCAATTAACCTAGCAGCGCGCCTCAGCCCGACGCTCCCCTCTCCACCGGTGAGGGACATGAGGTTAATTGGCAGCTTGGCTTAGACAATTTGCTGGAGTCTCAGGCTGGGTTTAAGGGGCCACGCTCTGCTTTGTACGAATCCATGAGGCACACGTACATCACACTCGTCCCAGTGGAACTGTGGTTTTACAGATGATGAGTCCTGCCAAGTTACAATTTACCCCCAAATAACTCCATTTTAAACATGTGGCACAAGGACAACCTATGACTCTAACCTAGACAGAAATTACCAGAGACGTTCAATCGGGGACGTTTACTAGGAGCTTGCAATAATGTTTTTTTTTTTTTTCCAGGGCAGGTAACAAACGCAGTCTAATTACAGGACGTTCTAGAAATTATAACAGAAACACCCATGATTTTTAATAATAAGATTTCACAGTCAACATGGCATGGCATTTACTGTAAAAAAAGAAAGAAAAACGGTAGCAATTTGCAAAAAAGGAAGGAGCTGAGTAGTTGATTAGTTGAGTGGGTGAGTAGTTGATTGGGTGAGTAGCTGAGTAGCTGAGTAGGTGAATATGTGAGTAGGTGGGTAGTCAATTAGTTGAGAAGCTGATAAGTCGATTAGGTGAGTAGGTGAGTAGTTGAGTAGCTGGTTAGTCGATTAGGTGGGTAGGTGAGAAGCTGAGTAGTTGAGTATGTGAGAAGTTGAGTAGCTGAGTACTCGATTAGGTGAGTAACTGATTAGTCGAGTAGGGGAGAAGTTGAGTAGGGGAGTAGTCGATTAGTTGAGTGGGTGATTAGGTAAATAGTCGATTAGGTGAGTAGGTGGGTATGTGAGTAGCTGAGTAGTCGATTAGTTGAGTAGGAGTAGTTGAGTAGGTGAGTAGTGTTTCTCCATAATGTGTCAATGGTTTATTTCCAACTACCTAGCCTCTCAGTGGTGACTAGGTGCATATGCCTTTAAGACTCGCATAAGTTAAATCATGGCCACATGGCACTAAAAAGTAATAGGAACATTTTGCATTTGTGGCCACATTTTCCAATTCTTTCCATTTCATGTGTAGGTCTCTGTGCTTATTACTTTTCTCATGTGCACAACAAGGTAATTGTGACTTTTTATCTCACAATTCAGACCTTTTTTCTCAAAATTGTGAATTTATATCTAACCCTCTGAGAAAAAAAAGTCTGAGTTTTAAGATACATTTTTTTTAAAAACTCCATAGAGGAAACAAGCTTCATACATTTCACCCGGTTTCAAAAAGTTCCTTTTACTTGAAAACGCTTGTAAAGAAAGCTCCTTGTTTTTCAGCTGTTGACGTCATTATGCTTGTCTGTGCGAGTCTTCCCCCTCCACGTCATCAGTCTTCTGCAGTGCTAGCTGTCACGGCTAATCTCCACACAGTGGGAACCGATGATCGCTAAACCAGTATTTAACGTGTGCTAATTGCTACTTAGCAGGTTTAGCTGACTCACTGCATCTCGGCTGCTCGAGCTGAGTCAAAATTTCAGCTGCTTGAAGAGGTCAAAAATACTATAGCATCCTGATGCCACAAAGCTTATATGCAGGTTAATGGTTTAGATTTGTTTTAAGGAAAAATATAAAAAATAATTACCAGAGGTTAATAGGGTTTCATAAGGTTCCCTTTGTTTTTAGGGTTCCTTTCACATATTCTGTTGACTATCAGTGATGTTGCACCTACATGTCGACTAACTCTCATTAGAGTGTTGGTAAAGTGTTAGTAGATTGGTAGGGTTGGAGTTTGTAGAATAATGTAGTTGCAAAGTTACTTATAGTCAGAATGTTCAGAAGGGACCATCAAAATAAAGTGTTACTAATAATAATAATTACAAATTAATATGGGATTTCCTTCCAACTGTTTAAGAAGCACTTCAAATCTACTTCTAATTTGCTTCGATGACAGTTATAGATAATATCAGATTAATTAAAGTAAATTACTCAATCAACTGTGGTATTTCAGCAGGAACTGTAGTGATTAAAAATTTTGCAAGGACATTAAATGTCATGTAAATGTCATACAAGTCAAGGTTATATTTCACAATAAATAAATAAATAAATAATATAATATAATACATTATAAAAGCAAGAATGTGTTTAATTGCTATTGCTATAAAAAAATGCTATTTCTTTAATTATTTACATAATTAATACCATAATTAAAGAAGTCATCAAACATAATAATTTCAAAAATCTATGGTTTAAATTGATTCATAAAACATATTTTTTTATAATTATACTTAATGGTATGCATATCATAATGCCATTAATTTATGCAGATTTTTTTAAAGACCCTAGAAAAAAAAAATCTAATATAAACACCAAACTGCATTAGTGTGATTTGGTTAATCAAAAAAAAAAAAAAAAAAAAAAAAAAATCACAATGCTTTTTTTCCCCCTTTTTTTCTTCTTTTTTTTACATTTTGAAACCTGGACACGGTTTGTGTAGATTCACCCTTATTTAACCCTATAAAGAAAACAACAATGTAATAACAATCTCACTCTCATTTAGTGTCCATTTAAACCCCTGTGGAAATTATGGGGGGGTTGTTCACCACTATTTGGATGGGGGTCTTGAATCACATTTGGATCATATGGAGATTTTCCAGTTAACCTGGCAGATTTCCGAATCCCCTGGCTGTTGGTGCACAGAGGAGGAGGCAGGCCCATGTCCCACTCCTCATTCAGGTACTGCCGCTGGAAGCACGGGGCAGCTCTGAGGGGGTTGAGCACAGTCTGGCCCGCGGCTCAGTCTCTCTCTCTCTCTCTCTCTGGCTATCCTGCTGAGCCCCATCAGGCTGAGGTCTGAGGACTATTGTCTCTGCTCTGGGGAGGAGGACAGGTTTGTGAACCATGGCTTGGTTAAATTAGCATTCGTCTCATTGGTGTCTTTGCATTGCCGCACATTCAGCCTTGTTAGCAGCACAGTTTTTCACATTGTCACGTCAGAAGCTGCGACAACAAAACTGACTGAGTAGAACTTCAGTCAATAAAAACAGGTTTAATAGTATTAGAGCATGTTTTGTTTGAGTTTCTGACTAATATATGACTATGACTAATACTGGTTGAACAAACGTGTCACTGTTCTCACTGATCATCTAATACTCGTTTTTTTTTAAACACATTTTTACTATATGACACCATATGATAATAATAATATGTCTAATATATCTATTATATGAATATCACATTAGAAAGTGATATTCATCACTTTCTATGAATTTAGTAGGAATTAAATTAATTTGAATTACATAGTGCTTATGTACAATATGTATACAGAAAATATATTGTATATATATATATATATATATATATATATACAGTATATATTCTGTATACATATTGTATACTATATACTTTATATATATATATATATATATATATATATATATATATATATATATATATATATATATACTGTACAAATATATAATTTAAACACCATAAATTTAAGTTTAAACTTTTTATTATGATTTTTATAATACAAACATTTTTTTGTTTATTTATTTATCATAATCTAATTGTATTTTAAAGTTTGAATTACATAGTGCTTATGTACAATATGTATACAGAATATATATTGTATATATATATATATATATATATATATATATATACAGTATATATTCTGTATACATATTGTATACTATATACTTTATATATATATATATATATATATATATATATATATATATATATACTGTACAAATATATAATTTAAACACCATAAATTTAAGTTTAAACTTTTTATTATGATTTTTATAATACAAACATTTTTTTTGTTTATTTATTTATCATAATCTAATTGTATTTTAAAGTTTGTATTCATTTATTGATGTGAAACAGCCACAATGAAAGTTTCCTCGATAACAAAATTTTAGCCAAGAATCAATCAACAAATTTGGACTTTATACCTGACAAAATATGAAACTTACACACAAATTTGCTAATGTATGCACTCAATAACCTCCAGATTAATCTGATTGGTCTTGAAAAGCTGATTCGCTATGCTTCATTTCAAAGGTGTAACTGCTTTAACCTTAACAAGAAATATTACTCCCCTTATCATGATTATAATGCAGTCCTTTGTTTGCACTGCTAAAGTAAAACTTTGTCTGAGGACTAGCATTGCTGTCTGTTCACTTGACTTGAGAAGTACGTGTTTGCTCGTCTCCTTTCTGCTCACTGGGCCTTTACTGCCCTGTATCGCCAATAAAACCTCCGCCAACAGTCTGAGAGTAATTAAGTGACTGATACACACAAGCAGCCTTCACAAAGACGGAGCAAATTGCCCATTCATTACCAGGGCGACATGGAAGGAGAATTCCAAATAGACAATAGAGCCCCTAGTAATTCAATCTAAGCTTACTTACTTACAGAAAACACTGAGATAATGAACTGCCAGATAACACACGACGATTGAACTGGGATGAGAGGCCAAGAATTTGGGGGAAATATCCATTGGAGAATAGTCACACACACACACACACACACGCACGTTCTGTTAATATTGTCACTCACGCTATGAAAATATCCATCTGAACATCTCACACAATTGTAGTTTGCAGCGCCGGAGCCCCGGGGGACGCTATTAAAGGTGTGGTTTGCGGTGGGTTGGGAGAGATACTAAGAAAAAGAGGGATTTGAGCTGCTGCGCGAAAAAAGGAAGGCGATGTAGTGAGGGAAAAAGTAATTTATAGGCGTCTGAGGAATAGAATTTATCATACGATCTGCTTTACGCCGCTCAATTGATATGTAGTTGATTTCAAACACCAGCCCTCGGGCTCCCACCGGGGACACTTTCAGATTTTACGCTTGGATATAACTGTTTAACTCCCCATTTACCAAAACAACGGCCCCTGACAGCACAAACAACACACTCTGGGGTGGGGATGGGGGTCTGACCTCCCTCGAGTCCACTGAGAATACAATAAAACCAGCCACAGAATGCAAGAGGTACGCTTTTATGGGCCTGTGAAGCGAGTGTGTATACATTAGTGTGAATTTAATTAAGGTGGATGCAAATGTGTGTAATAACAGAAATGATGAGACAAATACATTCTAATTTATCATTCAGCCTTCATGGATGTATGAGCTTACACATCCGCTGACATAAACTGACTGGCTTTACATAAGAGCGCAATAAATGGTATTCTAAGGTAAGCATCAGTATTAATTGTTCATATTACTTCTCTGCTGACCAGTATTCAACCAACTAGCAACCACACAGAATATTTTAAAGCAACGAATAGCAATGGACAAACAAATCACTCAGAAGTATACATGGGTTTAGATACAACATAGACATAGCAACACCCTGGCAACCATCCAGAACACCTTAGCAACACCCAAGCCACAACCTTGAATACCTTAGCAACCACATTAGCCATACAATGAGCTAACAACCACATAGATGCCAATGGAACTTTAGCAACTACCTTGAACATCCTAGCAACACCCTAGCAACCACTCAGTACACTTAAGTGACAGATAGCAATGTGCTAACAAATCACTCAGGAGTGTGATGTCACGTCTGTTGTCAGGGTTGGAAGACATTTTGCATATTCAAAGTCTAGTGTGGCTAGAAGGCAATCACGCAGAACACTTTAGAAACCCCAATGCCACAACTCCACCTACCTTAGCAACCACCAAAAACACCTAGACGTTCTGGAGTAATGCACTAACAACCACTTTGAACACCATAGCAACATGCTGGAAACCACACAGAACACGCCGGAATCCACCCAGGACACCTCAAGCAACACCTAGCAATGTATTAACAAATCACTCAGAAGCATAATGTCACCTTGGCAACCACTCAGAACACCCAAGCCACAACTTCAACTACCTTAACAACCACCAAAAACATCTTGCTAAAAATGTCTAAATTTGTCTAAAAATGCCACCAAATACACCTTGCAATACAGAGCAATGCACTAACAAGCCATGACAACTTAGAACACCATAGCACCATGTCAACCCCAAACACCATGTCAACCACCCAGAACACCCTAGTGACCACCCAGAATACCTTAGCAAAACACAACAACACCCCAGTCACTATACTATATCAACCAACCAAAACACCCCAATAACCCCCCCCCAGAACACTTTAGCAACACCCAAGCTATAACTACAACCACCCTAGTAACACCCAAGACCCCTGAACACCTTAACGACACCCAAGCCACAACTCTGCCTAAAAAGCCACCAAGTACACCTTGCGATGCAGAGTAATGCTCTAATAACAAATGCTCTAATAGGCTCTATGCACGATCGCTTCCATATTTGTCTCAGCACGCCCACTCACTTCCGGTGCTGCGTCAGTCTATGGTCATAAGCCGGTTTTGCGCTAGGTGGATATAGTGTCAAATTACACTCGCTGTTTATAAAAACGTCCTCCGGTTAACGTGAATGATGTTAACAACACTGTGAGGCAGTTAGCTGTCACGCAAGAGTAAAAAATAGAAGTTATTTAAATTATATATTTCGAGCCAAATCAACAACTTTGAGTGTTAGTATTCTCTCATATCATACGAAATTCGACTAGCGAATCAGCGTTTCTAAAATCGTTGTCTCCGTTTCTGAGAAAACGGATTTTATTACAGTTTTGCCGCTATACACTTGGCCTGCAGAACGCGGTTCCGGAAGTAAAGACGCTGACTGAGATTCGTTCGAACACACGTCAGCAGGGTTCGTGCATAGAGGCTATTTGAACACCATAGTAACACCATGGAAACCAACCAGAACACCTTAGCAAAACACAACAACACCTCAGTCACTATAAGCAACCCCTAAACCACAACGCCAACCACCCTGGCAACACCCAAGACCCATAAACAATTTACTATACACCCAAGCCACAACGAATTGGCCAATTCGTAAAATATGTACGATTTAGCAAAATAGTACTAATTCGTACGAGTGAGGTCATACAAATTGTTACGAATTAGCCACCTCGTAAAATTCGTACGAATTCTCGTGAGATCGGGTTGGCAACACCCATGCAACAACTCCAAACACCTTAGCAACACTCAAGAACCCTGAACAAATTTCAAGTAACAAAACTTTATAACCCCCCCTTGATCATTGCATTCATAATCTGCAATGAAAGTATATGTGTACTTAGTTTATTTTTTGTTTTCCCTTTTGTACACATGTTTTTGTAATTTGCTGATGTTTCCATCGTTTTTAAATATTGCTATATACTCACATTGATTATGCATTCTTTCCTGAATTCAACACTTTTAAACTCCCTTCCTTACATCCCAAAACTCTTTCTTTCTTTTTCTCTCCCCCTTTATATTTTCCTTTAGATTGACATTTCATTAGTCCGGCAGTTCATTCCGAGTGGAAGTTGAACGTGTCAAGCTTTAATACAAATAAATATATAATGTCTTTTTTTATACAAGGTGAAGTGACCCCAGCAGTGGCTATTGATTCCTGTTGACTACTGTGTGTCAGCTGGGCCCATGACACCGCAGATCAGAGGTCACTGGTGGAAATCGGATTGGTGACACCCTGGCCTAGAAATCTCTCCAAGCGCTTTTGCTTAGAAGGCCAATGTGATTCTCACCTAGATTGATTGGTTTGTAGACGCAAAGCGAACCCCCACCCGCTCCAACAACAATGCATTTGAAGAGCTGTAATGTGAAAGCTGCCAATATTTTTGATTCAATCAGGAATGATTTCTAGAGCACCTTGCTTTTGGGCGGCTGAAGCCAGGGAGGTGCAAACTGGGCCGATCCATAAGCAATCTCTGTGAATTATGATTATTTTTGTCTGTTTCTATCAGTCAAATACAGTATAATAATCTAATTGCCATTGATGCATGATCTCGGTTTAAGGTGAGTATTAAGCAAAAGCGTGGCATATGGAAATGAGCTTCTGCATTGACAGGACTTTCAATATTCATGTCAGTCCATGAAGCCATGGTGTCTTTTCCATTTCTTTTTAGTAAACTTCTGAAATATTTGAAACAATCAGGAAAAAAAACACGTCTTTATATGGTAATTGCATTGCGCATATGGTAAAGTTTTGGTTTTTCTCCATTTTTTTTATAAAAATATATTTAATATCATTTGTACACAGTAAAAAAACGTTGGGTTTTCCGTTTAACCAAACTGTTGGGTTACACATATTGGGTCAAAATGTTCGTTGGGTAATTTCTAGAAATAGCATGACTGTAGCCTATTTAAATATTTAACTCAACTGTTGGGTTATTTAACCCAACTAGAGTTTAATCCAATGCATTGGGCTAAAATAACCCACAGTTGGGAAGGTGCTATAGTTGGGTTATTCGTTGGGTTATTTTTAACCCAACAATTGTAAGTGAGTATAATTGACTATATTATGGAAGCTTGTTTCCACCACATAATAATAATAATAAAAAAGGTAATTGTGACGTTTTATCTCACAAGTTGGACTTTTTTCCCTTAGAATTGTGTAATATGAACTCGTAATTATGAGAAAAAAAAATTACAGTTGGACTTTATAACTCAAAATTGTGAGTTTATATCTCACAGTTCTGAGAAACAAATTCAGAAATGTGAGATAAAAAGTCACAATTACCTTTTCTATAGTTCTATAGAGATGCATTTAATTATATGTATAAAAATATATTCTAATAGTTTATATTATAATAAGGTATAGTAATATATTTTAATATAGATACTATTTTAACAGTTTATAATTCATTTTGAAATATTTTTTTAACAAATTGTGAAAATGGAAGACACAAACACTACAGCTTTCTTGAAATATTTATAATAATTATATTCTGACAGTTTGTAAAACTCATATTTTCAGATTTTAATCGAATCAGTAAATCAGCAAATGGTGTGGACACAAACATTAAAGCTTTCATTGAATAACTTGTTCCATGTTTAGGTCAAACTCTCAGCTATTTGCTTTTTTAAAATAATACTTTCCTGCCCTGATGTATTCTCGTGGTCCGTTTTAAATACATCTGATTCCGTCGTTGCTTTAAATTAACAGCCATCTTAAGCACTTGAACAATGATGGAATACTATATGCAACATCCCACAAATGTTATACCAAACTTCCAGTGGTTTATCATTTAATGATCCTGTGATGCTGAAGTAACCCACAATTAAACTGCATGGCAGAAATGCAGAGGACATTAGATATAATGAATGAAAGTGAATAGTAGTGCTCTATCCATATGTTCTTCTCGCGAACGCATTTGTCGCAGTCGAATCTCTGAGGTCATTTGAAATCTCTGGAAAATCCCCAACAAGTTTGATTTAACTGCAACTAGCCATTGGCTTTTATTTACTGTCTATTGCCGGCCAAATGACATCTTATAAAGATAGTTTATTCATAACCAGCAGGAGCTGAGCTTCTCTATGCAGGGGACATTTTTACACGGTCTCCATAAACCTACTCGGCAACTCAGAGAAATGTAAAAATCAATAAAGCCAAGCCACAAGCACATCAAAAAAAACTCCATTTAAAATGGGCCGCGGCATGAGAATTACCGTATATGCTCTGTTAAATGACTGAACTGGTTGTAAGTCTCTTGAGTTCGGTTCCTCAGCTATGCAAAATGAGTAATCAAAGGTTGGAAGTTAGCAAATTTAGCCCCGCGAGTGACGACCGAATCTAACTACACCAGTGTAATTTGCACTCCTCCAGCAAGCATTTTAAAAATCGAAATTATTGTCCGTTTTTAACGGAGAAACCATTGTATCGTACAACGTAATCATATCCGTCCTGATAAAGTAGGGAGCTCTTGATGATACAACAGAATATCAAATCCTTTTCATTTCATTGATATGCACTCACAACATGGAGCGGAGAAAATCAAATCCATGAATTTGCATTTTGGGTACACTTCTACAAATAATACATATCACCACTGATATGATTACAGCTAAATGCAAATGAGCCGGCCAAACTTCTCGGTACAGCTAGGCTCATTAAATTAGAGTAGAAGGTACCAATTTTATGTTGTTTCTTTCGCATCTTCTCTTTATTACTTTGCTATGATTATAGTCTCGGTTTGATTTTCACTCTTAGCTCTGCAATGCACCCAGAGACCAGTGCAAATTCAAGTCAATTGATGAATTTGAATATCACCAAGTGCCCCTTTCCAGAGACAAAGCAAATGAAGGCAAATCTCAGAAGCAGGCTTGTTCGTTTTCTGCTGATGTCTGCTGCTTTTCCAATGATGGATACAGTGTCAGAAGTTACTCGATTAAACGCTGCTTCACACTGCATAGATTCCTATTTAAAAGTCTCAAGACTCGTAATTATTTATTGATGTCTGCTTCAATCTACATTCTACCTCGAGAACGTGGCCTCTGCGCCTGGAAGAACCGGTATGCCATGAGCATCCGTTCATCCACTCCTGTAATGGACTCTGTGGGAAGGGAAGTGTGAGGTGATAGGCCAGCCATGTGAAAATTGCATTTGTTTAGTCCCCAAAGAAAGGAGAAAAACGTATAAAACTCTGAGGGAAAAAAGTTAAACATGCAGAGTTGTCATCTAATAACAACTGTTGTTCACACAAGCTATGGATTTTTATGCTTTATACTGGATGTATGCTACCAGTCACAAACCACCAGCAAAATCATCTGCCGGGAACCAGTTGACGGCCCCAATTGCATTCCAGTGGTTAAGAGAGCAAGAAATATGTCAATTACGTCAATTAAGTAAGGGCTAATGTACTGTCTAACTGCACATTATCCTGCTTATTACACAGCTACTTCCCAAATAAATAAATGGACATGAAATATTGATTTGAGTTGAAATGACTAGATTATGTAAGAAGAAACAGTGCGGAATAGTCTTTGAATAAACTAGCACAGTTATAATACAGTTGATATACAGGATATTATAGACCGCTGGGAATGCTGGAAGCTGTTATCGAACATGATAGTTTGTTGGTAGCTTCTTTAGCTCGTCTCCCCAAAAAAACAAAAAAACATTACCACAGGTCACGCTTAAGATGGTCAAGAACACGATGGTTTGACAACCAGCAATTGACGTTGTTTGGACTGTCTAGAAACTAGTTACCAGTTTCAAAACACAGTCACCATCTTAAGGGGTTCTAATTACAGTTAGCATGCTAACCGCTTAGCGTGCTAATCTACTAATCTGTCATGTATTCTCCACGTTTCAGCATGCTAATCACTTAGCAAGTTGTTATTATCGTTATCTATTAAAATCACATCTGATAGTTCAGCGCAGTCTCATGGCAAGACATCATATAACTGACGTCTTGGGACGTCTTTTGACCATACGTCAACATCCGCCGTTTTAGGCTACCCTTTAACGTCGGTTAGATGACATTATTGGATCCTAACCCTACCCCAGACCTAAACCTAGCCCTAAACCTACCCCGTCACCTAACTTATGTTAAAGGTAAAGCGTCAGTTGTATGACGTCCCAGGATCGTCATGTAACTGAGATTGTAGGGTACCCTAAAATGGCGGATGTTGACGAATGGTCAAAAGACGTCCCAAGACGTCAGTTATATGACGTCTTGGGATGAGACTGTGTTAGATAGTTGAAATAAAATAAAATATAAAATTATATGAAATATTAAAATGTAAATAACTAAACTTAAAAAACCTGAAATAAATAAGTTTAAGGTGCGTTTACACAACACCATTTTCAAATAAAAACCGAAAACTTAAAAAAACTGAAGCGTTTTTTGCCGTTCATTTACACGACAACAGCATTTTGAGTGCCTGGAAATGAAACTTATCGTCCCTGTGTATGTGGATTGTGTGTTCAGTCTATAGTCATGTGGTGTTTCTTTACAAAGTGACATCGCCAACTACTGGCCTAGCATGAATAATACAGCGTTTTTTTTAATCATTTTCTCTGATTCGTGTGAACAGGGATTGTTTTGACAACGTTGTTGCATATATGTAAAAAACACAATGGCAAAATGTTTCTGTTTTTAGTACATCGTCATTGTTTAAACGTACCCACAGTTGATATAATGAAATTACTAAAACTAAAATTTAAATAAAAATACAGCTGAAGAGAATAAATGTTTTTTCAAAAGCATATAAAATTACTTAAACTATAGACAGAGGGAGAACATGCAAACTCCACACAGAAAAGAAATACTATAATAGCATATGAATACTAAAATGTCACTGCCTGGTTAATTAACATATCCAGCCAAACTTCACATTGATTTCCATGCTATATGATATATATTTTCTGGTCAAAGCTACTGATTTTGATTTCATGACAACCAATAGTGTTAATTTAGGCACTACAATAAAAGATACAATATAATATTCAATGTAAATCCCTACAAAACACTAACCCTCAAACAGATGATGTTATTGCATTGTATGAACCATTTCTGTCAGTTAAAACTCATTAAATGGGCCACATGCCGGTGTTTCAAGAGTTAGCCCAGTTCAAACTGTGCTCTTATTGAAAAAGGACATTAATTTTACAGCTGTATGTGTGTAACTACCTTATATGTTTGCACATAGCGTCTACGTTTCTGTATAGTTCTGAATGCATTTGGACTTTGTCAAAAGTTATGGTAACTTTGTCAATTTGCTCATTGCTTTATTCTGGTTCTTTGTTCTTGGATGCGAGTCAAGGTTGGAGTCAGACAGTGCTCAGTGCATTAACTCGGATACAACAGGCCCTCGGGTGAGGCAGAGATGAATGGACCAGACCTGCTCACATTAACCCAATCCAATCCTTCAAATCCAGAATTGAGGGGAAAATGGGTTTTGAATAAATAGAAAATGTGTTTGGAAAAGAGAGGGAAGCAGAATTGAACGGAGGATGAATAAGTAATGTGTCTTGAGTGAGAACAAGTCTTTGGGCGTAAAGTTGCATTGGTAAGGCAATGGATGGTCTTTGAGAACAACCAGGTACAGTTCGATGAAGAATTGCTCCGTGTTGCTATAGGGTGTTCTAAGTGGCTGCTAGGACATTGCTTGGTCGTTCCAGGGTGTTGCTAAAAAGTGCTATGGGTAGTAACTAGGGTATTCTGGGTGGTTGTTAAGGCCCAGACACACCAAACAAGAACTAGCAGTGACAAGAGCCTACTTTGTTGTTGCCTCACGTCTCCTGCATCTGGGCAAACTACCACATTATGTGAGAAGAAATAACTCTCCACACCAGCAGGGGGCAGTAACATACTTAGCTGCGATGGAGTTCATGCCTTCTGCCGTCTGTCTGAAGGTCTGGCTACGCAAAACTTTCCAAGCCAACACATTCTCATCCCAAGACGTCATCTAACTGACGCTTTTGACCATACGTCAACATCCAACGTTTTAGGGTACCCTTTAACGTCAGTTACATGACGATCCTAGGGCGTCATCCAACTGACGCTTTACCTTTAGCATCAGTTAGATGACACGGGTAGGTTTAGGTCTGGGGTAGGGTTAGGATTAGATAGCGTCATCTAACCGACGTTAAAGGGTACCCTAAAACGTTGGAGGTTGACGTATGGTCAAAAGTGTCAGTTATATGACTTCTTGGGATAAGAATGGGCTGTACAAACTGGAAACTAAGCTTGTAAACGAAATTGCATATAGTTAGCAAAAAACAGTATGTGATAAAAGTAGGATGTCCGAATTCACAGTACTCATAAAAGTGTAGGCAAAAAGTGCTTGGATGACCTACTTCTTATTTCCGACAAGATTCTAAGGTGTGCATACTAAGGACACTTTACTGTCCCATGAGGCCATGGGAGATTTATAAAGGCCAGTGAAGTAACGTAACTAACGCTGGTAGGTCACATGATAATGACAACATGGATATTGTAGTGATTCCAGATTACATTCATAATCCTTAAAAGATTAGTTCACCAAAAATGAAAATTAAGTCATTAATTACTCACCCCCATGCTGTACCAACCCCGTAAGGTCTTCGTTCATCTTCACACAAATGAAGATATTTTTGATTAAAGTTGAGAGGTGGATCACTGCTACATAGGCTCCTAAGGGATTGAAACTTGACGGCCATGTGACAACAGTGGCTCAACTATAAGTTTATCAAGTGACGATAATACTTTTTGTGAGGAAATAAACAAAAATAACGACTTTATTCGACTATTCCTTTTCTTCCCTCTGGGCCTGAGACGTGAGTTCAAGAGATTTCCACAACGCATGTGCGAGAATTGAGGTTTTTTTCTACGAAATCTTTTAAACACTCGTATTCTCGTCGCTTGAAAAACTTATAGTTGAGCCACTGTAGTCACATGGAATATTTAAACATTTTCTTCATTGACTTTTTGGGCCGTCAAGTTTCAATCCCTTAGGCAGCCTATGTAGCAGTGATCCAGCTCTCAAATTTAATCAAAATATCTTCATTTGTGTTCCGAAGACGAACGAAAGTCTTACAGGGTTGGTACAGCATGGGGGTGAGTAATTAATGACTTAATTTTCAATTTTGCGTGAACTAACCCTTTAATATTTTTGCTAACTCTTTATTGTGATGCTCCTCAACAGACATTACACTGACTATAAGTAACTTTGCAACTACATGTCAACTTATTCTAACTCGAACCCTACCAGTCTACAAATACTTTACTAACACTCTACTAACACTCTAATGAGAGTTAGTCGACATGTACTGTAGGTGGAACATTACTTATATCAACAGAATGTGTTAAAGGAATCATCAAAATAAGATGAAATCCAGCATGCTTAAACAGCTGATGGGGGTCCAACTAGTGCCAACATTGCAGAACAAATCGCAAAGACTGGCCAATCATGTTGGGTGTTCTGGATGGTTGTCAGGGTGTTGCTATGAGGCTGCTACTGTTTCTAAGGTCTTTTGTAAAGCTGTTAGAGCAGTGCTATGTAGAGTGTTGGTATAGTGGGTGGTTGCTAGAGCATTGTTGTTTGGTTGCTAGGGTGTCGCTAGGTGAATCACTGGGTTTGTACATTTCTGATCACTAAATATGGTTTGAATCTCTGCATTAATGATTGGTTTTGTCTGTTGTCTTTGTGTTTTTTTTTGTCCATCAGCTGAAATAAATGCCTTGAAAATTAATCACACGCCTCTCCTAAACAAATGACAGAATTTGAGGATTTAGAGGATTCATTAAAATTCCAAAGCTGGTTTGTACAGATCAGTAACACCAAATATGCTCTTCGCAAACACTACTAATTACCTTTTCATGCCCATCCATATTTTCACAGTGTTTGCAGGAGTGTTTTTATTTTTCTATGGTTTTCATGTGTTTCTATGCCCTTGAAGTTGTGATGGACTCGAGTCCGCTTCGCTACAATGCTTACTGAACTGCCATATTCATCATCAGAGCTGCATAAAAAAGTGAAATCATGTGTCAATCAACTGAAACTCTTGTTGAAATATAAAGATACACCGAACAAAACCAAATCCATAAAGTTCATAATGACTACTTTCATAGAACAAATGACCGCCACGGCTACGGATCAGATATTCTGCGCTCAGACTATGTAAATTCAGCTTTAAGCATTCTTTCTTTTCACTTTCTGACTAGATTGCTTTTGTATAAAGGGAGAGAGAGAGAGAGAGAGAGAGAGAGAGAGAGTTAGATTTCAATGCCAGCTTCCCATTCAGATAATGATTAAAATTCATAGGCTAGCGGCTAACACCGATTGCTGAGGCAATTTTAGAGCAGTCATAGCTTTCTACCAACAAAATTAATTTGACAGGTTTGCATTAAGGTACCTGATCAATATCCACTTAGAGCGGTGAGTGCTAAACGGAGAAAAATAACTGACCCGTGTGTGTTATGAGATGAAAAAAAAAGGATCTCGGACACTTTTTTTCTCTCTCTCCCTCTTTCGCTCTTAAGCTCGCACCTACATCAGGAGCCCCTGACCTCCAGTCATTGATCGACTGCAGTTAACATGACAAAAAGAGCTGCAAGTTATACACCCACTGTATCTACCAGGGAACAATCAACCTACCTGCACTAAATGTTTGATGGAGTGACCAGCATTACTTGGCCTGTGTACAAGAACAGGGAGAAAAAATGAATTCGCCTCTCCTTACTGGAAAAGAAATACTGTGGCAGTGTTTTGACAGGACATCTCTGTCCATGCATCTTAACAGGCGGGAAAGACAGGAAAGACCGCCGCGTCGGGAAGGGAACGCTGCTAGTTGGCGGTAAACTATCGCTCAAAGGTGTGAAACTTTTTGTTGGGCCACAGTGGCGTCGCATCAACATAAATCAATAGCTGTTTCGTAGCCTTGCCTGACAGAAAGGGCTCGACAAACATTTGACAGGGCTTTGAGAAAAAAGGTTGATGTATACATCGAACAATTACTGCTTTTTTTACCCCAAAATATTCCCACATAAGCAAATTTATTTGTGGGTTTATTTTAGTTTTAGGATTGGTGTTGGTTAATTTGATGTTAAAGGGATATTTCATCATTTAATCGCTCTCATGTCGTTATAAATCTATAGCTGTCTGTCGTTATAAATCTATAGTGACATTTTTTTGTAACAAATTTTTAATGTAATGCTGATTAATCACAATATATATATATATATATATATATATATATACTAAATCTAAACTTGTCTGACTGGGCTATAGCAGAAAAAATTGATCTCTGATTTATTGTGACATTTATTATGCATTTATTGAAAGATTGTTTTAGGTTCACTTAAAAGTAGTATTTTTTAAAGCCTAATAAATGGTCAAATCTATAGCTTTCCATTATACTGTAATGCTGTATGCTTATGCTGAAGTTTTATAGAGACATTAGGAGCAGTTTTTGTAGGCGATACCTTGTTTCATTAAAAGATCAAATATATTTAAAGTATAGGCTTCTGTCTTTATGTTGTTTCTATATTAATTATGGAGTTGAAATGTGAAATTATTACAATATAAAAAGACATTTACCAACTTTAAAAAGTTAGGTGCGGTTAATTGTAACTATTTGTACTATTGTAATCTGACTATATTTTTAAATACATCTATTGACATTGAAATTAAGTTGCATTTTTATTATGGATTACTTATAAATAGACAGATGGGTGTAAATAAAAAGATCTGGACCAGAAAAGTACCACACAACAATCTAACAGTAATTACTAGGACAATAACAGCATAAATAAAGTTATCACAATGCAAAAAAAATAATCCCAATAATCCGTCCAATTTAAATGAACATTTACAGAATGTCAGTAAGCGGGGCTGTGGATCAATAAGAGCAGCCAGTAACAGGCATGGCTGAATGAGCTGTATTAACCTATGGCATTAACTTCAACATTTTATCAGACGTCATTAAGTATTTATTTTCAATATACACACCATTAATTATGAAATCATAATTTGTGTTGCAGAAATGCAAAGAAAACTTAAAAACACGGTGAAATGTCAAAGAGTTTGTTCCATATGTTTATAAGACTAGCAGGCACATACATTAAAACCCTCAAGCATTACCAATATCATCTCAGAAAAATCACATATACACACACACACACACACACACAATGAAGGCGATGAGCCCCCTGTTGTGTCGCAGACAGATTCAATGTGCTGAGAAACAAAGTTCTGTACGCAGGCAGCGAGCTCTGTTCACCCACACCACAAACATAATGGAGCATTAATACACACACGCACATGGTGTATAAACACACACACACATGGTATATCAACTGCACATAATATCATTTATGATTTCTCCTGATCAGAAGCAAAATACTAGTTCACTTCATATAGGAAAAACATGAAAACATGAAAAAAACATGAAAGATTGAAATTGTGACGTTCCCCCTTTTATTTTTTCAATACATGATAAGTTTGTTTTAATATCACGAATCGTAGCTTTGCGCTGGTATTTTTACTTTATTGTTGCTTCTCTGCCCATTTAATCTTTGAACTGTTGCTTTATTTTCATAGTTCACTGAATTGGCAGGGGCGTCTTTTCTGTGCCGAATTAAAAGCGGCCATAAGTAACTTTTACGAGCTAATGCGTGTGGGCATTCGGTGTAAGTGAGACTGAGAGTGAAGCATTGTGGGTATTATGTTTTTTATTGAGTGGAGCAGTCCCCCTCTTTCTGGATGAGAAGCTATTTTCTAGTGGCCGGGAAGTTTTATGTTGCAAGGCTGTGGGAGATAGAAACGCATCCCATCGACCCTGTTGTTTGGACCATTTTTATGATAAAGATATGATCCAGACGGTATTGACACAGACGTTCCATGCCTGGAATAAGCATCACAAGTGTATTAACAGGTCTTACATATCATACATATGAGTTACACCTATTGCTGTGTGTAAATGTATGGATAAAATTGGTAAATGTGTAAAGTTTTAGCCTATTGTTAATTAAACTATAAATCTAATATAAACATCTCTGCTAAGGCAAGCATCACTATATTACTCTCATAGTTAGGAAACAAACTTTTCTAAATGATCGTAATTGTAACAGGTGACAAAATAGAACTTACTTTTATAAAATAATTGACTTACATTAGAAATAGGCACCCAAGTACACTATATTGCCAAAAGTTTTGGGATGCCTGCCTTTACATGCACATGAACTAATGGCATCCCATTCTTAATCCAGCCCAGCGGGTTTAATATTCTTACTCCATAGGGTTTAATATGGAATTGGCCCACCCTTTGCAGCTACAACAGCTTCAACTCAAGGTTTAGGAGTGTTTATGGGAATTTTTTGACACCTGAATTCAATGATTTGGAGGGGTGTCCCAATACTTTCGCCAATGTAGTGTATCTAGAGAATTGGGCCAGTAAGCAACACCCTAAAAACAGTTTAGAACACCCTAGCAACCACATACCAATGCCCTAGCAACCAACCAGAACACAGAAAATTTAAATATTTGAGAATTAGGGTGTTTTCACACTAGTTCTCTTGGTTATTTTGATCCAGACCAAAAAGAGATGATACACTTAGAGTGTGTTCACACTTGGCAGGTTTGATTTGGTGCCTGGTGCCACCAAATCCGGACCGAGACGCTGAAAAGATGAGTCTCGCACCGCTTCCAAACGAACTCTGGTGCGATTCGACTGAAATATGAACACAACACGGACCAAAGACATGTAAACAAACCAAAAACAGGACGTGATGTCACAAGATACAACCCTAAAAAGCAACCCTCCTTTGAGCAGTTGAGAACTTGTGAAGAACTAATAAAATGTGTAAAGGAGTAAAAGCAGAGTCAGGAATCCCTCCATCACACAAACCAAGATCTGCTGCGAGGAGATGCGATTCTGACGCCTGCAATGGGCAACATCGCCACTATGATGGGAAAAAACAGGTATACTTGAGCATTCTGTCTTTTTTGGGTCGCATCTTGTGAATCTTGTGAAGTCGAACCGCACCAGAGTTTGTTTGAAAGTGGAGCGAGACTCATATTTTCCTCTTGTTTGGTGCACCAGGGTTCAGATGGCAGCGTTCACACTTATTCAAGTGAACCGCACTAACAGAGCAATCGCACCAGAATTCGTTTTAATCCAACCAAACATGCCAATTGTGAGCACATCCTTAAAAGTGCACTTCTTACAATCAAACAAAAAAATTTATTGGTTTAACTTGACTTTGGACAGTTCCACATGTTGGACATGAGTTTCCCAACATGAAATTACCATACAGACTCAACTTGTGTCAACTAAATTGAATTAGCCATTGTAAAATTTGTTTAAAAAAACCCTAACTAGTTAGATATTAGAATATAATACTGCAAAAGGAATGGATGTTCAGTCTATAAAATATCATTTGCATACACACTTGTTCTGTTTGGTCTGTTGGGCCTAACTTTTTCCCTGTCACCAATCCATGAATTCACTTGTAACCAATTTACACTTAGTTTAGCTTACCTATGCTACTTTTAGCAGCAAAAATAATCAACAGTATTCCAGTGCGGCACTGGGATTTGCTCCTGTTCCGACAGGAAAGCTCTACCATGGGATCCGGTTTGTATTTGTTGGGTCCATGGCTCAGTAAATTCTCCAGCCTCAGAAGTGATTCTTGATTTAAGCTTTCCAAATTGAGCGTTCATTTTAGCGCAGATTTTCCTTGCAAGTCGTGGAGAATTTGCATACGTCTCTATTGCTACATCTCAGGAGGGGGATTCTGTCCGCAGAGGCCTTCATTTCAATGCTAACATTTGCGGTGAGCAAATGGAAGTGTAGTTTTGAAGATTGGTTGCTTGTCAGATGAAGAATTCCATTACATTTCTGCCTGTTCATTTTCTCAACTCTGTGGCCATGAGGGGAAACACTCTGCAACTTCGAGTCCCTCTCTACCTCGCCACTGAACACAAAAAAGCTCTGAGCAGATAAGATTTAAATTAATTTTACAACACTTCATCGCAACCCTGCCAAATACATCGGTAAAGTGAGCAATGATGGAGTCAAAGCCAGTATTTTAAGCACAGGACTCTTGTAATAACCTTGAGAGGCCCAATTCAATCAGAAGTTTGTATTTATTTATATTATAGTTAGGTGTAGACATGCAGTGTGACTGGCTGAAAATGTCTGGTAATGTACATCAAATCATAATCACATCCATTTTTTATTTTAGATGCAAGTAATCGCGGTTAATTGTGGCATAATTACATTATTAAAGAATAAATTTCATTAGAGAAATGATTGCACTGCTGTGACAGATTACGTTCTGTTTTTCATTTCTGCCTTCAACTGTTTTATTTTTGCAAAAGTGGTTTTACCTCTTTGAACAATGCCGCTTTAGCAGTTAGACGGCAAGTTTATGGCAGCTTGCTTCAATTAAGCTCCAGATCCTGATGTACTAAAGGAGTCAATCTGTTTTCTAAGTATATAAACACCGTGCTTGGAGAAAGAGGGAGCGCAGATGGATGGAGTTTGTGAGAAACAGATGCTGAATGTCAAAAGCAGGATACTGACACTCAGAGAAATGATGCGGTCTCATCGCACACATAACGTGTCGCTAAAGTGACTCTACTTTCCATTCCTGTTGTACTTATTGTTCTGGAAACCATTTGTAAGGCATTGGCTTGTAAAGGAAGCAGAAGAGGGATATTTGATATTCACCATCTGCAGTGTTTGTGTCGAAGTTTTTTATTGACTGAGGCATCGGCTCTGAAGTGAGTGAAAGAGAAAGAAAATCCTTTTGTACTTGTGTGTTTTTTTACTCAAAGAGGATTTCTCTGTGGTTTTTACCTGCTGATTTGAGAACAGAAACAAGAAACAGTTGTGCTGCTTCATATTTTTGTGGAAACTGATACATTATCTCTATTGTAGATATTATAAATTCTTTAATGTCACTTTTGACCAATTTAATACTTTCCTTGTTGACTAAAAATATTAATAAAAATATTAGAGTCTGTTTAATACTGCCAAGTGTGAACACACTAAGTGTAAACACACTCTACGTTTCCTCTCTTTTTGGTCTCTTCTATCTTTTATAGATAGATAGATAGATAGATAGATAGATAGATAGATAGATAGATAGATAGATAGATAGATAGATAGATAGATAGATAGATAGATAGATAGATAGATAGATAGATACTGTGGATGATGGATGGATGGATGGATGGATGGATGGATGGATGGATGGATGGATGGATGGATGGATGGATGGATGGATGGATGGATGGATGGATGGATAGATAGATAGATAGATAGATAGATAGATAGATAGATAGATAGATAGATAGATAGATAGATAGATAGATAGATAGATAGATAGATAGATAGATACTGTGGATGGATGGATGGATGGATGGATGGATGGATGGATGGATGGATGGATGGATGGATGGATGGATGGATGGATGGATGGATGGATGGATGGATGGATGGATGGATGATAGATAGATAGATAGATAGATAGATAGATAGATAGATAGATAGATAGATAGATAGATAGATAGATAGATAGATAGATAGATAGATAGATAGATAGATAGATAGATAGATAGATAGATAGATAGATAGATAGATAGATACAGTGGCGGTTCTACCTTGAATTACGCCCAGGGCGAGACCCCCTTTGAGCGGAAAAAAAAAAAAACCCAACAACAATAAATTTACATTCCGTTCCTTGAAAGAAAAAAAAAAGTTAATATAATCCAGTTATTTTGCTAGATTTTTCTAACTTTAAAGGGAGGAAGTAACCATTAGCACATTGACCTTGAATTATATGCATGCCACACTTTGAGTTTTGACTAGTTAAACTATACTTTGTCATGATGGAGTTTTTAAAAGTAAAAGGGTCAGAGAGTTACTTATTTAGTAACACTATACTTATCTCTTAAATAATTTTGAACAGCTCTCATATTAACAACTATCCAAACTAGACCTAAAATAGCTTTTGTAGCCCTATGCCACTCTTAAAATGTCAGAGAAAAGGACAGAATCAGAGATTATTTAGAAAATAGAAAATTGAACTTTGAATATTATAGGCTACAGTAAAAACTCATAAAGTTGATCATTATGTAAATTATTTTCATTCATGAATATTGACCAACATGATCACATACACAGAATCTTGTTCAAAAAGCCCAATACACAATGAAATCAATTCACCAAGTTAATAACATTAAAGATTTGTTTTAAATGAGTGTCTTTTACCTATACTAAACTTGAAGGTTAAGCTTAACACAAAAAAAGATTTATAAAAATACCTCATATTTCAGCATTTAAATCATCTCTATAAAAAGAATACATCAATAAAGATACATTCCTGACATTTATAATGCACAGTAGCTTATTATTAATAGTAAAATTCGGTCCGATTTCCCAATGGCTGTCGTTGCTATACAACCATGCACTGCGCTCTCCACAATGACAAAGAAGTTTTAGTAATGTATTTCCACCACAGAAAAACGCTTGCTGAAGCTCTGCTAAAAGATTTATTTACGGAGAAGAGAAAAAACACCCAAGTGTGTGGGTGCACGTGCACTTCCATACTGAAAAGTTTATGAGCGCGCCTCCCGCGAGCGCGCAATGAGCGCGCTTCCCGTGCGCCTAATCGCCTATTTGAGGTAACGACCTCCAGCGCGCAAAAGACGCGATACGTGAACTTATCAAGAGACCCCCTTGACATCGCTTCTGTGCGCGGCACTTTCTCAGCAAGCAGGGGCGCCATTGCCAATAATTGATTCGAAATTATGAAAAATAGAAAACCTTCGCGGCACCGAGGATATTTTTTTTTAACTGCTCGTGCCGCCCCCCATGTGACATGAAGAAATGCCGCCCCGGGCGACTGCCCGGTTCGCCCGTGCCTAGAACCGCTACTGGATAGATAGATAGATAGATAGATAGTCAAAAGATTATCAAAGTTTCAACACCTCATAATTTTACATGAAGAACTTCTATATTACTAAACTAACCACTTTTTGTATTTGTTTGTTATAGAAGAGTTCCAAGTTGCTTTATGATAATTGATGATAATGATTTGATGTTCATTGAATTATTTGTGCGTCGCGGGAGACCCGGGGTGAAGTTCTCCTCCCCCTCATCGATGCAGAAGCCTGTAGATAACTGACACGCTCCCATATGCCAAGAGTATAAGCACTGCGCTGTACTGACTGGAGGACTCAAGGCATCCGTCAGGATGATCCATGCGCGCGCAAGGAACAGTCCTCAGGAAGTCAGACTGCAGACCCAACTGTACTCAAGGTCTGTTTACCAGCGCACAGCGGCCACAACTCTCCAAACTGACACGATGACTGAGTTATTTCCTTCTAGACTGCTGTGTTGAACCACTTTGATTGAATCACAGGAAACTGACTGACTGATATGAGGAATTGACAGACTCAAATAAACCATTTGTGCACCAGAGCTTGTTCTGTGAGCTTCTTCACTGACTGACTAGTGGCTACAGCTTCTTCAGTCTCATCCACAGTTCACTCTCTGACCGTGTGATGCATAAACCTTTTCAGAGCTAATTTCTTACTGCGTGTCTTTAGTGAATCCCGACAGTCGTTTTTCAACGCTATAAAGAGGGTTTGCACTAGCACAAGCTGTTAGTAAATCTGGCCCATAAATTGTTGTCCCTCAAATCTGATTGGTTGATTGTAATGTTGTTCCAGGACCAAAAGAGATTGCACTTGGTGACATCAGGATCTGCGATACAATGAACATTTTTTTTTTCTGGAGAATTTGCCAGATTTTCAACGTTTTATGGAATCAGATCTTTCCCAGAGAGCAACATACTGTCGGCCCAGATCCGGCCCACATCTGATATTATTTATTATTTATTTATTTAAACAGGAAAAGATTAAGAACAATCGGGCCTGACTCAGTATAAAACTGTTTTTCAGCAGGTTCCTGTTCCTGGTGTGGGTTGAATCCGCGTGTACCAGATGTGGCCTGGATGTGGGCTGACACTTTTGCAGTCTGTCTTGAAAGCAACACTATCTCACGCCCAATTCGTACGAATTCGACGAATGATTAAAAGGTGTCTAATTTGTACTAATTCGTACGACCTCACTCGTACAAATTGTACGATTTGTCTAAACCCACGTGATGGTTAGGTTTAGGGGCGGGGTAACGGTCATTCGTACGAATTGATACGAATTGACCAATTCGTAAAATATGTACGATTTAGCAAAATTGTACTAATTCGTACGAGTGAGGTCGTATGAATAGTTACGAATTAGCCACTTTTTAATCATTCGTCGAATTCATCCGAATTGGCCAATTCGTAAAAAATATGTACGATTTAGCAAAATCGTACTAATTCGTACGAGTGAGGTCGTATGAATTGTTACGAATTAGCCACTTTTTTAATCATTCGTCAAATTCATCTGAATTGGTCAATTCGTAAATTATGTACGATCTAGCAAAATTGTACTAATTCGTACAAGTGAGGTCGTATGAATTGTTACGAATTAGCCACTTTTTAATCATTCGTCGAATTCGTACGACTTGGGCGTGAGATTGGGTTGGTTGAAAGATACTCAGACTTTGGTTTGAGGCACTTGGTAAACGCAAACAAAACTATATACATTTTTGTCCTCTTTGGGCTGGTTTATAATTGTGGTGTCAAGGATTTCATATTCACCCGGCCTTCATTGGCAAATCACATGATCTTTTCCATGGTTAATTCTTGCACACCGCTCTGCATTACGATGACTTTTTGAACAAAATGTCTGGTTTATAAATCCTATATTGGCTTTTCCAGGCCAAGCGTTGGCTTCTGTTTATTTTCAAAATGGCTTGTTTTCTATTCGACGGTTTGGCGCTTTCGGTGGTAACCACCTTCTGGTGTGTGTTTTGCCCCATGTCGCTCTTTTCAGCTTCCCGCCAACATATGATTAGAGAAATCTCCATGCATGGCGGGACAGATCTATTTCCTCATCTAACGCAGAGAGCCGACTCTAAGCCAGCAATCTAAATTATGGATAAAAACACAGTGTGATGCTTTTGGGAGATATTGTGTGGGCCCGGTGTAATAACACTTGCTATGACCCCTATCATTTTGTCCCACCACATCACGCAATCAGCTTTCGGGGTGGCTGTCACCCTCCATTTCCGTCAATAGGCTTTGCCATTCAAAAGAAATATGACATAGATGTAAAGCAATCTGGCCCGACTCTGGGAATTAATTTGAAGAAGCTGTCCAATGAATCACATTCAGATACTAGGGACATGTTTTCACGTGCCTCATTGTACAATGTCTCTGGCTTGTCAAGGGAAAAAAGACCCCCCTCCCCCTATCACTCTTTTTTAGGGGATTGAATACATGGGAAAGAGGAGCCCAACTTTACATATGCAAAAAGAGTAAGCGCATATTCATTGATGTAGCCAGACACAAAGCAGATGGCACAATCAAAAATGCCATTTGCCTTGTAAGCCACGCACCTTTCACAAGCAACTTTCATCTTCACGTCATCACAACCTGAATATGAAAGCGCCCAAAACAGATGTGGTCATGACCATTGACTAAACGCATCGCATTTGAATATTTTACGTATTTTTTGAACAGCCTTATTTTAGTGCAATCCTTTAGTTCATGCTCAAATAAGAGTGTTCAATAGATGTAATCAAACTGAGGGAAAAATGTATGAGATGAAAGGATGATTTCTGCAAAAGAAGAAAAAAAAGAAGAAGAAATTCATTTCGTCAAACCTACACTGTAAAAAATATTGTTGGTTTAACTTAAAAAATTAAGTAACCTGGTTGCCTTAAAATTTTAAGTTGATTGAACTGGAAAAAGTGAGTTAATACAATCAAGGAGATTTTATCATCAGAAACTCAAAATAATAAGTTATCTGAACTAAATAAATTATTTAAGTTGATTTGACAAAAGAAAAAATGTTGTGATAACAAATCTTGAAAATAAGAAAAAGGATTCAGCTGGATTTGACTTTCTAAACTACCATTTATTGTAACAAGGTATTAAAAAAATATATTAAATTATTTCATTACACAATTAAAAAAAACTGGCTATTAAGACATACATACAGACAGACAAATAGCCAGACAGCCTTGATGTATGTATGTATGTATGTATATATATATATATATATATATATATATATATATATATATATATATATATATATATATATATATATTCTGGTGAAGAAAATGGATGTAATCCAATAGAGAAATGGCAAATTTAATCCAACTTATTAATAGCTGGGTAATATTTAACCTTTAACAAGATATATCTTTCTATATTCTGAAATATTTCACTTTTTTGCAGAGGAAATTTTCAACAAAACAGCCATTGATGGCAAAAAAAATGTAAAAATATTTAATATATTTAAAGAACAAAAATGTAATTAAAAATGTCTCTATATTTTAGAATGTACATTTACATGCACTAATATTACAATAATAAACAGCTATTTCTACAACATTTATATATATATATATATATATATATATACATTTAATACATTTTAAGTGTGCTTAATTTTCAATAAAGTAAATATTCCATATTGCCGGGGCCTAATCAAATGAATTAAGGAAAACGTAAGTGTCATAACATGTTAACAAATTATGTTGCGATAACTCATTTAATTAACAAATTACTTTTTTTTTCAGTGCAGGCGAAGTAAGTAAAATTTATTTATACAGCGCCTTTCACAGACTTAGTCACAAAGTCACAAATACAAATCTTGAATGATACACCCGGTTGAGCATTAATAATCTTGATTATGACCGCTGATCAGAGCGTTTTTAATGTTAGATGCTGTTTTGCAATCACGATGGGGATGTATTTGTATTTGATCTTCATATGCAGATACAGGCAGAGGGTACTTTAATGCATGTCGTGGTCAGAGGTAAACACCCTACAGCAGGGTTACAGGCTGCGTGTGTGTGTGTGTGTCCTGCGAGATGAAAGCCATTGTCATGTTAATGCACTTGGTAGCAGAGCGCCCACACTCGTATTTGAGACGCCCTCTCACTCGACGTCCATCGCCACGCTCGGGCCCGGGCTCTCCACCCCCTAGAGTCTCTCAAACACTCCCTCTGAAATCAAAGAGCTATAGTAGTACTCCAGGCCTCTAAGAGTCGAACCTGGCCGACACACACGCATGAATGCATGCCACCTCTCCTCGATATTCAAAGAATGCCGAGATGCAGCGGCAGAGAGAAACACTTAGAGATAAAAAGGCACAATGGAGAGCGGGCTACAATCAAATTGAGACGCAGGTCGGGACAGATGGGACCCTGTATTAATTGTACGGTGGTCCATTGACAGAGCCACTGCTGGAGCTCCAGCTCTCTGAATGCACTCATACAGGCCTACAGTTCGGATGGCTTTCAATATTCATAACCAAATCATGGCCTGGTACTTCTGGGTTGTTGTTTCTTTTTTTCAAATTAGTCAAGATGGATTTATTTTTCTATTATCTATATTGATGGTTAAGATTAAAAAGCTTACCAAATAAGCTTTTAATGTAATTTTAAACTTCTAAATTCTAAGATCATTTTCAACAATGATCATGAGATTTGTTTTAAAAAAAAAGTAGATTCAAATAAATGGACATCGATGTACCGCTGTCAGTTTCAGTACAGCTTCTCTTTTACTTATGTACAACCTTAGAAATGTACATACATTCCCCATAGAACTGTAGATTATATTGCATTCATCGATTGTATTGTATTGAAAAATTTATATTTTTCAAATTTTATTTAGATGAAATGACTATTTTAGTTTAGTAATGTTTTTATTTCATATTTTGTATTTTTAGGGAATTTTATGGAACTGAATTATATTTATGGAATAGTTATAATCCATTTATTACCTGTTATTCACTTTTTGAACATTGACCTGAAAATGTAATTTCCAACTTAAACTGACACAAATCTTGTTGATGAGTTTTATCTCTTTTTAAAGAAGACACTTGGCAGATTACTGAAGTGAAAAAGGTTTAAATTGAACGTGATATGATAGAAGTTTAAGTTTATTATTATGAGAAATGAACAGAAATACTATGTCATATTTTGTATGAAAAATACAACATTTCCAAGTTTTACAGATTTTCTGCAAGAAAATCAAAGTCATAAATCTGAACAAGATGTGTTTCAAATGCAAACCAAAATAACCAACCATGTAAAAATTTATAAACGACACGTTTACAATGAAAATTCTGTGTATTTATAAAAAAAAAACATTGTTGATTTAACTTAAAAATGAAGTAACCTGGTTGCCTGAAAATTTTAAGTTCATTGAAATGGACAAATTTAGATAATACAATGAAGGAGATTGATTTAATCATCAGAAACTCAAAATATTATGTTATCTAAACTATATAAATTATTTAAGTTGATTTGACAAAAGAAAAAATGTAGTGATTACAAATCATGAAAATATTTTTTACAGCACGTTATTTTTTCAAAATGCAATTTTTGACTGTAAAACTTAAAAATAGTGTACAAACAATTTTCACTCAGAAATTGCAAGTAAATTTTACAATTAATTACAAAGAAATGGCAAGCAACATTAAATAAAACAAAATCCAAGTACAGAAAAATATATTTTTACAGTGCATCGTGTAAAATTACATTTGATTCTTCAGCAATTTTAAATGTAATAATGTAGCAAAATTATTTGACTGAATGAAACAGAATCATCATGATGTATTGCATCATAAACTAAAGAATCATAGTTTAATTCAATTGTTTTCAGAGCAAAGATGTATGCCCTTACATATTATTAACCTATTATAATGTTTCAATCAGGCTTTGATTCTATTTTTCTGTACTGTAGTTCTTCATTCTGGTCATTATGTCTTGAAAGTGAGAGTTACATTCACAAAGAATGCCATGTTTTGAACTTAACCCTCAATTAGAGAAGTGCACCAACTTACCTAATGAGCCACGCAGTTCGGCAGATGCCTGCGACTTTATTCCCAGTGGGTAATCGTCTTACCGAAATATATATCAAATTATTTTTTTGATCTGTGTCGGCGTCATGACAGAACATCCCCTCTTAAACTTTTAAACCAAAGCAAGCATACATATCAAACACCCCCCCTGCTCACTTCTCATTACTTTACCGGAATTTGAGTTGAGCAAAAACAAATAAACAAGTTGCATGAGAAATATTACCGCATTATAACTATCATTAGTGATTTCTTTTTTCGATAATAACTTATAAAGACGCAATGCCAGGGTTCAGTTTCAGCACTAGAGTAAGAAGATTAAAGTTTTATTCGATTCACTCTCCTTTTTAAACATGCTGTTGTTTTGAAGTTTTTTACTTTTAAAGGTTGCTTTTGACTTTTGTCCTATTTATTTTTCATCTCCAATTCACTTTTCATCAAATTTCCATTCCTTTTTTTATAAATGGAAAGCTTTAATACTTAGATTTTCTTTTCCACGATACCACTTTCCCTCAGATCCGGCCTTGAGCACTTCTCATGCTGGATTTGAAGTTTTAGCTAAATGGATGGTTGATGTTTGCGTGTTAAGGGATTGAACACAATGCGAAGCAAAAGTCAAAAAGTTTAAGAAGATGATCAGATATTAGGCCTTGTTGTGCCTTCTGTCCGCTCATAAAGAAAGTGATTTCGGACGAACGGCTCTTAGTCACACTGTGCAGGGCTCTTGAAAAGCGGCTCCCGATCTGGACCCCCAATCATGAAATTACACAGGGCGTCTTAAAGAGCGAGGTTAAAGATTATCTGAGGATCGTGCAATGCATTAGCCACTCCAAACTCTCCACAAAGAAGCTGTGGTTTTCACTTTTCATAATTAAAAGAGTGTTTTTATTCTTTGCTTGATAAGTACTTTGAGAAGCTTTCCCTGTCCCGGCCTAAGATGATTATGATTAGATTGTTCATTGAAACGGGACAAAGAGGCCGTCCGAGAACAGATCTTTGAAGAGTAATCCACCGGCTTCAACTCATACGGTAGTTTGAATTTCTGCGAAATGCTTTACTGGGTATATCGTATCACTTCAATCCTGATTTTAAGTAATCTGTCATCTATTTACAGATTCATTTTTTGCAAACTTGAATGAGCTTTTAAAGTTCATATGTACTGTAATTGCATACTTGCATTTTTCAGTCAAAAAGCCAAGTTTTTCATTCAAATACCAAAAAACACTAGTGAGATGACGTTGATCAGGCCAAAAGGCAGTAAAACAAAAGGTTTTTCTTGCCGTTGTAGTTAAATGACTTCACCTTCACTCACACACAGCTGTGTGAGGTTCTGGAGAAAGATTCACAGTGTGTGTGGGAATGCAGATGGCGGCAGCTGCACGGGATGCTGTGTATGGATTTGTCTTCCTCTATAAGTTCAGTGATTTGTCTATTTCCCTTGAACTGAAAGGAAGCATACGTTATGCTGCCCGAACATACGTCTGTAAGCAAAGTCTTATTTCCTTCGGCATGCGTTTTAGAGGTTTGAAGGCAATAAGGTGACACGAATAGTCAATGCGTTTTGCTACTTTAAAAAAAATGCTGGGTTGTTTCAACCCAACTCTGGGTCAAACATGGACATACCCATCCGTTGGGTTACATTTTAAAATAACTTTATAACCCAATGTTTGGGTTTGTTCATATTTGACCCAAAATTGGGTTAAAACAACCCAGCATTTTTTAGAGTGTAATCAAAATCAATTTTTTTTCAAAATCAGCATTTTTTATGCCATGTATTTGATCCCAATGTGACTTTTGTACCCAAATGATTATCTATAGAATAGAATAGAATAGAATAGAATAGAATAGAATAGAATAGAATAGAATAGAATAGAATAGAATAGAATAGAATAAATCTTTATTGTCCACCGGGGTGGAAAGGTTTATTCTATTTATCTATCTGATACCTGAAAACTGTGGTTCGGTATATTTGGCTCACACTCTAGATTAAGGCCGTGTGTCCACCAAAACGTTTTTCCACGCGCCTGGTGTATGTTTTCAATTGTTTTCAATGGGAGCGCTGCGTTTTTTAACCGAGGCGCTGAGCGTTTTTTTTCATGCTGAAGAGCCGAGCGCCCGGCGTTTTTACTGGTCGCTGGGAGTTGAAAAATGTTCAACTTTGGATAAAACGCAGCGCTCATCACTGTCAGTTCTTACCCAGCCGTCCAATCACAGTGGAGGAGGGGTGGGACTAGACCACACTGACCAACAGTCACAACATTCAAACTGCTGCATATATTCTGTATCATAGCAACGAAACGTCTCAACAGAAAAAACGCTGCGCTGCCAAAGCGCTCTCAAGCGCCCAAAGCACGACGTCTTCAGTAGAGCGTCTAGCGTTTTCAGCTGGCTAAAAACGCTTTGGTGGACACACGGCCTAAGGTTCTTTTTTGGAATCTATGGTTACCTGAAGAATCATTACATCCGTGGAAACTCTTAAAAATAAAGGTTCCAAAGGGATTTTCACATATATAGGGGCGTTCGCACCAGAGGAATGGTTTCATAGTTCCTATAACTATTGGGAAGAACTCGTTTTTTGGTGTTTGCACCGCAGGACCTGGGAACCATTTTGGTTATAGGAACGGCTTTGGGGGAAACTAAATTAGCTCTTACTTTAGAGTAGGCTATAACCCAGCTCAACAGGAACTACCAGTAACCAAGTGTATGTTGATTGACCAAACGCATGCCAAAGGAAACACTGGTACCCGCCATTTTTAAAAAGCTGCGTTAACAAACACAGTTTACTTATATTTACTCCACAAACTAATTCCAGGAACAGCGATAGATGGAGTGACGCTGAAGTCCAGGCACATATCAACCTTTACTCTAAAGAGTTGTTGATGTTGTTGAATGCGGTGCTTACATGATGTCGCTGACGGCCATCTTGCGTCACTTCAGAGTTCCTATAGCCGGTGCGAACGCAACAGCGCAGACTCATCCCAAGACGTCTAATGACTGACGTCTTGGGACGTCTTTTGACCATACGTCAACATCCGCCTTTTTAGGGTACCCTTAAACGTCAGTTAGATGAGGTTATCGGATCCTAACCCTACCTCAGACCTAAACCTACCCCTAAACCTACCCCGTCACCTAACCGACGTTAAAGGTAAAGCGTCAGTTGTATGACGGCCCGGGATCGTCATGTAACCGACATTTAAGGTTACCCTAAAAAGTCGGATGTTGATGTATGGTCAAAAGACGTCCCAAGACGTCAGTTATATGACTTCTTGAGATGAGACTGTGTTAAACGCAACCAGGGAAATTACCTTTGGGGGAACATTTGGTTCCCGGGGGACCGCCCTGGTGAGTAGTTCCTATAACTACCTGGTATAAAAGCCCTTAATGGCACAGAAGAACCATTTTTGGTTACCCAAAGAACATCTCAGTGGACAGTTCTTAAAAGAAACATTTTTTTTTCTTCTTTGTGTGAAGAACATTTGGGAAAAAAGGCCCTTTTTCCACTATAAAGAGGTTTTGTGGAATGGAACGTTTTCAAGGATGTTAAAGTTCAACTGAAGAGCCTTAAAAAGTGTTGCATTATTCAATGTGTTAAGTTTCGACTAAAACAGGAAGACAGGGCGGGACATATCAAGAAGCTCCTCCCTCTTTTTATAATAGCCATTAGCATTTCATTTAAATCACAGCTCGGCCAAAGTTGAAACTCTGGCATTAGACATACGGCATTCAAAACAGAGCTGTTCTCCTAATGTCCTTCATATCACTTTATAAAACAGGATTCAGTGGAGAATTCAAATGGTTCCGATACGTTTTCTGGTCTGGGGCGACGCGATCAAATGATCCGCTCTGTGTATCGTGTCTCTGGACCGGAGCTGTGACAGTTCCCGTGATACTAACCTGAAACCAGACTTCATTCGCCCCAATGGAAAGCATATTTACACTGTCTGAATCGCTCCCTATCCCTTTTATAATGCACAATGTGCCTCTCACCATGTAGAAAACAGTAAATGTAAAGAAGTGACCGATTTTAGTCGCCTCTTCAACATCTATTTATAATGTAGAGGGCGGGGCTTCAGATTCTAGAGCATTTGATTGGACAGAAAATCTGATGAGAAGCAGAAGTACAGAGTGATGTGAGAAAGAATGTACGTTTGAATGCTTATATCTTCTAAATGTTTCAGAGCACACTAGCTTATAAATCACCTCAAGACTAAGATATTCATATTAAAAGCAAAATGAAAAATCCTTCAATTTGGATTTCATGGGGACTTTAATGTCATTGAACCATAAATGCCTATGTTTGTTATTAAGCGTGCATTCCACAAAGGTTACTTTTGGTGGAAAAGGGTTCTTTAGGTTACTCAAATATTCTTTACACTAAGAAAGATGTGGCCAATTTAAGAACTGTTCACTAAAATGGTTCTTTTATGGCATCACTTCAACTAATCCTTTATTTTTAAGAGTGCACGGTTAAGGTCTGTAAAGGTCGGCTTCAGCGTTTGCCGGCCATGAAACAGAAAGTCAGCCGCACTGGCCCTGTTAATATGGAGGTGGCGTTCAGATGGACTCAGTGCAAGTGCAGGATTCAAAGCGAAGGTTCTGGCTCCCGGCACATCCCGGCAAGCGTGACTCCCCTCTCCCCGTGTCTCTCTCTCTTGAATGCTGCATCTGCAAGAACTTTATTAAGGCAAGCGAGCGGTGTTATGCATCTCTGTTTGACACTTTAGAATTACAGCACAGGTGTTTCAACTTAAAAGGGTCTATTCATTCACGCCAAGCCGAGTGACAAGCAGGACCACAGGGGCCGCGGGAGGATAGACGCGATACAGGCAGGCGGCGGAGCGCTCGTAGGGTGTTTGAATGGATGATCGGTGAAAACAGTCGCCCCATACCCAGAGGGATCAGACCCAATGATAGTCTTTCTGCGGCTGCTTAGAACATAATGCATGTGCTATTGGGCCAAAGTGATAATGTGCTTTCTGTATTCCCTGCTCTCCCTTTATCTGGAGGAATGAATCAAATAAAAGAAGAGAAACACGATTTTCGACCCATTGCTTTTGATTAAGTGATTTAACATGCAGAGTTCCCAGGCTCGGCAATATCTCTAATGGTCTGGAAAAACAGGAGAGAGAGAGGGAGGCGATAGGAAAGCTTTGGTCAGCCTTGCGCAAGGAACATTATCCAGGAGTTTGTGTGTGGGGGGGGTGGATGTGGAGGGCGGAGGGGTAGCTGTTAAGAACTTTAAAATTTGCCCTCTTTGCTTTTTCAAAGGCTAGTTGGTGTATTATGGTTAAGTCGGCTTTGGATTTGTGAAAGGCTTTTAACACACCCCCCAAAAAAACAAAACAATACAAATGCAGCAAATCTTAGGAAACTGAATGATATGCTGTTTTTGATAATAAGCAAATCCAATATAAGGAAATAATGAATCCATCAAATGTATTATGAATCTTTTATGTATGATTTATTGGTGCCACAACTAATAGAAAGTCTTAGTGCAAAAAAGCATTTATAAATATAAGACTGGTTATTTCAAGATAAACGTGCAACATCTTTCATAACGTTACAAATGTGTGCTGAACACAATTTGTAGCAGTATGATACTTTCGCTTGAAAAATTGCAGGTAAATTTCACAAATTATGACAAATAAATGGCAAGGAACACATTAGACAAAGTGTGAATTTTTGTAGAAAGTCTAAAATTGTTTTTTTTTTTTTTTGTAAAACGTACTCCAATAAACTTACTATTAAATATTAAAAATATTAAATACTAATTACTATTAAACTTCTTCTTAAGTAAACTGCTTAAGTAAATATACATTTTTAAATGTAGCTTATCAGTTTTTATTTGTGGCGCTAAGAAAACACAATCAAAAGGATAATTACATGGTTATTAAATGAATAACATTGTAATAACAATGTAACTACAATGTAACTTTAGTCCTGCTAAAGAGCACAAAATTAGAAAATTATTCACATACTTTACTCAGATAGCATAAAAAAGATGGTCAAAGACTAGTTATCGACCTATAATGTTGTTTTCCATCAGTTTTCATGTGTGAATTCCATGCACAACATCCAAAAAAACAACTTTTCTCTACAGGCAATTATTACAAGTGTGTCGAAAAGAACATTACCGGTAATTATGGCAGGCAATAACTGTAATGATCAGAGCGGGACCATTAGAATGCAGAGGAGCAATTAGAAGTTAATCAACTAAAAGGTGGTGAATAATTATAATAGCAATCGAGAGGTTCCTCCCGGACGATACGCCCCGCTCTCTTTCGAAAACGCTGCAGCAACGTTTGCCAAGGACGCATTGCCACAGCTGATTCCAAGCTCAATTTTAATTTTAAAGCCGTTTATGTGCTTTTCCGCTCGCAGCTGAGCTTAATGTCTCTGATTCGCTCTCAAATGAATTGCAGGGGATATTTACAACTGAACCGCAAGCTACGTCTACTTGTCTTTGTGTTTTCCCAGCCCTGCAGAGGAAGGCCATACAGTAATTGCCATGCATTTGAGATGATACGGGTTGTTTGTTTGGAAGTGGCTCTATGTGTGTGTGTGTGTTTGTTTGTAAAAGTGGAGTTTGTTTGTGTCATATATCTCCAATGAGACTGAACCATAGGCTGCTGAAACTCACACACGCGTGTACATCCGCGCACACGGTACTAATGGTCTGTCTGACAGAGGTAATAACTTGTTGTGTTTAATTGCACTTTGTGTATGAGGTAAAGAATTGACTAATTAAGAAGAAGTAATCAGTGCAGCGGCACTAGGAAAAGCCCATCAATAATTAAAGCAGGGAATGCATCAGTGTTCAGTGAAATTAAACAAGAGAGAGTGTGTAAACAAATGCAAAAGAGCTAATAAGGGCCAAACACAGATATGCAGTGTGTCTCAAAATGTGTCACAATCCATAAAAGAGCATGCTCATATTGCATTCCCAGGTGTTACAGTGAACATTAGCGGAATATTTCTCCGTAAATTATTGTCATGGCACTGCAAAGTTTCAATAGCAGCATGCTAAGCACGTTAGTTAAGGCTAAAGTAAGTTACTATTTGGTACAATAGTTAAATGGCACATATACTGTATAGGTATCTCTATTGTCCCCTACTAAGGTTTGTCACTGCCAGCAATACAATAACACACATTTAAAGGGATAGTTCACCCAAAATTTTTAATTTTGTCATCATTTACTCACCCTCAGGTTGTTGCTCACACAAAAAACGCTCCAAAAGATGCTTTCCAAATAACACAGTCTCATCCCAAGACGTCATATAACTGACGTCTTGGGACGTCTTTTGACCATACGTCAACATCCGCCGTTTTAGGGTACCCTTTAACGTCAGTTACATGTCGATCCTGGGATGTCATACAACTGACGCTTTACCTTTAACATAAGTTAGGTGACGGGGTAGGTTTAGGGGTAGGCTTAGGTCTGGGGTAGAGTTAGGATCCGATAACGTCATCTAACCGACGTTAAAGGGTACCCTAAAACGGCGGATGTTGACGTATGGTCAAAAGACGAGACTGTGCTGTTCCGACAGGTGTTTTACCATTCGTTGTAAAACTGTAGACCTATTTTTCCGAACGCCTCACAACCGTACATTCTTCCGTTGAGAGCTTGAATAATAGACACTCCAGCCCAGTTGGTGGCGATAATGCACCTTTGTCAATTGCAAGCAAACCACTTGTATAGTGTAGCCTATGATACCGCGATTGTATAAGACTACAGAAAGAATACAAACAACCCCATTTCCGTTTCCGGCGGCTGAGTAACATCACAGAACATACAATATAGTCAATGGAGTTGTACAAAAACTACGATAAAACCTGTTGGAAAGCATCTTCTACAGCGATTTTTGTGTGTGAGCATATCAGTGAACACCCCAGACCACCTGGTGAGTTTCACGTCTTTGTAAACTAAAGTTTTATGCGTTTTATAAAGGATTGTTCCTGTGCAACCATTGTAGAGGTATGGGGGTGCTACCACAGAATCTGAAAATTCTCTGGACAGCAGCATTTGTCTAAAAAACAATCTTAACCATTCAATTTCATCAGAAACGATCTTAAAACAGGGTTTTAATTGTAAAATACCGAACTTGTCCTTTAAGTACTGTGCACACTTACACACTTACAGTACAATGTAGTATACTGATAAGAATTTTTTATGAAATATACGGAAAAAAATGCACTTTACCGTAACATTTAGGGTTTTACATGACTACTTAAATTGACAGTAAAAAAAATATATATTAATCTGATATTATTTTAATATTCTAACCTTCTAAAGTACTAAAGTCTATTTTGCACCTGACATAACTTATAACAAAAGCTAAAAAGAAACATAATTATTAAAACAAAATACAATGTGTCATGCCTGGAATTGTGAGAATGTCAGTTTATAGTTTTTGACTGTAAAAATAAAAAAAATGACCTAGTTACATTGTTTCAAAATCTGTACATTAAACATGTGTTTTACTGTGAATTTACATAAAATGTCCATTAAGTTATCTTACAGTTTTTCACCATATATAGAAGGGGAATTTGTTTTTAACCAATTAACAGGTAGCATTTTAAATCAAATTAAAAGAGATAAGTTAACAACCATTGTACTGAAAACTACTCAACACTCTACTCAAATAATATTTTTTTTCAATAATTCATATATCTCATAATCTTTTATCAAAATAACTTCTTCCTCTTGCAGTTCATCTCTTCTCTTCTCTGATGACATGTTTACTGGAGTGAGGGCGGAGCAACCTGTCACTCACATAAAATCCACCAATAGCAAACCACAACCAATCAATTCCACATGGACAAAATCAGGTCCCGCCCTACATTTCTTCTCGTTGGAAAAGCTCTTCAGGGAAGATAAGACTATTGCAACTTCCGTTTCAAGCGATTTACGATTTTGCTCTATTTCTGGGTCTCTGATTAAATGTGAGATTGATGTGAATGTCTTAACACAAAAGGTCAAATTTTCTTCTTTTTATTTATTTATTTTTTTTATCCATGTCAGCTCGAGTGCTGCTGTCATTAAAGCAAAGGGGATTTTTTGGCTGGTAAATTAATTTTTAAATATAATCAAATCAATCACACAAAAAATAAAAGCATTTCTGCTAGTCAGAGTTAGCTGTGCTCAACAGCATTGGCATTTCTGTACGTACTTGTGTAGAGTCTGGCCTAAGACTGACATCAGAGCAATATAACGTCTGGAGTGTGTGTGCGTTCACCCGTGTGTGCCGCTATAACCCAGAAGGCCATCTCACCTGCGCTCTCTTGTCATTGAGTGTCCGTTTTCCACCCACTGATCAATGCTAATTGTCATTTGAGCGTTTATTCTCTGCTGTTAACGCCCCCTCCCCTTCCTCTTGGCCCCTCCAATTTGTGCGGTCCTGTTAAAAGTAGTTTATAGGTCCGTTTGGCTGGGGGACCTGGAGGGCAAGAGCTTAATGAATCTGTCACGGGCCGCTCTGACTGACACGACAGGGTAAGTGATACATGCGATTGCGATTGACTCCCTAATTACTGCAGCGGTGATGTCTAGAAGGACGTCAGGGCCAGAGGTTAATAGTGCTGGACAGCTCTTGCTCTCTCTCTCTTTTCCTCTCTCTCTCTCTCCTGCACCAGATTGCTGTCGATAGCAGCCGTGGCGCCTGTCAAGGCCACGGTTCAGACCTGATCAATCAGAACGCAACTGGCCTGTTTGACTCCCAGTGACTGACAGCTGGCTCTATTGCCATTTTATTTCCTTTACTTAGACGCTGTAAACAGTTTGATTAGCTTAGTCAAATTCAATAAGCTAGCTGCAATAAATCCTTTTGTTTGGCTGGTAAACATTCACCTGACGTGTAATTTAAGAACAGCTTTGAATAATCGCTTTGCCTCAACACCAGTACTGACGAAAACTACTTTTCAGCTCAACTGTTTTTAAAACAGAGTGAGGGACCGTTCACACTAAGAATGAGAAGACTATAGGTAAGGACTATAGGTATTCAACCCCCATTTAAATCAGGTTTATTGGAATATATACTGACTATCAGCTGTTTAGAGTTCAAATAAATCAAACAAAAGTAATTGAAATAGCTCAAAACAACAAATCTTTCCCCATGTTCAACAGAAAATGCAATATTTAAAGGAGTAGTTCACTTTTAAAAAATCTTTTGCTGATAATTTACTCACCCCCATGTCATCCATGGTGTCTACGTCTTTCTTTCTTCAAACTAAAAGAAATTAAGATATAGGATTTTTCTCCATATGATGGACTTCATTGGGAACCAAACGGTTCAAGGTCCAAATGAGAGTGTCAGTGCAGCTTCAAAGGGCTTTAAATGACATCAGACGATGAATAAGGGTCTTATCTAGGACCCTTCGAGTCATGACTCGAAAAAAGATTTGTTCATTTTGATGAACGAGTTCAAACAGGAGAGTCACGAACGCTCATCACAGAACAGAGCTAGGCGAGCATTTGTGCTTATAAAACTTAAACTTTTTTATTTATTTTTTAAATGACCGATCGCTTCGTTAGATAAGACCCTTATTCATCGTCTGGTGTCGTTTAAAGCCCTTTGAAGCTGCACTGAAACTCTCATTTGGACCTTGAAGCGTTTGGTTCAAGGTCTACTTTAAATTAGAAACTTAAAGTTTTTTTTTAAAAAAAAGAAGTTTCCTCAACACACAGCACAAGTGAGATGATAAAAAAATGTATCCTGTGGTGGTCAATATTGCTTAGGATATTTATTTGGAACTGAAGTGGTAAAAATGGAGCTGAAGTAAATAAAATGATAAGCTATTAAGCTGTAATATGCTCAGGTTTATTAAATGCAGGAACACAATACTCTTTCATTACCCTTTTCTTAGCCATACTTCATTTTTATGAGTTTGCTGTTGGTCTAACTGCCGTTTGATAAATCTATGTGTCAGTGATGCGGTTGAGGACAAAAGCGGCGCGCCTCATCGTAGTTTAGTTAATCATAGAAAGAGCTCACCCTGGGATCAACATGAATGGGACATTCCCTCTGAAGTTATCGCTCTTGAAGTGGGCGAGTCAGAATTGAGGACAGAGGATGAAGGAGGACAAGCAATAAAAAAAATGTTGGGTAATGACAAAATATATCAATAGCAAACCATCACTAACATAAATTAGTGTATTATTAGCGGTGTTTGCAATACTATAATATGCATTGATACTATAATATATACTACAACTAATATTTTTTTAAGTATTAAACTGTTCAAAAACAGAAGTTTTATTTTGAATTAAGTGAAATGTTTCCCCAGTGTAGCATCCATTATGATATCGTTATTATCCTGCATAATCCAGTCGACCCTTGAAAAAAAAAACAGCATTGTCTGCTGGATTTGAAGCCATCTAAGATTAGATCAGTGTATATGGTTCTAAGTAGGCCATACTAACATGCTGCAAGACAAGGAGCTGAAATACTTTTACTTGTGAATACCACAGAGGAAGACAAATAATTAAGCAAATTTTCCCGATCCTAAACGTTACAGTTTTTCAATAGCCTGAGGCGGCAAAATGCGATTAGCAAAAGCGGGTTAGAACCCTAAAAAGGGAGAGAATGCTGGTGATATAATTGAACAAACACAGATGCCCCAGATAACGTGTGCCAGGCGGCAGGCGCTGTCATAAGGGAGATCACAATGAAGGAAACAAGGCGTTAATATGCCACAAAACACCCAACAACTGATGTGAAAATGTCTAGAAACAACTGTTAGGCCTTAAAATCAGGACAGAACCTGATTATAAACGACAGTAGTAGCACAGCCTGTTAAGCTAAACAATAAGGGATCAATGATTAAAGGGAGAGTTCACCCAAAATTAAAATGCCACTATTTACTCACCCTCATGTTGCTTGCGTGACTTTCGTTCTATTGTGGAAAACAAAAGGAAGCGTTTTTCAGAGTATTAATGCTGCTCTCTTCTATACACTGAAAGTGGATGGAGACCATCATTAAAGCCTTATTAAGATTGTCCACATGACTAGTTGTCAGGATTATGCTTTGTGTTTGTTTCTGTCCTTGTGACCTAGTTTTCAAGTCTGTGTCCTTCTCAGGTCACCTGTTCTTAAATAACTAGCTCATTAGTTCCCTCATTTGTTCTTCTATATTCCCTTTTAGGTTCTGTTCTTTGTCTGGTCTTTACGTTGATTTAGTGGACGTGTTTTCCCAACCCGATCTCACGGGAATTCGTATGAATTTTACGAGGTGGCTAATTCGTAACAATTCATACAACCTGACTTGTACGAATTCGTACGATTTTGCTAAATCGTACATATTTTACGAATTGGATAATTCGTATGAATTCGTATGAATGACCTACCCCTTACCCCGCCCCTAAACCTAACTATCATGTGGGTTTAGACAAATCGTACGAGGTCGTACGGATTAATACGAATTAGCCACTTTTTAATCATTCGTCGAATTCGCACGAATTGGTCGTGGTAGGTCTGCCTGCTCTGCTTGTGTTTCTCCTATGTGGATTTATTAAAGACTGTAGATTAAGTATTCTCCTTCATCATTTATATAGCTACATCATGATAGAAGACCAGACCAATACAGTGGTCATTACAGTGGTCATTTTTGTGTGTTCCCCCCTTTTTGTTGTCAACATGGCCCTGATCGGATTTCACCATCAGGCTCGCGGAGCCCACTTGTCTCACTCCACCTGACCCAGAGCCCAGTCAGCTTTCACCCCATCCGATAGAGCTACTGTACGGCAGATCTCTGGAGCATGAGTCTGTAAGTGCCAGTAAGCCCAGCGACACGTCTGACCAGGTGTGCGAGTCCCTGAGGAAGAATGAGTGGAGATACATCCCTGCCCACTTCCCCACTGCTGTAAATGAGCTACTCAGGTAATATTTTGGATTTATTTGAGGGAAATACTGCCTTTGAAACTCCCATTACCATAGGTCCTGCCCCGTGTCTAGAGTTTCCTGTGTTTCCAGAGCGCCTGCCCTGCCTCCCTCAGCCAAAAATTCATAAGCCCTTTCTCCGCTGGTTCCTGTTAGTCCCTTGGCTCATCCACAGTTGTCCCCCTGTAGTGTGGCGGATTCGCCTTAGGACCCAATCCCGAGTTTCGCCTTGGTGTAAGGATCCCCCGTCTCCATCACCAGCCACATGGCCTTGGACTCCACCTCTGTCCTCTGACCAATTGGCCATCTGTCTTGGTTCATTCCCTCAAATCCACCATGGCCCATCATCCCACAAGGCTCCCTCGTCACCCCGTCTCCACCTTGGTTAGACATCACCCTGGATCAACTGTGTAATTCCTGGATTCTGGTTGCACATCTGCCCTCCATCCCTTCAGCTTCAGGCTCCACCTTCCCGCCAGGTCCACCCTTATCCTCGGCCACACTGGCTCCACTGTGGTCTTCCGGATAACTCCCTCTGCCTCTGTCCCATGAGCCGTCAGTCTGGCTCTGTGTCTCTTCAGCTCCTTCTGGGTCTCCGCCATGGCCGGCTTTCAAATCCCTTAGCTCTCAACATCTCTCAAAAGCCAATTCAATGTTGATTCTGGTTTTATTACGAGATTTGTCACATTCTCTTTTTGCCAGCAGATTCTCCTCTGTTTTGTGTTTTGTTTTTAATTCAATAATGATTCAATGTTGATAAGATATTTATCTGCTCCATGTCAACCTTTCTCACTCATTGTGACAGCTAACCTCTGCCACACCATACACACATCAAAGTAGCCAGATAATTTTTTTTCTCTATTTACGGATATGACAAGACAGCCCGTTCTCACCCCAAGACGTCATATAACTGACACTTTTGACCATACGTCAATATCTGACATTTTAGGGTACCCTTTAACGTCATTTAGATGACGCTATCTAACCCTAACCCTACCCCAGACCTAAACCTACCATCATCTAACTGACGCTAAAGGTAAAGCGTCGGTTGGATGACGCCCTAGGATCGTCATCTAATTGACGTTAAAGGGTACCCTAAAATGTTGGAAGTTCATCGTATGGTCAAAAACGTCAGTTATATGACGTCTTGAGATGAGAATGTGTTGGACAAGACACACAGGCGAGTGACGTACGTACACAATTTCCTGTGAAAACCATCGTGACAGGTCTAAAATATAAACACTAGGCTTACCATGGTAAATCATGGTAAGACAAAAACATGTTTTGGGAAAAGGATTCAATGTGACAATGTGATTCGAATCATTCATGAATGACCCACCACTATGGTGGGTCATGTAAATTTATGATTGACTAATCAAATGAATGATTCATTTTAACTCCAGCAGACTTTTCTTACATTAGATAAATATTGTAATTTGTCACTGCTTTTAGCTTGAAGAGAGAGAGAGAGAGAGAAAGTAAGACCAGCTTGCTGTTAGGGGTGCTGATTTATTAGACACTATGAGTTGCCAGATCCATGACCCCTAGACGGCATGCCACGTGCCGGCCCATGGCTGCCCCTCCCTGACTAAAGCTCCTGGCTGCCCATCACTCGTAGGGATATGAGTTGCAACGGCGACTGGGGGCCCTTGTCCTTGGGTTTATAGGCTCGGAGTTGTCAAATAGTAAGCCTCCAAAATCAATTTCAATCAGCATGGAGCGTAATATTATCAAATGTCAAGTGCAACCAGGTTCTGTGCTTTGAAAATTATCCTTGACAGCCTTTTGGTGACTTAATTAAGTGCACAAAAAGAGAAAAAAAGAAGGTTGTGCGGGGTGATGGGAGGGTAAAAAATCAAAATATCTCAATCGGCTCCTCTTTTTTGAGCTTGACTGGTCGTATTGACATCTTGCAGAATGATTGCCTCTGTGGGGAATGTACATAGAGAAACGAAAGGGGTGAAAAGGGGGAGGGGTGAGGTGGTTTATTGATGGGGTCTTCATCGGCCCTGGCTTTTCCTGATATTGAAATGATTCCATCCAAATAAATCATGTTTCGATTTGTTTGTAATTGCAGCCAATCGATAGTGGCCCCAGGACAGACACTTGGGGAACACCGTTATCCAACCACAAGGGATTTGATGTCCTGAGAGATTTGGGAAGAGACCAAGTGGATCTTTAAAAAGAAAAAGAAAAAGGCCCTGATTGCTTCAATAACTAAACCCAGAAATGTTTTACATACATTGATGAGGGAAACACGACAGAAGAAAAAGTGAAGGGAAATGTAAAGTGAGTTGTACAAGCTGTCGGGTCAGTCTAGTAAAATGCACATAAGCGTGACAGAACCAATGACAGACCTGCATGTCCATGAAGAACTGCCAAGTGCAGTAATTGACTCAGTGGCTGTCACACATTGTTACGTTGTTATACGTGAGCGTGAGAAGTGTCAGATGCAGTTGGTGGCTGAAAGGTTAAATAGGTAGTTACATAGGTTGCGCTTGGCAAACACACAGCAGACAGTTTTGCGTGGAATAACAGACCCGTTCTTTCCCCAAAGGACTCAGTTGTCCTTTAAAGATTCTGTCCTATACTTTCAGTGACAGTGGCAATACACATGCTATTCAACAGAGACAAGAAATTAAGCTACTTTTTTATAAACTTACATTTTGGAGAAACTCTGCCAAAGCTAGTCATGATTTAAAGTAGCAAAAGATCATTATTTGATGAAGTTGATCATCATTATGAAATACATGAAGAAAATGTAGAGTAAGATCTAAGTTTAAATTAATCATAAATGATCTTTCAGATTACTTTTATAAAAGTGTTACACCACAAGTTGCTAACAATAAGTATCCAAGTATGAGAATTACAAGTCAAAAACCGTTTTATATTAGTTCTACTGAGGTGAAATATGAATTGTTCTAAAAGTAGACAAATTGATCACTTATTGTATTACAAAAGCTAGTGGTTATGAATATGATCATAGATTTTCCCCATTAAAATTACTTGAAGTGGCTTGAAATATGCCCGCACAATAGAAAAAAAAATGTTAACCATTATTAATTGAGTGACAAAATCTAGATTTAGATCCAAATAAAGATGATTACTAGTGCTCTCCGGAGATAGATTTGCCAATCTAAAATAGCATCATTATTTCGCTCTCTTGTTAGCATGGTAAAGATGAAGTTTTATCTGCAGAGGGCTGTATTACATTTGATAAGCAGAGAATTAAACTGCAAATAAAGAGTTATCTTCACAAATAAAGCAGTCAACAAATGAAAAAAAAAATCAATAGACTGTTAAAAATGAGATGTGAGGTTTCTTGAGTAATAAGTTTTCCCTTGCACACCATCCCAACCACTTTTAAATAAACACATAACAATGAGAGCCTAAAAATAAAAGTTTATGTCCAGAGTGTGGTTTACATTACTGCACATAAAATTACAAAGCCAAGCCTTGACTCTATGACTAGTGATCAACACATTATGACTACTTAAGATCAATTATTACTGACCATTAGCATGAGAGTGATTATTTCTTGTGGTCTGAATGTCTGAGTATGTTCTGGATGGAAAACTGGTGTACTACTCACTGCATAGTAGTTAAAAAGAAAAATCAATCCAATTTATTTTAAACAGTAATATGTCGCATAATACCAGTAATTCAACAATTAACATCAGTAATTTGCATAAAAAAGTATTTTTAGTTCAGGCAGATTCAGTTATTAAAGGGCTCCTATTATGCTTTTTTGTTCAACTTTCTTGAGCGTGTAATTTCAACGCATTCTCATCATAGGGCCGTCATATACTGACGCTTTTGACAGTGCGTATACATAATGCACATGGCACTCTTTAGCATCAATACAACACGCTTCGGTTATTGGTAGGTTTAGGCATAGATATCCACAATAAAGGCTCGATATCTCGTCCATGTTGCTGGCCAGTTGAGGTCCACATCTGCACCTGGCGGCCATCTTGTCACAGCAGCTCGCTCACTCATTGTGTGCACCAAGTACATGGTGCATGTACTTTTTAAATAACCATGACTTGCTCAATTTTCTACCAATTTTCAAACAGTTTGGTTTGTTATAAATGTCAGAGATGTAGTTATGACACTGCATACTCATGAATAATAAGTTGTATAAATAAATAATCATCCAGAATTATAGCCACATAAATAACGTTTGTAAGAAACCAAATTGTTTGTAAATCTGTCAAGATTTCAACAAGATAAGAGTATTTGTGTTTGTGCCGATCACTCATCTTACATAAGCTTGCCTGTGACAAGATGGCCACCGGTGATGACATCTAGCCTTTATTGTGGATATCTATCGGTTTAGGTGTGGGGTAAGGTTAGACCACTAGGAGGTGCCTTCTGGCCCATTTATATCTGCGTCTCATATTGACGCTAAAGGGTGCCATGTGCATTGGATGTACACGCATTGTCAAAAGCGTCGGTATATGACGCCTGGTCTGGTAATTGATATGAATTACCATATGAACGATATGAATATGAACGGCTGGTAATTTTACTGTTTGTACATGAAAAACGTTCGCAAAGTTAAGCACAAAGTCTCTACATTAGTGTCAGTGTTTCTGAACTCCCTGAAACAGTTTTCTTTCGGGAACGAACACATCACAATATTCCTCATTTAAATAATTCCCACCCAAGGCATACACAGAATAAAGGGACAAGGCCTGGTTGAGTTAAGCTGCTTTCCGACCAGAGGGACTTTTGCAGTTCCTAGAACCTAACGTTCCTATAACCCTTTTTTTCCCGTGTTCCGACCGGACTAAATTGGGGATTTTTTAGTTCCTCAGACCGTAGTTCCTAGAACTCTTTCAGTACCTAGTCTAGAGCGAGGACTTTTTTAGTTATTAATTCTCCGTTATTAAGGTCCCGACAAGGCAGGTTTGTTGTTGTTGTATGTGGCCGTGCTATGTCTGGTGATGACGCTATAAAGACCGTCGCCGTGCTTGCATTACCCCTCCTACCAGTTCCTATGGCCACTTGGCCAGTGCAAACGCAAGCAGCAAAACCGAGTTTGGGGGAGAGTAGTTCTTAGAACTGTTTAGAAGTGGACAGTTCCTATAACTAAGTTCCTGTAACTACTTGGCCGGAAAGTGGCTATTGTTAGTAGTGTGTTGAAACACATGGAAAGGAGCGTGACAATGAACAACAAAACTTGCAACCATAGTTAGCTAACAAAGTTGGGAGCTGCAACAAAGTCCAAAATGTGTAAAATAATATAGCCTATATATATTTTTATATTTAAGAAAACATTTACATTACATTTATATTTATCTGTCGCTTTTATCCAAAGCGACTAACAATTGCTATATCTCGCATGCCTCTGGAGCAACTAGGGGTTAAGTGTCTTACTCAGGGACACACTGGTGTCTCACAGTGGAATCGAACCCAGGTATCTCACACCAAGGGTATGTGTCTTATCCAATAAGCCATCACCACTCTGATGAAAACCTATTCTAGTAGGCCCCAAAAACAAATCAAGACTTTGAAAAAGAGCACTGGAAAGTGGAAACACTGGACACTGGAAAGTGAGGTTCAAGTTGAATGCATTGCATTGAGCAAAGTGTATACTTTTGCATTACAGAAAATCTGTTGTTGTATGCTATTCTGAATATTACCTGAGATAACAGAGATCCAGAAGTGTGTATTTCCTACAATTCACTTTAGAGGAAAATTTTGAGCGTTTCTACTTGTATTTGCTCTTACGTATACTATGTGTGTGTGTGTGATAACAGAGTGATCTTTGTGTTTGTGTGTATCTTCGGCCCACACCCAGGGGTGCTCCGTGTAAATAAGCGTGCTCGCTTTCCCAGAGGCAAACCAAAACACACATATATCACCCGCTGCTTTAGGTCATCTCCAGAGAGCGAGTTTACAGTTGCCCTGCTCGCCCACAGCCATCATTTACTGAGTCCTGTTCCGAGAGTGTTTCGGACGTGTAACATAGCCGGGCCGTCACACACATACACAATGAAAAGACAAACCTGTAGCCAGGAGTGTGATGTGTTCAGATAGCTATGGAGAGATTTATTTGTTGTATGTTTTTGTCACGCATTTCAGGTGGTAGAATGATGTCAGTGGGTCTAGACTGTCTTTGCTGCAAGTTTATTTCGCTCATCATCTTTTCTCTGAAAGCATTTTCTTTATGATTTTTTAAGCATTGACTCTCAATTAGATTGCTAAAAACCTAAGGCTAAAATGGCAGTATCTCCTTTCCAAAACTTGCTCTCTGTCAGCGTAGGCAGCAACCTTTTAGGCCACAGTATGAAAAAGAACAAAAAAAAAAAAATGTCGCTAAGCTAACGACACTATTTATAAGCATTAAAAAACATAGTACACAAATTGTAATTGGTCTTGTAAATGTTGCTATGACACAATACTATAATGAAACAAATACTGGGTAAAATAACATTGGCGTTCGCATGTTTCTAAGCTAATGAAACAATACTAAGCATAAACACTTTATGTACAAGTGCATAAATATTCAGTAAATTATTTTGACTTCCTTGCTAAGTTAATGATTCAATACTCACACAATACTGGGTAAAATAGCATTGTCATTAGCATGTTTCTAAGCTATGTATTTCACATAATAATACATAACATACATAAACAGTGGAGGGTAAACAGCGGCTAAAAGGTCTTCTTAGCATGCTACGAAGCTAATGATGTAAAAGGCTAGGCCTACTCTATAAAAATAGGCTACATGTAGCCTAGCACACAGAAATACCTACTGGTTAAAATTGCTTCGGAGTTAGCATGTTTCTAAGTTAATGAAGCAGTAATAAGCATAAGAATAGCCTACAGAATACATTGGTTAACTGTCTTGATGTTAGCATGTCAAGCTAATGACACAATCTTCTATTAAGCATAAAAATGCATACAGTAGCTCACACAAATACTGTGTAAACAGCCTAAGTTTTGGCATGTTTCTAAGCTAAGCAATAATAATCTTTAAAATACTTAGCACACAAATATTGGGTCTGTTGTCCTAACGTAAGGATGTTGCTAAGCTAATCACACTATAGAAAACTGTCTTGACTTTGTTACCGTTTCTAAGCTAATGACACAATATTCATAAATATACACAGCACACACAAATTGCAAATGGCCCTAATGTTAGCATGTTACGCTAGTTATGTAATAGTAAATATAGCATTTAAATATTTTTGGTGTTATCGTATTGCTAAGGTAAAGAGGCAATGCAATATGTGTAAAAATGCACAGAACATATACAGCAGCTCACCTGGTTTTAGATATGTTGTGTTCTTTGTGATCAGTAAATGAAACTCCATTTACAAAAAAATGGCTTTCTCATCTTTCTGGTTAACAGTCAGAACATTAAACAAGAACTCAAACAAGAACAAATTTAATGCAGGACTTCACTTTGTCCATGTGGAATTGATTGGATGGTTGTGGTTTGCTATTGGTTGATCTCATGTGAGTGACAGGTTATTGCCCCGCCCTCATCATCAGAGAAAAGAAGAGATGAGCTGCAAGAGGGAGGGGAAGTTATTACGACTAAATAACAAAAGTCAATTACGATCTCATTGGTGATTTTAATATTTGGAGTTCATGTGATGATCTGACATTATGTAAAAATTTGCATAGCAAGTATAACACAGAATTAGCCGACAGATTTGACTATTTTTTCACATGTTATATCTTATCCACTTAATAAATCCATTTATAGATACAGAAACAGGTGATTTGGTATGCATAAGTTAACCAATCAAAAGAGGGGTCATGACATCAAATTCTTAAAGGAACAGTACCAACAACAACCTTTCAGAGAAAGGATGGACAATGCTGATGTTCAACTTAATTACAACTGTGGTTAGTGCAAGAAACCTTGACTAAGTGGACGTTGCAAGTGGACTAAGTAGAAAAAAAAATAATGTGCTCCAAAAGTGTTGCCACAGTTTAGTTACAGATGTAAATTGATGTTTACAGGAAAGTGAGATGGTTTATTCCATTTACAAAGTGTACTTAAAGCGGCTAAAGAGGCAACTTGTGGACAGACTGATGGTGTGGACCGTAAATCGTGTGAAACTCAATTCAGAACCATCGTCTGATGTGAACCACCATGAATTTCAATGCCATGTATGCCGTTTGGTCATGCATGTGCTTCTTCAGGGGGTAAAACACCTTTTTTGGGATGTGTAACATGGTAATTTAGACTTGACTGTCTTTTTATTAAAAGTCAGAAGCTCCAGTTATTCTTCCGTGGATGTGGCTCAAGCCACTAATACACATAAGAACTCACCATCCATTTAGATACTTACCACTCCTCATGCACTCCACATAACAATCACTAAATACACAACGCACCGAAAGACCCTAATGGATTAGAGCTGCATTATCCTGTTCGTCTGTGCTTAAAAATTCATCAGGCCATTAGCCAGGGCCTCTTGGTGCTGATTGCTATTGTCCAAAGGGTTAATTATCCATAGTGGAAGCCAAATCTCTTAGATTTGGAGTTTTAAAGACTGGCACACTCATATTAACGAGTAATGTGTTATTCTACAATTCAAGTTCGCATTGTGGAGTTGTCATTAATTTAAGCTACATGATTTGATCCGATGTTTCATCTCACGAATGCTGTGTTGGCCTGGTTAGATGCCGTCTTATTCATGAAAATGATTAAATTAAAAGAAATTATAGGCCGACCTATATCACACACACACAAGCAGATCAAAAAACGATTTTCTTAAATGAAAAACAGTAATCTGGTTCTCTGGCAGTATATGGATGTATAATCATCATTAATGCAACCTCTTCCTGTACATGTACTGTATTATTGCTTCTTCAACAAGGCTAGATTAAAAGTGCAGCTCTTTATCGCTAATACAACTTAATGCAGGGAAAATACTTTACTTTTCAGGGTCTGAGAGTAATCCACTAAGTTAAATTCTGGGCCATATCAAGGCTCAAAGTTTTATTTTTGTTTTATTTTACAATGATGTCTATGAGGTCAAAGCCTGACAGAATTTTAGACTTTGTGTTGTTTATATATATTTTGAGGAGGAAAAGCAATGAGGGCATTGGTTTAGAGGAGGGCTAAACAGAATGAGGGCGCAGAAGCCTAAAACTGCACTTTGACTGTCATGCTGGTATTGCTAAAGAAGTTTAGTTGAATTAGTTTTGTAGTTAAAGTCGCCATCAATTGCATTTTTATTTTATTTTATAATATTTCCTAAGGTGCACTTATAATGCTAAGTATGATTTTTACATAAAAAGGTCAATAATTTAGAAATAACAGGCCGTTTTCAGTCCCCTGACTTGAACAATCAGTTTGAAGGGGCGTGTCTGCTGTGAGACTCAGTGTGACTGCTGTGATTGGCTGACAGCTTCGCATATAAAAGAAGTATTACATATTACATGCTAATAATCCTGACACGCATATGCACAGTATTTAAACACTTGCCGTTTACACTCCACTGTAATGTTGTCTATGTTCATTATATTCAGCTGTATACTTGCAGTTAAACACTGCAGTGTGCCTTTTATCTAAATATTTATTAAAACATTTGTAAAATAATTATATGTACAATATTTATTATGTTTGTTTGAATTTATCCTAATTCATTTGATATTTAAATCATTTTAACGATTGCAAAAATATTTTTTTGTCATTTTTAGCGTGGTGGTTTTTCAAAACAATGTATTAAAGATAAAAAATACATTAAAATGACAAATTAATTAATTTCCTAATTTATTTGTTTTTTTTCATACAATGTATTCAAGTATTTATTTATTACAGTTATATATTGGTCAGAGTACAGAGATTTTTTCCCTCTCTCTAAACTTTCCTTTTGTTTTATGGCATTTAATTGCTAAAGAGTCAATACCTCTGCACAGTGTTCGGTGATCAGTGATCATATTCAGATTTATTTACACAGAACCGCATTACTTAGAGCCACAAGCTTTTAAGACAACAATAAGCCATCCCTCCTCTTTTCAGCCTCTTCTTTAATGTCATAAACACCCTGATTGTTTTTATGGTGTTTTAAATCCATCATAAATGTTCAGGAGATGTTCTCCCTGTAGAGTTGTGGTCATCTGGGTTGCACAAGTCTATCTCGCTTTTATGTTCTTAAATATTCATAAGTAGCTTTGCAACATTAATATCTTAGATGGCTTACAAGAACACTTAAATAATGTCCAGTACACTCCCCCTTCCCTCCACCTCCTCTTGGTTACTGTCGCTTTTTTTTTCATTTGTGTAATGCACTGGCTTGTTTTCGAGATGGTCTCATGTATTAATAGAGAAACTCCTTTAGTTCAGTTGTACAGAGAGATCATAAAGGATGCTTTTAGCTATGCCACATCCCACGTGACTAAAAATAAGAAATAATAGCTGAAAGGAAAACATTCTTTTACTTGTATATGGACGTTGTTTACTTGTATTAGATGTACATTATATGTATATATTTATTTGTAAGTTCAATGGTGTCACTCTTCTTGATTACCTGAAAAAAAAGAGTGATTTTTAAATTTGCTTTGAGAAGTAGCAGCAGATCTGTTCTTCTGAGCTGTGACGTACATCTGGGTGTAACGGATTTTCGGAAAAAAAAAAATTTGTTGGGGACTTGGTTCAATGAATCGACTGTTGATTGGATGTTGAGATGTGGGCGTGGCACTCAAAAATGGAGGGAAGTGAACATGAGGGGTGGGATGTAAACGGGTGAAATAATTGGAAAGGTTGATCATAGTTGTCCTGGGCTACTTTTAAATTGTTGCCGCGGGTTGTTTTATTTCGCAACAATACAATCTTCTTACATTGCATTTTGTTGACAGTGCTTTTGCCAGGTGTGAACGGTAATGATTTCTGAAGTGAGGTGAAGACTTTCACTGACTGAGCTGGTAAAAGAGCAGAGAGCTTAGCCGGGTCAACCACTGCTTAGCTGGATTAAAAGACTCTTATTGAGTTTAATCCAGTCCCTGCTGGAGATCACGACAACTTAATCACATCCTCTGTCCTCCACCGTCTGCTCACTGGGGTTTACAAGGAGAGGATTAAACAGACCAGTGGGATCAAGTCTAACCCGTGCAAGATGCTAATGGTCATTCAGTGTCAGATACGCTAGCTGTGTCAACAGCTAAGAGAACTGAAGCTATTTAAATTTGGTAATTCTGTTGCATCAAATACTTTTGCCTATTTAAATGGTACAGCTTTATTGTAATTAGATTGTGGTGTAGCTAACTACATTTTCAAAAAGCTTTGCTTAGTTTGAATTACTTTTATATTACGATTTGCTTTCACAGAATAGCTTTAGTTTGAGTTAGTTATAAGGTAAGTATTTAGTTAGTCATGCATTAGCACATTAGCTGTGGATATCACACAATTATCCAACAAGGTGTTACACACTTAAAGGGATACTCCACTTTTTTGGCTCATTTTACCACTCCCCAAGAGTTAAACAGTTGAGTTTTACCGTTTTCGAATCCATTCAGACGATTTTCTGATATTTAGAAGAATATCAGTAACCAGACAGATTCTGGTCTCATTCACAGCCAATTTTCGGGTTATGGTCGTGTTAAGGTCACTATTCGGGTTTCTGAAAAATTAGGAATAACCCGTTTACATGCGTGAGCAGAGAGAGTTTCTCCTGTATACATGGAATTGCAATATCCCGATGTAAACGGCGACGCGCAGTTAGCGTCTAGACGTACGGGCAACCTTAAGACACAATATGCGTCATTTCCGATTCTTCTTCCTATATCCAAAGAGAACAACAGCAGCAGCACGCAGATAATGAATAGTTCGGGGCAGATAGCGATCGCCTTTGCGCTTTGATGCTGGTAACATTACTGAGCTCGCTCCAAAATATGCTGTGCTGTGTCTCGCCTGGTCTCGCCATGTTTACTTCCGGTATACTGCACGCGGATTTTTGTATGCACCGAGAGGTTTCTCTACTCAAAAGACCAAGATTCCTTGTGAATAGATAACGCAGTCTCATCCCAAAAAGTCATATAACTGACGTCTTGGGACGTCTTTTGACCATACGTCAACATCCGCCTTTTAGGGCCCCCTTAAACATCAGTAGATGGCGATCCCGGGCCGTCATAAACTGACGCTTTACCTTTAACGTCAGTTAGGTGACGGGTTAGGTTTAGGGGTAGGTTTAGGTCTAGGGTAGAGTTAGGATCCCATAACCTCATCTACCGACGTTTAAGGGGGCCCTAAAAAGGCGAATATTGACGTATGGTCAAAAGACGTCCCAAATGTCAGTTATATGACGTCTTGGGATGAGACTGCGCTGGAATAGAACATGCGCAGAACACAAATCACTATGGGAATATGCCGATACACGTTTACATGACCAAAAAATCGGGTTAGAAAAGGGGTACCCGAGGTATAATATCCCGGTTTTTAAAATCCGGGATATGAGCATATTCGGGTTTTTGCCGGTGTTTACATAGGCGTTCGCGACCGGGTTATTGCTAATATCCCGGTTTTGAACGGGTTATTGGCTGCATGTAAACGTAGTCAGTGACTTCCAAAGTAGGAAAAAAATATACTATGGAAGTCAATGAGACCAGAAACTGTCTGATTACTGATATTCTTCTAAATATCAGAAAATCGGCTGAATGGATTCGATAACGGTAAAACTCAACTGTTTGGGAGTGGTAAAATAAGCCTATTTCAAAAAAAAAAAAAAAAAAAGGGGGAGTATCCCTTTAAACACACATGATTGATGTTTGGTTTAGACATCTGCTCTTAGATTGTTTGTTAAAATATCAAACGATTACAATATTCCTTATACAATATTCTAATCTAATCCTCAGAATATAAGAAATGGACCGGCCCCATAACGTAGCCCTGTGGTACACACCACACATCAGCAAACAGGAGAACGAACGACATGCCGTCATGCCCAGCTTTGGCAGTATGAGGGGTGGGTAAGTGAACTCTAAGCGCCTGTTCATTAGTTGGCTCGGAGTCGGCAGGAATCGGAGCGCAGCTTCACTTCAATAAGACAAATTTCCACTGCGTTGTCCGCGCGGCAGCCGAGGAAGCCAGATGGAAAAGAATGATAGGGCCGGGAGTGGCGAGGTTCATCAAAGTCACCTCGCACTTCGCCAGTCATTTTTCAGCCACTGAGGGGCCACGTACCTGGAGCCCACCTGTGAGGTATATTGGACAAATTGAAAGACAACATGTCTCTTTCATATTTCACACACCAGTAGTTTTGGAGGAGAGGGGGGTTGGGGGCAGAAGGGAGGGTGAATGGGGGAGTTGCTCAAGGGGGGGAGATATGGTCTGTGCATTCCAAGATGTTATACATTTACAATGTTTGCCCTCAGCAGGGTCCATCCACCCCCCCAACAATACCTGCCATTTTAACCAAAGCCTCCATTGGAGGCCCCAAAACAAAGCGCCATAAATATTGCATACAGATCCCAAGTTACACAGCTGTAGGAAACCTGTCAATAGTTTTCTATTTCCTCTTCTATTTCCTAATTGACACAAGGCACAAACAAATTGAACGGACACACAGCAATCCAGCACAGAGCTATTTTTTTTTTTACTAGGCTCAGACAAAATCTGGAGCCCCCCTTTTTTATTTGATGTATTTATTTTGATTATTATGCTTTGATTATTATGCAATTTTTAGTATTATTTTTTTAAGAAGAAAAAGTCATATGGCCAAACCAACATGCAGAAACATAAAATATGAAATGATATCATAGATATATTAAAATGAGACTCTTAAATTATCAAATAAATACCTTTAAAAAATATATTTATCAACATTTTTTTGGAAAATAATGATGTATGTTCACTTCACATGTATGTATTCAAGGTGTAAGGGATATATGCTATTACTTTTTACTTGATGGTTACGCCGCGTGATACAAAATATCTATTTTGCAAAAAAGAAAATTACAAAAAAAACACACGAAACCAACATGAATAAAAGTTCATTTCTAAGATCTTAGCACATGTGTTTTAAACTACATTTTGAGTGTGTGTGTGTGTGTGTGTATACAGTATTGGTGACTGCACACACTTCTAATCAAATAACGCATGACATTTATTAATCAAGAATACAAAGGATATACTTTGTGAGCAGTGGTCATTTTATTTTGTTAAGCTTTTTGAGATTTAGCGTTTTTACTGGTTTTGGCGTCGTCTTCTGGGATTAGCGGCACTGATGGCATTCATTTAGCGTACACTTAGTGTTAACACTGTCTATCCATGGCAGACAACAGCGCAGCAAACACTCGGATGATAATGCATATGCACCTTCTCTGACAACGAAGTCATAAAGACCCCCTCCGAATCTCAAATGTGCCCATCAATCAGAAGGTTACCGTATTTAACCCTTCCGGACAGCTCTGGCTCAATCTCTACGGAGAAAAAAGTTTTGCGCTGCTATCACTTCCCTGGGATTACCTGAAGGTAGTCAGGTTATCATCAAGCTGTGATGATTCTCAGCGGTGTCAGAGGACCTTTGATTGTAGTCTGCACCTCCGGGTCGCCCCGGGCTTTCTCCAGCCATCATCGAGAGCAAATGCCACTGAGACAATGGAACATGCAGAAGAAAACACACACATACACCCGAGCAACAGCCATCACTCGCTGGCTGTCAACGCGCCGCATGCCGGATATGCTCCATGACACAAAGATATCAGTTACACGTTTCTCCCAGCTTGGCTTTAAACCCACACAGACCACATGGTGAGGGCAGCCTCAGATGTGCTTTACTTTGGAAATGTCACTAATCCATCAAATGATGAGAGTTCATATCCTCACCCCACATTGTCTGAGGATGTTTACACATAGCGAATATTAGCGTAGCTGCTGGTGAGATCTGTGGCTTGAGTCCAACTTCTGACAAACTATACTTCCATATAGTTTGTTTTGATCATTTGATTTGGAAAATTGCAAAAGTCACAGATTGGCCAATATGCTCCATAAGCAAACAAGGATATAACGTCTCAGTTAAAGGGATAGTTTACTCATCCTCGTGTCATTCCAAAACAATATGACTTTCTTTCTTCCGTTGAACACAAACAATGGATGCAACTGGGTGTTGAGCTCCCCCCACCAAAAAAAAAA